>CAOKZL010001600.1:0-335898 GCA_948472985.1 Iguana delicatissima
CTTATAAAAAAGAAATCCATAAACACTACATTCTATGCCAGTTTCTATGTCTCATCTGCACAGCACAGAAATTTAGAAAACACATATAATGCCTGAAATTCTCCATGTTATATTTCAGTCAAAAGGAAAAGAATTAGGATTCTACCTCAGGTATCTACATCTGCAAAGTAACATGTGGACAAAAAAAGGGGAAGCAGAAGAAAGTTCCTTGTTAACAGAGCTGAACAAAGGAGCCACTATCTTAAAGAATACCTTCTATGATACAAATCTCTTGGAAAATAATTGGCAAAAATGACTAGGGTTGTGTCTTTGCAATGGCCTATTACATTCAGTGGAATGTCTTCCTTACATATTAGTGCCCTGGAATTAAAATTAGATAACAGTGCCATTAATAAACTATGGGAAGACATAATTGATCCGTGGAGATTTAATGATGACTGCAAGCCATTGGAGCACAAAGTAACCATTCATCTCTCCATCATTGTCCGGGTCCCCACTATTCATGAGGATGGGCTCAATTGGAAAGGGAAAGCCTTATCTCCGTTAATGACTGAGACATAAAGATCTCTCTACAGAAAGATAGATTGTTATGGCCCTGCTTTATTAATTAGACATGCCACTCTGTAGCCCTGAATCATTTAACAAGGAGGGCAAGTACCTTTTCACTTCAGTCTTCAGAAAGAAATTCCACCTTTTGCCTTGACATCTGGGAGCTGTTGATTTTGTGTTAAATGTTAGTCTGCACTGGTCTGCTTTACACAAACACACTTGCTGCTCCTGTATAGAATATTTCCCCTGATATATTATGCCCAATGGCTGTGGGAGCACTGGGTTTGGAAGAAGTGAAACATTCATCCGTTTGAATTAGTTCTGAAACCAAAGCTTAGGAGGAGAAATTAGTAGGGGCGGGACTCCAATTTTTGGCATTTTTGACATTCGGGAGAGGAACACGAAGGCCAGCAGTATTTAGCAGCCAAAGGAACATCTGCTGCTATTAATACAGGTGGAAGCTGAAGGAAAGGGTCATAGAAGGAAACAACAGAGCAGGACCACTGATGTGACTAATGCATGAACAAATAACTAACTTACATTTTAAAACTGAAGATGAACAGAGTAACAAAATGAAAACGCAGGTACTTGCATACACATAGCCCAGAAATATTACAACTCCATGACTAATGGTAGCTTGTATGGATCTTCCTTTCATAATGTTGCCAACTGGATGGGAAGATACACACTATTTACCTCACTTTTGTGTTTCACAGAATAATACACACTCGCTAACAACATCAAGAATTAATTATCAGATGGTTTGGTTTAACTATAAAGTGGGGCTCAGAGCAGGGATGGTGAAAAAACTAATTTGGTTCTCTTCCTAATAAGGACCCACCTAGTTTGCACTTCCTAAGACATCATACAAACCAAAATGTAGTGATCCTTTGATACTTTTTCTCCAAATTTTGCAATGCAGTATTCCAATAAAAAAATACATTTAAATGTGCATATGTTTAAATGCATTTTGGATTGGAATACTGCTTTGCAAAATATGCATGTGGTGAGAACCAGTGCAGTGTAGTGGCTTGAGCTTTGGACTGCAACCCTGGAGACCAGGATTCAGTACCCTGTTCAGCCACGGAAATCCACTGACTTACCTTCACCAAATTACACACTCACAACCCCAGAAAACCCCATGGCAAGCTCACCTTAGAGTCACCATAAGTCAGAAACAACTTGAAGGCACACAACAATAACAACAATGCAAAGTAGATAGTGCAAAGTAGATGTGGACATGCATATTACTGAAGATGACATAAAAATACATTATATCACGGTAAACAGACTCAATCAAGGAAGCCACAGCTCTCAGTTTGCAAGACCTGAGTAGAGCTGTTGATAATGAGGAGACCTGGAAGTCTCTCTTTCATAGAGGTGCCATAAGCTGAAGTCAACTTCATGGCAGTTATACTACCAACAACAAAATTTCTTAAAATATATGTGCAGGCAAAATAAAATCTGTATCTTAGAGAAAATTGACACAAAGGTGCACATGCAGTTTCACGAAGACTAACAACAGTGTTATTAAAGAGTAATAGCAGTGCTACAATCACATAATAATAATGTTTATTTATAACTCTCTTTTCACCAAAGGGCGGAACATTGACATATACAGTCAGGGACAAAGACAGTAAAAGAGAACACTAAAACGATACATGGAATGAAATCCCAAACATGCTCCTCCCAGTCACTAACCACCTCAGCATCTTAAACACAACTCAATGGCTTAAGATGGAGAGTCAAAAAGGAAGGTCCTCAGCCCTTTACGAAAATGAGTGAGATCCCTCTCCAGCTGGAGGTCCAAAGGAAGAGCATTCCACGAATATGGAGTGAGATCTTAAAAAGCTCACAGCCTTGACAGAGCTGTGAGGGTTGGTGAACAGAAAATAATCCTTTTCCTGTAGATCTAAGTATCATATGAATGGGCACCAGCTGAGAGAATGCTGACAGGAAACAGCTTTGTTGTATAGAACAGAGCATTTCTGCATAGATAGATAGATAGATAGATAGATAGATAGATAGATAGATAGATAGATAGATAGATAGTTTCTGCACGGGAAAAAGGGTTTCCTGCACAGGAGATACTGTGTTCCGCAGAAAGAAAACACATGTGAATTTTGTGCAGAAGAAGTCCTGAACTATGAAGATTCTCATCAGTCTAGGGTCAGGGTTTTTCTGCACTAGATAAAAAAATAAATAATCAACAATTTTTTGAAATTTTTAAAATATTCTTTTCATCTCTATTCTACAGATATATAAAGATTCAGCTGCATTTAGACATACTGCAGTAATGCTCTTACCGGCAAGAAAAAGTACTTTAGGGGCAAAAGGAATCCTTTATAAGCAAGATGGAGACTGGCCAGCAATCACTTGTGTGAAGGTGTTTGTTTGGGGGCAAATATCTTCCCAGCCCGCAAAACACAACTAGGACAGCAGAGCTGCACTAAAGAAGCAGAACTTTCTTTTCTCTGTTTTAAACATTCCAACTCCATTCCTGGGCAGGGTGACATCTTGCAGGGATTACTGTTTCATATTATTGCCCAGATCGAACAACAAAGCCTAATCTAAATGCAACAGTGACAGGTGGTAGCCGGCTGCAATATTAATGGAAATGAGAAATGCAGCACCTTTTATTCTGGCAGGAAAACTGGGCCTCATCGTCTCAACAATGGCAGCCTGATTTAGCTGCTCACTAAATGGATTTCTTCAGACAGGTTGGCCTTCTCCTGCACTGCCTTGTACCTCATCAGCACTTACAATGAAACACATACCAAGAAATTGCACATGCTATCATGAGCGTCAGAAAAGACACAGTCTGGACAGATCTGCCTTAGATCAGAGAAGATCACACGATGGGGAGTTAACAATTCAGAAGAAGGGAGTAGGCAGGAAACGGTGATCTCTGTGGTTTGAATCTCAGAAGTCATGACAGGCTGAGCTGCATATCTATGCTTTTGATGCTCCATTGATGTCAGTGAGAGGGAGGTTAAGCAGATGGCTAAATCTCTTCCACTGAAATCAGAGGGACTTGAAATAGTTAGCTTTGGCTGAGCACTGACAGATCATTGTAACCAATATTATGGTTGTTTCTAACATTAATATTTTTTTAAAAAAAATATTATTTCCCTTATTGAAAATGAAGTGTCATCAAAAGTGGAGCACATATGTTAGAGTGGGACTGTGCAAACTCCCACCCCCAACGTCAAACTACTCTGGAAGAAAGTGTGAAAATTGGAGGAAGGTACATTAATGTCATTAATCAGAATGGAAACTGCAGTCAAGAAATCAGAAGAAAACGGATGCCATTTCTGCACTGGGCTGTTATAGTGCTATTCTTCCACATCCTATGGAATCCTAGGGTTTGCAATTTGAAAGTGGAATATCAACACTATAACAGTCCAGCGCAGAAATGGCCTGAGACTCGGAAGGACAGTTCTGAAGGACCTAGATAAGATCCTGAAGTGTAACAATATATCATTAAATACTAATGTTAGCATTGTCCATGCCATCATGTTTCCAATTCCTGTGCATGGTTCAGAAAGCTGATAGGAAGAAAATTAATTCATTCGAAATGTGGTGCTGGCGAAGATTTCTATAGATACTGTGGACTGCTAAAAACAAACAAACAAATGGGTCCAAGAACAACTCAAGCCTGAACTCTCCCCAGAAGCCAAGATTACTAAACTTAGACTGTTGGACCTTGGACATGTCAACAGAAGACAGAAAAGACAATAACGTTTGGTAACGTAGAAGGCAATAATAAAAGAGGAAGACTGCATTATAGATGGAAAGACTTAATCAATGAAGCCTTGGCCCGGAGTCTGCAAAATCTGAACAGGTCTGTTGATGATAGAGTGACTTGGCGGTATCTCTTTCACAGGGTTACCATAAGTCAAAGTCAGCTTGACAGCAATTACCAACAACGACAACAATTTCATATGTTTGATTACTGTTTGCGAAGCACATTACAAACCCAGAAATAGACACAGTTTTGATTTGCAAATTGCATTTGGATTTGTGTTTCTTACCGATATCTAGTATGTGATTTTCACAACATTTTCTGAACATAACATTCATCTTCTTTTTGCTATTACTACACAAAATTATTACCTACAAGATACATAATGGCTTCCTACATATTATTGTTTGAAAATGGTTTTAAGACACATCATATTCTATTTTCAGAAGCATGGACACCTCTAGACAAACCTGAATAATTCCTATACCTTGAATACAACTTATATTATCAGCAATCAGCTTAACTAGGCATACAGTGACTGGTTTTCTTTTCTTTTAAATACAGATCCAGCAGCAATCTCAAAGTTGTTACCAGGTTCCTTCTCTGCAACAGTAAATCTGCAATATTCAGTAAGAGCAGGAAATTATGACAATTTTTGATATCTTTATATTTGCCGCATCCACAGTAGTATCACAAAGCAGATGTTTCACAAGGAAGAATAGCAGAGGTTTTTTTTTCTAGAGCAATGTTTACCATTCGTACAATTTCTTTTCAAGCCATCAACTCTTATGAGAAGGACCGTTTCCACAGTATACTGTTATAGTGCTATTGTTCCACTTTCAACATCCTGTGAAATTCTGGGGTTTGTGGTTTACTGAGGCCCAAGAGTTCTCTGGATGAGAGTTCTAAATGCCGCTCCCTAAACTACAGATCCCAGGATTCCATAGGATGTTGAAAATGGAATGACAGCACTATAACAGTGTACTGCAGAAATGGCCAGGGACTATGGGGCTAAGAAACCATCACTTTCTCAGCCTGGTTGACTTCCAGATTTGCAGTAGAGTGAGTTTGTATTTTCTACCCCTTATCTACAGTGACAGCTGTTGACTTCCATGTCAGTGGGGTGATGAGGCTGCCCTGGGTTTTAGTCTGAACCTCCAAGGAACTATCCAATGGACTAAACCTCTTTGAGGTATAGTGTTCAGCACCATGAGTGGCTCCTTTAAGGTTCTTATCATGGGAGGCAATGTCTTCACACTCCAAGAGGAAAATTAGTAGAAAACTACATGAATCAGAGCTTTGCACAATCCAATGTTCCACTGAATGTGAAACAGAATGCACTTCCCAATGAACATCCATTGGGGATGTATATCCTTGACTATTTCATCCTCACATGCAAGGATGAATAATTGCTGAAGATTTCTGACTGCTGTGGGAGGAAAAAAATATATTTCTACACAGTATTCTCCCTGTTTTTGAGCATCCCAAAGTGAGGAAGAAGACTTATTGTGAACTGAGAAAAATAGATGGGCATTTCACCCAACAAACATGTCTTCTGTATCTGAAACCCAATTTCCGCCAACAAAACATGTTTTGAGTGCATTTGCAAAAACCCGCATGCTTTTCTTTGCACACTGATTCCTCCACAACACTTCAGGAGGATCAAATGCTAGGAGAATATTGTACATAAGTCTTGCTGCTCTATTATTTTTCTTGATGAGTTTTCCCAATTGTCAAGAAAGCTGTCTTTTGACCTATAAATGAATAATTGTGAACATTCTGTCCATCCTTAGCATCTACATACTTAACGGCACCACATACAAATTTTGCTTCAGCAACCTTAAACTGAAAGCAGACATTCTACATCAGACAAAAATATCCAACATATTTCCGTATGGAAATAAATGCCGGTATAAGACACCAACAGGAAATTAATTTGTGAATAAATCTGTATATGTTGAAAAATGTGTTTTAAATTGTGCACTGATTTCCCTGCCCAAACACACACAAATACACGCATAAATGGTTAATAATGCAGTTCAAATCAAGTACAGAGAGAAATTGTAGGGAAATGTAGTAGAAGCAAGACTGAAAGATCTTCACAAACCTAAAAAGTGCTCGAAAGCTTGTGCCAAACAGAATAAACAACAATGAGAAAGAATTTGAGCTTTATCACACCATACCTTAATACCGCATTGGAATCCCCAGTATAGCCACTTCCATGATCGCATCAGTTTATTAATGGCTCTATCACACCCTTTTGATATCTGCTGATGAGTAACATCATTCACACTATTCTTCCCTCTGCATTACAGCATCATTCCCAAGTTCTTTTCCCTGCCTCACCCCTCATGACTGGTCTGGAAGTCATTGGACAGAGATCTCCTTGGAAGTAGCTGAGGAAGAGAGAACTTGGGAACACCCATACCATGCCTACTACTGGGTCACCTATGAATGGAAGCACTATGAGGAAACCATATACCCAACGCTAACTGGATTGTTGCGGGAAAGGAGGCCATTAACAGATTATTTACAGTATAAAAAAGGGCACATTTCAAATGGTTTGCAATGCAATAGCTGCTAGTGTGCAATCACGCTGTGTGATAGGACTGATCCCAAACCAGGAATAATGCATTGCTCTGGCAGTATGACACTTTGGTGTGATAAGGGCTTTTCCTCTATAACAGTTTCCTCAGAGAGGCTCTTTCAGGCAAAAGTGAATTTAAAACTAACCAATTTCTGTGGTAACTAGAAGCAAAATGCATCAGTGGTTATCACTAGTCATTTGCTGGCTTATGTTAGTGTCTAGTTCTGTCAATCAACATGAGCTTTTTAGCTTGTTAGGCAAGATGCCTTTAAATAATGTGTCTATTGCTATGAAAGGATGGTACATGTATATATATTTGCCAGGTGTGTCAAATAATGGCTTTGGAAAGGCTGATACATGCTATGTGTATTATTCCATCACAAATGCAATCAATGTGTTGTTGCTGTTTCCTCCTCCCTCTCTTCTTTTTTAAAGCAGTCTAGCTATATAAGGGGAGAAAACGTGGTGCTCTATGTCATCTGAGGGAATCTGTGAAGAGCATTGTTGTATTCACAGCAATCTACAGGTTTCATACCCTGTACCCTTGTCAAGGTTTGTTTGTTTGTTTGTTTTATTCCCTTAACAATTGATTAGGTGAGGGAAATTCACACTTGAAAAGATTTGATGGGCTTGAAAAAAACTGTTTTCTTAACCTAATGGCCTGGGCTATACATTCCTAAGAGACATTTCATCAGCTCTTGTACAGCTGTGATCCCAGGATCATCTGAGAATGTTATAATAAATGAACAATCAGCCAGTTTTTGGAATATTACAGATCAGGCTTCCATTCACAGAACTCTGCTGTTTCAGAGACTAGGAAATGAATGGATGTATTCAAAAATTCCACCAAAACATTAGAAATAACTTTTTGGTGGTAAGAGCTAGTCAATGTTGCAACAGACTCTTTGGAAGTTTTCAATCAGAGGTCAGATGGCCATAACTAAGGAGTACTGTAGTTATATATTCCTGCATGGCAGAGAGGTAGACTAGATGGCCTTTGTAGTCCCTTCCAGCTTTTCAGTTTTATGAAACATTGATAGCACTGTCTTATGCATGTCTGTTCATGAATATCTCCTATTAAGTTGAATGGGACTAACTCTTGCATCCTATTTAGATGTATGCACCTAAAATGTTTAATTATATACTGCATCCAGTTCTGGGCATCTCAACTGAAGAAGGATATCGACAAGCTGGAGAGTGTCCACAGGAGGGCAACCAAAACGGTGAAAGGTCTGAAAGCCATGCCCTGTGAGGAGCAGCTTAGGGAGCTGGGTATGTTTAATCTGCAGAAGAGAAGGTTAAGAGGTGACATGATAGCCATGTTTAAATATTTGAAGCGATTTCGCGTTGAGGAGGAGTGGGTTTGTTTTCTGCTGCTCCAGAGACTAGGACAAGGAACAATGGATTCAAGCTGCAGGAAAAGAGATTCACTTAAACCTCAGGAGGAAGTTCCTGATGGTCAGAGCTGTTCGGCAGTGGAAAATGCTGCCTCGGAGTGTGGTGGAGTCTCCTTCTTTGGAGGTTTTTAAGCAGAGGCTGGATGGCCATCTGTTGAAAGTGCTTTGATGTAGGTTCCTGCATGGCAGGGGGTTGGACTGGATGGCCCCTGAGGTCTTTTCCAACTCTATGATTCTATCTAGAAATGTTAAGTATGCATTCTTATAAAACCTGGTTCCTGGATGGCCCTCACAGCCCATTCCAGCTCTATGATTCTATGAGCCCCCAGCGGTCATGTAAATGAGGGATTTGGCGAGCAAAGAGCTAGCATGATGTAGTCGTTTGAGCATTGGACTATGGCCCTGGAGACCAGGGTTTAATTCTCTGCTCAATCATAGAAGCGCACTGTATGACCTGGTGTGCATCACACATCCTCAACCCCCCCCCAAAAAAAACCTGTGACAGGATCACCTTAGAATCATTGTAAGTCAGGAACAACTTGAAGACACACAACAACAACAGCACAAAAAGTAACCTTCCTAAGCTCTGATCCTCAGTGATTGAACAATAATCACATCAAATTAAATTTTCAAGTCTTAAAACATTTAACTTTTCAATCAAAATTGACTTTCAAGGATGGAATGAAGGGAAAAGAAATGGCAAAATTGATGCACAGGGTGGAAGAGATGAAACATTCAGAAAATTTCATGATAGGTGCACTCAAAAATTATCAGTTCATAGTTCTAATTGCTTATGTTGCAAAACTCCTCCTTGCAATTTGCTACCTAGAACATCATCAGTGGCTGGTATTTCCCACCACCTCTACATATCTCTAGATGCTAAACCTGATATACCATCCCAGAAGGAAATACCAACCACTCCAGCTGAGTTCCATTCTGCTTTGGTAAAGCTGGGAGAAGGGTAGCTATTAGAAAGCCATTGCAATATATGCAGTGGGAGCTGGTGGCATCTATGAGCAGTTGTGTCACTCTGGGTTTTAGTCTGAAATTTATATGAATAATTCAAGGTGCTGAATCCTGTCCCCAAGACAGGTTCTGCAGCTTGCGTAGCTCCTTCAAAATTGAAACTATGTTATATTCCTCCAAATTAACAGTTTATGTGGATAAACATCACTGTTGCTCTTCCCACCATGGCCAACGCTGGTGCTTTCAAGAGCCATCTACCTGCTTACTGGTCTTGGAAGCAGGATAGTGAGGCAGAGAGGTGCTTGGTGCCTTACAGCAAGACAGTCCTTCTAGGTGTGTGTGTGTGTGTGTGTGTGTGTGTGTGTGTTTTAATGGTATGGTTGTTGCCTGTGAGGGTTGCTTCATGTGCTTTCTATTTACCTTTTCTTGGAGACTGTGACAGTCTTGGGGTGAGTCAGGTGCCTGCAGTGAGTGGTGAGATCCATGTCACTGATACAGTAAATCTGCTCTGAATTTGAGACTGAAGGTAAAGGACCTGTCCAGGGTACTGAACCTCTCAGGTTTGCACCTTGGGTAGCTGATTTAAAGTTCAGACTGAAGCCTGGAGCAGATTCACCATCTTCTTGATATGGGAGCTACCAGCTGCCATGGCCAGGAGCTTGTACCAAAATGCTGCAGAAGACAGAATGTGGAGCTAGCATTGAGAGATAAATACTGCTTGTGATAGAAATTATATTCATGAAAATACCTTATTCCTTGTCTTCAACAAGACAGGCAATTTTAAACCCAACTTGGATGACAAGTCCAACACCAAATATATAATTTCAGTCCTTAATTTGAAATTCATGGTAAAGACAAATATGTATTTAGGCTGTTTTTCTCTTCTGTGCAGCATTCGGAACACACAGTTTCCCCAGTTTCTAGGTGAGCACAGGCACATCCAGTGTCAGATCATTTCAATTAATGGATCCTCCCTCTATTCATGTTAAGTCCAAATCATGATGTCTGATTATACATTTCTGACAAATCAGCTGGTTTAGAGCAGGTAGCAGTAGGTTGGGGGAGCAAAGAAAAATCTAAAAGCTGACTGTTCTCCCCTCCCCTCTCATTTGTGGAAAACAGGGTTGCCATTTTATTGGCATTTTAGCTGATTGTCCTGCTCCAGATGATGAAAAACACCACTAATACAAGGCCATGTGATGTTTAGGGTTATAACCGTTGCTAGGTATGCTTTAACTGATTCATATTTAGGAAGAAGGCGGCAGCAAGTATCATATTTCTAATCAGAAACACTTGGAAAATTCATCTTTTTTGGACCAAAACTGGACATTTCTGAGAGTTGTAGTCCAAAATGTATCTTTTTCAAACCCTGCTGATAAGTATAGAGCAGAAATGGCCATTGGGCTGATTTCAAACACCACCTCCACCATAAAAAGGGGCATTCTAATCTTTGAGCTGAGACCTAGAGACAGAGGGCCCTCAGTAGAATGTCATACTAGACTGATCCATGAGAGGACATGTTAATTGGGTCTGGAAGAAAACAAAAACACATATACCCATCAGACATTAGCACTACGACAGAAGTACTCCTAGAGGAAACATTGTCTGGCATCTAGTTAGGAACAGAGACCAGGAGTGAAGGAAAATTATGCCTGTATTTTTAACTTTTTGAGTCATGGCAAATAGAAGAATTCAGCAACTCCATCCACAACTCCTTGCTCAAACTATCTATCATGTATCTTGATAGTCAGACCATTTCTGTTCTGCTGTGCAAAAAATGGCAATTTTTTGTGTGTGCAGAAAACTGTGTTTGATTATGTCAAGATACATGACATAATCAAGCAATCAGATTCAGAAATGCACAATATTCAGACCATCAGGAGACCCATTTTTGACCATTTTTTCAAATATATTCAAATAGCCTTTAAACCCCTATCTCACAAACTTGATGTGAGCATAAAGTGGGGTGGAGGAGAACCTTGTGTGCCACCTTGAGCTCACTGGAGAAAAAGCGACAGGTAATTAAAACTCACTTTTTCAAAAAGTGAAGAATGACACAGTCAACCATCTCCATCCTTGATTTTGTGTATATTGTACAGTCAAAAGTCAAAAATAGAATGCTTGCATGACTAGGGGTCTTTCAAAATGCTTTCATACCTTTATATCCTTTTCCTCAGGTCTGGAAGGGTGGGTTACAAGGCACACAATGTTATGAACAGGAGTGAATGTAAGGCTTTATATATCAGGTGACTTGGTGCTTACCTCCAAGTAGTGAAGGCTCATTTCTCCCATATCAGCGGAACTGGCAATTCACTCTGGGTTTTACTCTGAGCTGTATCGGACTTGTATAAGGCAATGAACCTATTTTGGGGGTAGGGATCGGTACTCTGTATGACTTCTTTAAAGTTCAGACTAAACTTCACAGTTGAAGTCACTGACATGAAAGCCAGGAACCATCTCTGCCTCTGAAAGCCCTATCACACTAGACTGTTATGGCAGTATTATTCCACTTTAACTGCCATGGCATCATTCTGTGGAGTCCTGGGGTTGGTAATTTAGTAAGGCACTGGAGACTTTGGCTGAGAATTCTAAATGCATTTCCCTAAACTGCAAAATCCATGTGCAATGTTGCAATGGCAGTTAAAGTGGAATACTAGTGCTATAACTGTGTAGTGTGAGAGGGCCCTGAGTCAACATGCATGCAGTTGGCACATTAAAGGAGAGCATAGATATAAACGAACATAAGATGCCAGCATGATATAGTGGGAAAGCCAGTGTGCTATAATGGATTCCCTGTTCAGCCATGGGAAAACTCACTGGGTGACCTTGGGGATGTCTCACACACGCTCAGCCCCAGAAAACCCTGTGACAGGATTGCCTTAGGGTCACTGAAAGTTAGAAACATCTTGAACACACACCGCAACAACAACAACAACAAAGCAAATTATTTCACGCTCTGATTCTGGAATTAATTGTAGAATCCTATTTGATGCAACATTCAGGAAATGTAGAATTCTTTTTGCAAAGGAAGTCGCATGTTCCTTCCACCATATTTATGAAGAAATGTATACCTTGAAAAATTTTAATCGAACTACAAGTGAAATGAATTGAAATTTTCACTCAGCCCTGTCTTAGGTAGGTGGTGAATAAGTTTTTGGGCTGAAAGCAAATGCCAGTCCCAACCAGAGTAAAGTCATTGGATCAGTTGCTGGTTGGTAAATCTACATTTGTGTAAATTGATTGACTTAATGGACCTGCTCTAATAAAGACTAGCAATTGGATTTCAGACTCATGGTTAACTTGTTCCTACAGTGAATTTCTTCTTTAGCTGAAGACAAGCATAGTAGTTTGAGAAGACTGCCTTCCTTTTGCTTATTTTAAAATGCTACCTGCAAAGAAGATGAATTAGGCATCAAAAATATTCAGCAAGGGTTGATATTCACCGTGCAAATTAAAAAATTAAAAAGTGAATGCTGATTTTATTCATCTATGGCAAAAATTAAGACAGAAAGTATCTAAAACATTTCAACAGGAAACAAGTCTTTTAACCTTTCTCTCATGGGGCTAATAAACATAATTCAATTGGTCCAGTCTCTGGGCAAATGGAAAATACATTAAACATGAGGTGGGAAGGCCTCAGAGAAAGACATCTCTTTCATATGGTCCTTTTATCTCCTTGTGCTATAATTTAAAGGAGAGAAATGCCACTGGGGCTCTTTAGCAATCATGTAGCAAGTCGTCTTGGTAGCAAAGAGTCAAGTGCTCATTACAGCAAAACTAAAAATTTGAAGCCTCACCTCTCTCTCAGTCTCTTCCCCTCTCTCTTTCTTTTCCTCTGCCTTCTAATTTCTTTTGGGAAGAGAGAGTGAGCAATTTGCAAAAAATTGAATAGTGGATGGTTGCAAATTATTTTTATTGGAAACCTAGGTGCCCGCCCAAGAAAGGTTATGAGCCTTGATTTGTATTTAGATATTTTCCTTCTGTACCACAGACTGAGACATCTAAGTGAGGGATGCACAAAACTTTATCTGTGATAAAGTTATGAAAGAAGAAAAAGAAGGAGAAACAAGCTTTAACATCCTATTGGAAAATTAAAGGGAGGCAGCTTCTTCCTTAATTGGTCTGGAATGGCCCCAAGGCTCCAAGGCATTCTGGGAAAATGAAGGTAGCTATAGTGGCTGCTTCTACTACATCACGTGGCATTTCTCTTTTCAGCACTAGGTTGCCTGTCATGAGTCATGCCATGTTCCAGGCTAGCCAAAGATATCTCACTGCTCATGGTGAAGGAAAAAAGCATGGAGAGCATTCTGTTGGTGTCTTACAGCTGTATAGGCTCCCTACAGAAGTGGCTGAACATTTTTGCCCAATGTGGAATGGCTGTGTTCGGTTCAAGCTTGAAGACAAAAACTAAGGCCCTTTGCACACGGGGGGGCATGAAACGCGGGGAAACGGGGCAGCGCACGCAGGAACGGAGCTTATCTCGATCCATCACTGTGGGGAGCAGCGCACATTCGCTACTCTACATGGCAGCGGCATCCGGTGGCGTCCAGCGGCATCCAGCGGCGCCCAGCAGCACCCAGAGGCACCCAAAATGGCAGCTGGTGGCTTCCGGCGGCTCTCCGCCAATCAGAGAAGCGCGCCAGCCGGAAGCCCACCCCCAGGCAGCTCTGCAGGGACGCACTTGCACGCCCCTGCAATTCCACATGGGGCACTGCGATGGGCTAGCGCGCACGTGTTTCATAAAGACCACATGAAATGTGGCCTTTATAAAACACACGGCGCCACCCCCATGGCTGTGCAAGGGCGGTTTGAGGTGTGGAACCTCCACATTTCTAACTACCCTAGCGCACTCCACAGTGTAGACAACCTCCAGGTGAGGTCATCCTACCCCGTGTTACCCCTCTTTTCCCCGTGTGGAAAGGGCCTAAGACTCATAGAATCATAGAGTTGGAAGAGACCACAAGGGCCATCAAGTCCAACCCCATACTGCCATGTAGGAATATACCATCAAAGCATTCCCAAAAGATAGCCACCCAGTTTCTGTTTAAAAACCTCCAAAGAAGGGGACTCTACCACAGCTTGAGGCAGCACATTCCACTGTCGAAGTTTTTCCTAATGTTTAGGTGGAATCTCTTTTTCTGAGATTTGAAGTCCTTGCTCTATGTCCAAGCAACATGACAGTATAGTCAAGACAACGGCCATGTCCACACTAGAGTGTTATAGTGCTATGATTCCACTTTCAACATCCTATGGAACCCTGGGGTTTGCAGTTTTGGGAGGGGCCAGCCAGCCCCTCCCGAAACTGCAAACCCCAGGATTCCATAGGATGTTGAAAGTGGAATCATAGCGCTATAACACTCTAGTGTGGAAATGGCCAACAAAACTTGTTAATGGGAACAAACACATAAGGCAGGAGAAGCTGCGCCAAATGTGCTTTTCTATGCATTTACTGTGAAGGGCAAGATTCCACTTTCTCTTTTCTTCTCCCCTTTGCTGAGTTATTTGAGTATAAATCACTTTTGCTCTTTGAACTGGGTTTGCAGCAATTGAAGAAAACTGAGGACAAAGGGGGAAGGTTGGAGAAGGAAAGAAAAATGGAGACATTTTACAAGCAGCTGAAAAAGTGGGCTGACAGAGGATTAATCACAATTGCCCCTGCCAGTATGAGGGCAACGTTTTGTGGGCTGCAAAAAAAAGCCTCAAAGCATCCTTGTGGCCCAGGTTTGCACTTTTCCCACTATTGTTCTGGAGATATGATGGCAGACAGCATATCTGCAGTTTGGCAGAAATGCCCATGTCAAAGAACAATGACTAGTGACTTTAAGGTAGTCATTTCAAAAGGCAAGAATAATTAACTATTCTTCTTGACAGGGGAGAAAAAAAAATCCAAACAGGGGCTTACTTCATCTCACAAAGACTATTAACATTTTGTGTGCCATGTCCTTTCCCCTTTTCATCATAACTCAGTCTTCAGAAAGTCCAAGACTATGAATAAATATATCTCATTTAGAGTGTCATTGCACACACACACCACTCCTTCTACTCTTCTGAAGGACAGTGTAATACCACCCAGCTCTGCTAATGTCCCTTTGATTGACTCGGACTAAACAGCCTTTTATGAGGCACAAACTACTTCGCTATGATGGATGGTTGCAGTTTATGGCACGGACCTCATTTGCAGGCTGAGTTTAGAACTACTTTGTTCTTCAGCGGAACTCAAGACGAAATCTCCCAGCATCATTATCTCAGTCTAAACTCATTAGAATGGAAGGAAGGAGAAGGTGGACTGTGGCTTTATGAAGTATCTGCTAATCTTCTGTGTCAGAAAATAAATTCATTTTTTTTTTATTGAGAGACTTGACCCAACTTGAACTTTTGTTCCCTATTAACCACTGGGTTCATCTAGAAACTGCAGCGGAGATGGAGGGAGATCTAAAAGAAGGAAAGGAGTGGATTGAAAAACTGGGAATGTTCTAGACCAGTAATTCCTGAAATCTAGTTCTATAGGCTTTTGGACTTCAACTCCCAAAAATACCAGGTGAGCTGAAATCCAAACCACTCAGAAGACCAGAGTTTGGGAAACACCATCCTAGACCTATCAGACATCAAATTTCAACTTTTAAGTGAAATTTTGAGGTGGAATTGAAGGCTCCCATGAATGTTGAGGAAAGTACAAAATCTTGGGTGAAAAGAGAGAGATTTAAGTGGTGTGCATTGTATGTGGGAATCAAAAAATTCCTGAGCTATTATCTAGAGCAAAATTTAAAGTTAAATTAGAAAATTCCTCCTTGGATGAACCAGCTGAGGAATTTCAACCAGTTCACACTTCAGTTAGGAAGGAGAAGAATTTCCTTGGGAAATGAATTTCACTGGAAATCAAGGTTATCCATGAAAGTTTCCATTTCACATGTCCTGAGATTCATCATGAGACAAAGGGCTTCCTGTTCTAGTCAAGTGACTTCATGCATATGTGCAAATGTGCAGGCGGCAATGGCTGGGAATGGGCAAGTTATTTGCAGTTATTGTATCTCAAGGGTTATTGCATTGCAACTTTTCTTGCAGAATGGAAACTGGATTCAGCCTCTTGGCATCCACGTGTGGTGTTGATCCCATCTGCTTTGCAGAAGAGAAGATGTAAACCAGGCCCAACTTGTACAGGCCCAGCTGTATCATAAAATGCAGAGTCCCTGTTGTCCATCCATTCCAAGTCCGTCATCATCCGCAAAAAAATAAAAAAAGACAGGAAACACATGGCAGAAGTCAATGCCTCCCCATTCAAACATATCTTCACTATCACAAAGGAGATCAATGGCATCTTTGAACAGCCAGTTGCCTACATCCAAGAAATACACACCTAGGCATTTATGAGTCTTGTAGTGCATTTTGGAGACACATTCACACATATTAAAAATGCAAATGGCCGATTTGCAGGCAAATGGAAAATGTGAACAAATTTCTGTGCAGAAAGTGGTGGGGGGAGTCTTCAAACCTTGATATAGAAAGGATGAAACAAACATATGGGTAGAATTTGGAGGAAAACAACAAAATGAAAACTGAGAGTTTTTTTATACCTTTATGCTTTAACATCTTACTTAATGGTCACCAGTGATGAAGCCCTGGAGTTAAATAAACGATTGGAATGGAGTTTCTGGATCTTGGTTTCATTGTTTGGTGTTGGTGAAAGGAACAGGATTGCACTCTGGATAAAAGTTGATGGTGTCTCTGATAGTGGGGTCATCCCTGATAATGGGGTCATCAAGGTTAGGAGATTCCTCCCAAATGTGTCACTAAATGGAAGCCCATCCCTACCTGTCTACCTAGCTCTTGATAAGTGAATGGCTAATGTCCACATCTATGGACAAAAGTCATGTACCACACATGTTGACAAGGTGAGGGCAAACTGTTCCTCTCCATTCAGACTTCACATTTTCTGCTTTTTAAGCTAAGGGTAAGATTGCTATTTGTATTGGGGAGGGGATTTTTGTGGCCAGTAATTAGCATGTCGCCCTTTGGGGGTTCATGTTGTGCTTGGGATCCCATCGAACATGAAAAACTTTGAAAGTACCTCTCCAGCAAAAAATTCAGCTGAAAAACAGAACTTTTTCAGCCAAAAACCATTCTCCCCTCAAAAATGCTCCATAACATCTTGAAGTACTGTTCCTTTAGAACAGTGAGCCATCCCCATCCTGTGAAATGGGAAGTAGAGTTACGAGAGTGAAAACGGGAGAGGAATCCTTACCTTTAATGGTTGTGTAATTAATAATAATAATAATAGTTGTTGTTGTTGTTTTATATTGTAGAACCAAAAACAATTGGTCCTGCCAAAGGCATATAATCTAAAATATACATGTATACACACAAAGAGAGGGAAGGAAGAAATAATAAAACTATACCATACAACTGGAAAACAAATTATCCAGATAAAGTACAAAAAAAATACTATATAATAGAAAGTAAACTGACAAATAGATGTCATCAAACAAATGAACCAACAAATGCACCAGAATGTAAGGGAATTCAACAGGTAGCAAAGGCTCAAAAGGCCTCCAAATATGATAAGACCATGATTGGTCACTCCATCTCTGTGATGATGCAACCGTTGCTTTTGAGAGTCACTGTTGGGAAAGGACTAGAATTCCCTTTTTCACATGATACAATTGTAGCACATCGATCCCACTCGAACTGCCATCATTGCTTCCCACAAAGTCCTGGGGTTTTTAGTGTGAGGCAGGGCTTAGAATTTTCTGTCAGAAAACACTACCAAACTACAAATCCCAGGATTCCATAGAACAGAGGTGTGGCAGTTCAACTGGAATCAAAGTGCTACAAGTGTGTAGTGTGAACGACCTCTGGGAATTAATCCTCAAAGACTAGAATATCCCAAGCCCAGTTACCAGGGTGGCCTCTGGCACTTGAATGGAAGACAATGTGCAGCTTAATTTACCAGATTGCCCTGGGCAAAATGTCTATCATTCAGCATAAGCTGCTGAGAGCATAAAATGGGATAACCCCATGTACACTGCCCTGAGCTCACCGAAGGAAGGGGAAGAGGGGAGAGGGAAGAAAGGAGACATTATCTGAGAATATGTAAGATTTCTCTGTGTCTGTCTGTCTGTCTGTCTGTCTGTCTGTCTGTCTATCTATCTATCTATCTATCTATCTATCTATCTATCTATCTATCTATCTATCTATCTACATACACCTTTCTTTCTTTAAAAAAAAAACTTGCTCAAAGTTTAATTATCAAATATTTCAATTGGTTTCATTATTTCTTCATTCTGTACCACGCATTGCCAATTTTAAAGCCATTGTTACCAACAGCATTGTATGCTGATCATCATTCTCTCTCTGTCTTTCTCAAATACATTTTCTCTTTTTTTTAAAAAAAAATCACTCATAAAATGTCAAAAAAGTGAAACAAAAGGCAATTTCCCCATCAAACATCTGTATGTGCAACTTGGTTTTAAACAACTGAAAAGGCAACCTTTAACACAGCACAAGGGCTGCAGTTTTGACTCCTGTCAGCCGTTCTCTGCTCATTTTGTATTTTCTTATGGAGAGCAAAATCCTTCCTGTCTGAATGTGGTGGGAGGGGGGAGGAGGATTTAGTGTAGAAAATATCTGCTTGAACTTATGGCTTGGCTCCTCTGTGCAATGGAGAGACTGAAGGAGCTGACAGATGAACGGAAACACTAAATGTCAACACCATAACTCAGCTTTGAAAAAGAAGGGCCAAAAGGCTCATTTACAGGACTGCTTATCCTTGCTGCGTAATGACAATCCACTGTGCCAAGCCTCTGGAATCACCCACCGGAGACAGCTGTTGTGTCTCCCTTTCATGTCATTATAAACTGGTATTGACGTTCAAGGCCTTGGTCCAAAAAGAAGGATAACATGACATAACATAAATCCAGAAAAATGACTGTCTGCATTACTAGCCTTCCATCCATACCTAATGCCACAAGGTATCTAGACATACATACCTTCCAATTCTCCCAATTTGGCAGGGACAGTCCACATTAACTCTTTGTTGTCTCACATTTGTAGCAGCTTTTAAAATGTACCTTTTTCTCTTCTTCTCCCACATTCCCGCTTTGTCCTTAACTTAATTCAATTGCTGCAACCTGAATTCAAATTGCAAAAGCAGTCTGGGCTCAACTAACTCAGAGGTGTGGAAAATGAAGAGAGAAAGGGGAGGAATCTTGTCTTTCCCATTAGGCTCAGTCAAAAGCAAATTGCTGTTCCTCTTCGTTCGCGTTTGCCATCTTGACTACTGTCATGGGCCAGGACTTGGCTTCCCAAGGTGAACAGCAGCAGAAGGAGGACACACAGAAGCAAATGAACCAGGAGCTAATCAGGCTGCGATGAGAGCCAGCTGGCTCCAGCCTCCTTAAGGAAGGCACTGGGCAGTGCCTCAGTGCCAGAAACAAACTGTCGCAGACATCAGCTGTCTGTTGCCAGGCAAAAGAGTGCAAGGTCAGTAAGAGGCTATCAATAAACAAACAGAGACAGATAGCAGTTCAGAATCATTTGCCTGTGCAGGGTGGAGCTGAAATGAAGTCAAAGTCAGTCCAAGAGTTCTGGAATCTAGTAGGCAACACAGTCAGACAGTCCAGAGTCAGGAAATCCAGGCAGAAAATGAGCAGGGAATTCAGAGAACACAACGCAAGGGCTGGCAACACATGATTTGCTTCTAGCGTAAAGGCATTGCCCAGCGCCTTCCTTAAGAGGGTGGAGCCAGCTGGCTCTCACCCCAGCCTGATGTGCTTGCTTCTGCATATCCTCCTTCAAGGCTGCTGTTCTCCTGGGGAAGCCAAGTCCTGGCCCATGACAACTACGCTCTGCTATTTCTTACTCACAAGTGTCCCAGTTTTCATTTCTTCCACATTTGGGGTACAACAACTGAGAAGGCCTTCACTTCCAACCTCATGTAAGCATAGTGCACCTCACCATTGCCTTGTTAGCCAAAAATCAACTTTTCTGGTTTCCACTTCCAGGACCTTTAAGCCAATCTTAGACCTTGGGGTTTGGTGGGTTGGAAGGGTTTGAAGTGCAAACTGCAAGTCTAAGGCCATTTCTGCACAACAGGGCTGTCACACTGTGGGGACAGGATGGCAGCTGTTGGCTGGTCATGATTTCACACGTCATCGCTGGCCCACTGCCATCCCATCCCCATGTGTCACACTCTCAGGGTATACACTAAAAGGATAAAATCCATTTAGCGCCTGCAATCGTGTCATGCTCCCATACCTACCTGTCCTGAAGAAGGGTAGGAAGCATGATGTCATTGCTTTCTTCCCCAGTGCAGCCTGGGAAATGCCCAGCTGAGCTGCAAAAAGAAGAGGCAGGGTCATTGCTCTTCCTTTTGCAGGAAACCAGTCCTGTGCAGAGGGGAGCATTCCTGTCACGCTACCTTCTCTGCCAGGACTGTGATGGGATGACTGCAACTAGCTCCATCATGTGGAAACAGCCCAAGAGTAGTAACTTATTGTCATTGTCATTCACCTTTTTTTTTCCAAAGAAAAAAAATCAGGTTTAAGGGTGTCACAGGGTTTGGGAACGCAGAAGAAAAACAAGTTCAAGGCTGCATGTGTCCTGCAAGCTGCATTTTCCTTAGCTCTCCTTCAGGTTATTGTAAAAGATAAAGTAACAATAAGAAATAATTTCAGAAGTGTTGTTTTTAATATGTAAAGCAACTATTTGAAATATCCAAGATGGACTTGCCAAAAAAAAAAAAGCCATGGCATAAAAACAATTGTAAGTCCTAGCTAGAGTAGAGCTTCTTAATTGATGAGAACTTGCCAAGCACTTAAGCATTAACCATTGGATTTGGGTCTCACAAGAAGCGAGGATGAGTAAACTGAGGCCATTGTACTTTGGATAAGGCATGAGTTGATGTGGTTCACTGCAAAAGATAAGAATGCTTGGTAAAATGAAAGAAAATAGGAGCAAGGAGAGATTGCACTGCAGTTGGCTTAATGCAACCAAGGAAGCCACGGCTCTGAGTTTGCAAGATCTGAACTGGGCAGCTGATGATGAGGACTCATGGAGGTCATTCATATAGGGTCGCCATAAGCCAAAGTTGACTTGATGCTAAATAATGATAATAATTGGATTTAGGCTATTTTTTAAAGGGTTTTTCCTGAAGCTGCAAATATGTCTCCTATATGTCTATAACAATGTTGCCAGTTTTTGGTGCTTTTGGCATACACAAGTTACCATACAGGCCTCTTTAGTTACAGTTGGCCCTCCATATCTGTGGATTCTGCATCCACAGATTGCAAATATTTTAAGAAATTCAAAAAGAAACTTTGATTTTGCCATTTTATATAAAAGATGCCATTTTTACTACACCATTGTACATAATGGAAATTGAGAGTCCATGAATTTTGGTATCCACGGGGACTCCTAGAACCAAATCCTAGCAGTTACTGAGAGCTTACTGTATTTCTAATAGTCACTCAGTGCACAAAATCATCAGGTTGACCAGAGATATTGCACCTCTTGATAAAAATCACAGAGAGAGGGACACAAGGGCACCACTCCTTCTGTGGTAGTGTGTTTGTGCATGGGGGGGTGCATTCTTAGTTGAAATAGATGCATCTTGGATTCTTGGGGAAGAAAATAAAATACCAAAATCCTGGTTTCACATCACATTAGCTCCATGGGCAGAACTCTTACAGATATAAACTAGAGACAGTAGAAGGGAGGAATCAAAGATGGATTTTTTTTTCCTTAGGCCCTTTTCGCATGGCATTTGCCATGCGAAAGGGCACCTGGAGTGTCGCGTGATTGTGAGGAGCGATCTGCACGATGCACTCACGATCACACGACGCTCCAGGGTAGGGCAGGCGCCGTTCGTGCACTTTTTCATTTTCGGCTTTCAGCTGAAAATGATGCATAATCACACATTGTTCCAGGGCCCCGCGCACACTTGCCATGCGTGCAGAGCCTCCAGAGCCATGGCAGTCATGCTTCCTGCCCCAGTGCAGCCTGGGAAACTCCCAGGAGCTCAGAACTCAGGAGCAGGCAGCTCGTGCAGAGCTGAAGCATCGGGGATGTGAGAGCCTCTCGCTGGAGCCTGCTCATGTGATCCCTGCACCCCAGTGCCAAAAAAAAGGGAAGCTGCAGAATGGGCCTAAGGCTCACATTCAGAATGGTTAACAGCTAAGGCTGTACTGTATTGTGTACTCAGATGGAGAAAAGGTTGTGTCAAATAAATTTATTTTTTCCTCTTTCTTTCTTTCTTTTTGGTAATGAAGTGACAAATGAAAGTAGATTAGAACACAGAGGCCAAGTGGCAGTTTTCTAATGAAACCGGCAAATCCTTAGGATTTCATTATTCCATTGTTCTTTATGTGCACAGCTCTGCCAGAGGTATAATTTATTCCAGAGTCACAAAAGGTGAGACCAAAGAGAAATCTCCACCCAGAGAACCTCCAGCTAACAACATTCTGACTCGGCTATATTGCACCCCGCCTGTACAGAATTACTGTATTCTTCTTCGCAAAGACGAAGGCATTGTTTTATGAATGCCATTAGAGGGCACTTAGATAACAGAAAATGGAGAAGCAAGTGAAAGGGAGAAGTTTCTGTTTGATTCATCTCAGCACTTCGGAGAAGGAGGAATATCAGGGGGAGAGAAGAAGCTATAGGCTGCATACACTGGAAATAATAAGGTTTGTGAACCGTCTGAGGTCAGCTGCTAAGGAGCTAATGGGCTAACATATCAAAAGATTTTGGAATCTCCAGGACAAATGACTGTGTTAAATCTGTACCCTCCCAGACACACATGCAGCCAGATCCAAGGCAGAGATGCATTATGAAAGGAACAGCAACTAACCAAACAGACAGCATGTCGATGATAAGCCCTGGTCACTGAAAAAAACGGAGCAGGGCACAAGGATCAGTGCAAAGGAAATGCCATGTTTTGAGAAGCTTGAGCAGCAAGGAAGGGAGTCAGGGAACTGGTGGCCTTTGTCAAGAAGAGATAAAAGTGGTAAACAGTAAAGTCAAAGTGAATGACAGTTTGCAAACTGGTGAAGGTGAAGAGTGTGTGTGGAAAGTGGGACTCAGCAAAGATGCTCTTGACATTTAAGGTGAAGACAGATGTGACATTTTGTGAGGGATGAAGGCAGCTCAGTTGTGGTTTGAATCCTGTTGGCATCTTATGCATGTATAAGTTCCCCATGGATGGGGTTGGGCATTTATGTCCAATGCAGCACGTCTGCATCAAACTTTTGGTCACAAAAGTGGACTTGTGCATGTATCTCCATTGTGCATGGGTGCCCATGGTGTATGGACGTCCACTGCACGTTGTGTGTGGATGCACACTGCACATGGATGAACACATACATTTGTTGTACATTCAGTTGCATATTTTCTGTCTTGATTCAGTGGCCCAGCACTGTTATTCAACACAAGAATTGCACAGCAAAATTCATGTGTAAGTTCACATGCTGAAATCTGTGCTATACAACCCCAGTGTAAGATCTCAGATAGTGCCTTGTTGCTCTCTGAACAGATACTTCCATCTTTGAATGTGCTTCTGGGGATGTGTTTTACAAGGTTTGTTTGGGTGGCAGGGCAGGTAAATTTAAGACTGGATGAAATCTTTCAAAAACTCTTTTCCAACTTTTTGTGGGGTAGATGGAGAAAATCTTGTGCATGTCATGAGGGGGGGAAATCAATGTATTTGGGTACCATATTGTCAAAGTCCCTGTGCTGGTACTGAGACATATGTTCCACAGTGCCAGGAGCAGGATCATTGTTTTGTTTCTATAAGGAAGAATAAACATGAGCAAAAGCATAACAACATCAGCACTTCTTCTGTTGGATAGCCTGGCTGATACTTGAGTAGGAGAACAAGGCTGAATGTCTATTGTGATGAAAATGACTTTTGCACCTGCTTTTATTCTCTTTGTTAGAACAGCAACAACAAATTTGCTTAGCTTTCAGGCACTCAAGCAGTCACAGCTTCTGAAAGCCCCAAAGGGAAAAATTCACCATATTAGGCTCTCCAGGGAGTTTCCCCCTGGAAAGCACAAGTGCCCAGGGAGGCTGCAAAACAAAGCAGAATGGCATACAAGTTGTCAAACAAAGAAAACACAAGCACATACACACACACCAGGCCATCTCACTGTAGTGAAGTAAAGAATAAAACCCCACAGCCCTGTGTTCTGAATTTGTCTCCAAAATTCCCCATGCTAAAGAGGGGAAACAACTATATCCTTTCCAGGAAGACAAAGGACTAAATTAATGATGAAGCGATGTAAAATCGAAGGCTTTCACAACCGGAATCCATGGGTTGTTGTGGGTTTTTCAGGCTATGAGTCCGTGTTATAGTAGTATTTGCTTCTGACATTTCACCTGCATCTGTGGCTGGCATCTTCAGAGGAACTTGACGACAAAGCCCTTCCAGATGCTGCTGAACTGAAAACCCAACATCCCTAACCGGTGTAACCAATGGTGAGGACTACTAGGAGCTCCAGTGCAACAATAGCTGGATGGCCTCATTATTCCTGGTTTAAATCCAGCTTCCAGTTCCAACTACAGCAAAGCATGGTCAAGGTGGAAAACATTTTTAATGGGGAAGAACACACGAGCTAGAAGAGGCTGCAGCAGTTTCCTTTTCCCTGAATCTATCGGGAAGGGCAAGATTCTGCCCGCTCCTTTCCTCCACCTCCCCACTGAGTTAATTGAGCACAAGCTACTTCTGCACTTTGGAGTCAGTTTGAAGCAACTGAAGTGAGCTGAAGACAAAGGGGGAAAGTGGGAGGAGAAAGAAACTGGGACATTTTAAAAGCAGCTGGAAAAGTGGGATGGCAGAGGATTAATCTGGATTGTCCATGCTGATCCCCTTTTCAGTTATCAAGCTTGTGGTCACAGTGGCCAAATTTGGGAGAAAGATATTTCAGCTCAATGCTGCAGTTACCTCTGAGTACAAATTGGTTTGGGCTGAGCATGAACTTTTCCTTCAAGGAAAGCTGGAAAAACTGGCTAAAAGCAGGAAGGGATTCATTTGATACTGCCAAAAAAAAAAAAAATTAACAAAATTCAGAACAAAACCGCACGTTGTTTTGGCTCAGTTGCATTTGTCTTTCAATATCTGCCATGTTCAAAGGGCCGAGGGAAGACCTTCTCCCAGCAAGGCCTGAAAGGATCTCACTTTGAAAAGTCTTTGCATGTAAAAGATTTATCAAATGATTTGGAGACAGAACTTTTATTTGGCTTGCTTTGGCGGAGGCGGCTGTGATGGAAAGCAAATCTGACCATTTGAAGAAACCTCAGGGTTTTGTCTGAGCGTGTGCGTGTGTGATTTTTTTTTTCACCCACCTCTTTGTACATTCTCATTTCGTAGGAGAACGCTCTCCAAGGATAAAAATGTGTAACATTGCTATGCAGCATGCATTCGAGCAAAAGCTCCCTCCGCGTTAGGGAGGAAGTTGGTCATAAATATTACAAGTAAATCCTGGAGGAAAAACATCACAATGCAAATGCAAGAGCCACTAAATGCCACAACCATCCCATCAGATCTGCCACAATGAGACAAGCCCCCTTTGTTCTGCAGTGCTCTTGAACTGCTCAACCTTTCCTTTCTCCCTCCCACCTGCTTTGTTTACATTTGAGGCACATGGAAGCTGGGTTGTAGAAAGCACAAAGGCAAAGTCTCATTCTCCTCTTCTTCCCCTTTTGTATATATCCATGGAAAATTCAAGTGAGCAACGTAAAGCCATTTCCACACTAGCCTGTTATAGTGCTAGTATTCCACTTTCAACATCCTATGGCATCCTGGGGCTTGCAGTTTAGTGAGGGGCCTTGAAGGTCCCTCGCTAAACTGCAAGCCCTAGGATTCCATAGGATGTTGAAGGTGGAATACTAGCACTATAAAAAGCTACTGTGGAAATGGCCTGTCTGACAAAAGGCTCATGGTCTTTCATATGATGGAACAGGACTTTACAACCAGAGGCCAGGGCAGGAGAAGAAGGACAGATAAATGTCTAAGTGGAATGGAGTGCTACTCCCTCCAAACTGATTGATTGATTGATTAAAAATCAAGAGGCAACATGATTGCCATCTTTAAATATCTGCTGGGATATCAGGTAAAAGATGGAGCAAGCTTCTTTTCTACTGTTACAGAGACTGGAACCAATGGATTAAAATTCCACTTAACCATTAGGAAGAACTTCTTTACTGTAAGAATTGTTTGACATTGGAGTGTACTGGCTCAAAGAGTGCTGGCCTTTCCTTCTTTGGAGGTCTATAAACAGAGGTTGGATGGGCATCTTTCAGGAGTGCTTTAGTTGGGTATTCCTGCCTGGTAGAGGGCTCGACTAAATGACCCTTCTGACTCCATCTAAGATGCTATGATTTTATTAAAACATTTATATCCCATCCTCTATTTCAAGGGGAATGTACAATAAAAGAATATAAACAATAGAAAAAATTTCAGAAGACTAAAAACATATTAAACAATTTAGTAAACTTTATTTAAAAAAAAAAGAGAGAGAGATTAAACCTATTTAAATCATGGACAGATACAGATTTATATAAAACCTATTTGGCCCCAAAGGTGTTTAGTGAATACCGGCAATGTTGGTACTAATTGGGTCTCCAAAGGGAGGGCATTCCATGTCCAAGGTAACAACCTGGAGGACACACAAAAGCTCCCTCAAAATGAGAAATGGGTTTTGTGTATGTGTGCATGTGCCTTCAAGTCGCCTCTTGATTTATGGATACCCCATAAATTTCATAGGGTTTTGCAAGAATTTCATAGGGTTTTCCCTGCCCCCGATCAAAATCTCAGTGGAAGAAGACTTTCTAGGTTTTCTCCTCCTACATCTTCTGCCTTCCCCTAAAACTGTCCCTGACACTTCGGAAACCAAAACAAACTTCCTCCTCTTCCCTTACAGTGCAAGAGGCAGCAGATGGGCCTGCAGTAACAGGAGAAGTGGAAAGAAGATTTTTAAGGCACCCATATGTTCCTCTTCATCAGGCTGCACTGTGAACATTTCTGCCCAGTTCAGACCTTGACTGTGGCAGAAGTTAATTTGTTAGGCTTGGGCTGGGAGTGGAGAAGCTGTAGCCTTCCACATGTTGCTAGACTACAGCCTCCCTCATCCCTGACATTGACTGAGGCTGAAGTTAGAGTCCAGGACATCTTCCAGCCTGGAGGTTCCCCATTTGTGTCTTATAAAAGCCACTGTGCCTTAACCTCAGCCATCCTCATCACTTTGGGGATAATAACTTGTACTATACTAACTAGGCTGTTGTAGGCATTATTAAAACAACAGCCCTTTCCACACCTTACCATGACCCCACAACATCCCATTGTGATCCTGACAGTGCCTTTGCCAGGATAATAGTGTGTCCCAAATGCTCTCCTCTGCACCCAGCTGGCTGCTGGTGGATGGTAGCACATTATATCCAGCCTCTTCCTATGTTGCACTGAGGGAGGAAGCACCTTGATAGCACTTCTGCCTTTTCTACATGGCCCCAGCTGATGTGATCGTTGTATGAAAGGGGCCTATTACTGGATTTTTTCCGGTAATAGTATAGTGCGTGATTGTGATAGCTGGGGACATGACAGGGGTGGGACTGCAACAATCTCCATGCCAGGATGGGGCCACAGTGCAGAAATGGCCAATGTCTTCGAATTCTCTAAAGCTAAAGGTAGGAAACATTTTCCCTCCAGATGTTTTAGACTTCAATACAGACTACAGATTTCCATACTCACCAACTGTCCTAATTTATCAGGGACAGTCCCAATTAATCCTCTGTTCTCCCACTATTCGATTTGCTTTTAAAATTTCCCAGGTTTTCTTTCTTCCTCCCATTTACTCCCTTTGTCCTTGGCTTCCTTCAGTTGCTGCAAGTGGAGTTCATAGTGCAAAAGTAATTTGCATTTAATTAATTCAGCACAGGGAAGAGGAGAGGAGGATTCATTGCATTTCCCTTCTCTGTAGATTCAGACAAAAGGAAACAGCTTCAACGTCTCTTAGCTTGTTTGTTCTTCCTCATTAATAACTTTTGCCATTTTGACCACACTCTGATGTTGCTTGGCCAGGATTTTGTCCAAGCTTTCATCAGTGAAACGTTGGATGGTATGGACATCAAATAATCCTCTATCGTTTGCCCCAACCATCTGGAGATCAAAGGATTCCAGCCTCTTAGAGACTGAGGAACTAAGGAACTGAGAATATATGTCTCACTTCCCTTCACATCAGGTCAAATCTATAAAGTTATACATGAATGGAGCACCCTCTCTGGCACTAAGACCCTCAGGAGATTTCTCTGAATTGCCCACTTAGTGAAAGTAGTCCTGGGTGTCTGAGTGGAAGAAGAAATATTCTGCCAGCTGAAATTTCCAAACTCAGTCTGAGCTGCAGTTCCCACAATTAGTCCGGGACTGTTAAAAGGTTGATGATGTTGCATGGCCGCAAACTCTGACCTGAGACCATGGAAAGCAATTACCACACTCAAAAGAGATGGTAGCTATCATTCTCAAAACATCATGTTCTAATGGCATTACTGAGCAACGTCTGGAAAATGTGGTAGCATGCAAACTGTTCTGTGCAGAGCATGGTAATTTTTACAAAGAGTGAATACAATGAGATGCTGAAGCCAAGACAAAGCCTTATCCTGCTACCACTGTTCACTTAGAGATGGCTTCAGCATTTTATTATATTAATTGTTGTTAAGAAGTGACAAAAAGTGCCAACTTTAATGCCTGGAATCACGAGTTAAGATGGATTAGGTAGAAAGAGATAAGTAAGTCCATTGCCTGAGACACCATAAAGCTAATGAGAATCAAATTATTGGTGTTATTGCTATGTGCCTTCAAGTCATTTCTGATTTACTTGGACTGTAAGGCAAGGTTATAAAAGGGCCAAGATTTTCTTGGCAAGATTTGTTCAAGGGAGATTCACCCTGGCCTTCCTTTGAGTGTATATGTGTGTGTGTGTGATGCATAATTAAGGTCACCCAGTGGATTTCCACAGCTGAGCAGGGATTTGAACCCTGGGTTCCAGAGTCGTAGCCCAATGTTCAAACTACTGCACCACACTGGCTCTCAAAACAGTACTTTTCTAAATGGAAATGTACTCATAAAGCAACTTCCTATCCTCCAAAACAAAGTCAGGTATGCCTCCAAAACAAAGTCAGGTATGCCTAACAGCATGCTTTGCTTTCCCTTCAAGAAAGCCATTGTCACTGTTACTGGAAAACTGCCATCCATATCTTACTCAACTAGAGAGAGCCTTCTCACTTTTGATGTTTCAGTACTAACTGAGCCCAATTGATCTACACAGCCCTTCTTTGACTTCCAAATCATTTTCAGATTCATCCCACCCTTGTCCCTTCACACACGGTGATTATGAAGAAGATGGAAGACAGCGTGCTGGCTTGACACAGTCTAATGTTTAGCTAGTAGGCTCAAAAGGAAGAGGAAAAAAGACAAAAAGAGACTTTGTCACCCGCTACATAAGAGACCAAAGGCATGTGGGAAGTAAAAAATGATATGAAATTGAAGGAGGGAACCTGGAAATCTAGAGATGGTGATGAATCAAGGTTCCAAATCAGAATATTTGAATTATAATTTAGGGAAGAATTCCAGGAGGATAAGGGAGTGAGTAGCCAAGACAACTCAGATCCTTTTAACACTTTAAAGGCTAACACACTTACTGTTCAATCCTTTACATACTTTTCTGAGACACAGTCTGAAATCTTACACTGAAGAGAGAAGGTATAATCTTAACCTTACAGAGTTACGCAGTAGTTATTCAATACGGCCTTCTAATAATTTGCAATACTACATGACAAAATGTGCAACTAAATATTGGATGGTGCACAACCAAAGTTGCAACCAACATCCATGTGCAAGGTAAATGCACATCCATGCATGCTGGGTGCAATAACCAGACACATCCACATTCAGTTCACAGTGATGCATACACAACTTTATTTCCACAACTTTCACTGGTTGTAAAATGTTCTATACTGGACAAAAAATGCCCCACCACTTCTGTAGGGGAACTTACACATGCACAAGAGACCAGCAAGATTTTAGCCTCAGTTTCATTGAACTAAATGGTGCATAGTTCTGACTATACACACCTATCCTAATTAGGGTGCTATTGTAATACAAGCTTTGATGGATCAAACCCATTTCATCAAATATATCTCATGTTCATCTAAACAGGAAGTTTACAAGATCCATTTAAAATAATGCATTGTCAGTGTGTTGTATTAGATGACCCTTTATGTCCCTCTCAACTCTACAAATCTGTAATTCATTGAAGTTGAAAGAGGCTCATCCCTCACTTCCAAAGTGTAGTTCCGTGGTTCTTAAATTTGGTTCTCCAGATGTTTAGGACTTCAGTTCCCAGAATTCCTGACTGTTGGCCAAACTGGTTGGGGCTTCTGGGTATTGAAGTCCAAAAAACCTGGTGGCTCAAAGTTTGGGAACCATTGGTGTAGCTGGTTCTCAAATGTGATATGGCATGAGTCAACTAGGAATGGACCATGACTTGAGAAGAGAGGCAACTCACCCTGAAATAGCACGTTAGGAGCCTCTGCCACTCAGCCTGCAAGGCACAGGTGGCCTCAAGAATTTCCTAGAATTTCAGTCCCATTACTGAAAGTAATTGTTCCTCTGAAGAGCTGATTAAGATCATTAAAATTGCCATGACTGTCTATCCATCACCATTGCTGATAAATGTAGAATTCCTATCCTAATTGGATTTTGTATAGATAGGACTGGATTCTGTATTTGTGTTCTGATGAAGTATGTTCTGGTACATAAACCTTTTAGGAAAGAGAAAGCTGACACCACAAAGAAAATCCTCCAGAACCTACCGAAATGGAATCAAATTATCACCTGGTAAGCCAAGGCTCACAAAAACATGACAATATCAGTACCATTAATTTCTTCATATGTACATGTTGGTATGGCCCCAAGGAATCAGTACACTATGGTAAGTCTTAAATATAGCTTTCCAAGATTGAGATCCATTGAGCTTACACTGGAAGATCATCTACTATCTGGACAAGTGAGTCAGATCTTTGTCACAATGGGTTTAGCACCAAGGCAGCTCTGTCACCACACATTTGTAGTTCATCATCAGAGTAGCTGCTTCTGTCATTAGATATATTGTTTCATGATGAATTCTACCCTGCAAGACTGCTACAACACACAAACAAAAACTACAGAATGTTGAACAAGCATAAGCGTTTTGGCAGATGAACCAAGATGCCATATATTATAATGCCATTTCCTCCTGAACAGGGCATAATTTTAGTAGATCAGTAAATATTGCTGGCACTACATACTTGTTCAAGCCCTTACTCTATCTAGCTCTGTATTGCCTATAACAGGGATGTCAATCAGATTCAACTGAACTCCGAAAACCAAGCAACAATCCCCTTTGGATTTCTTTCTACAGAAAGAAGTAGTGGACTTCTCTCTAAAGCTGAAAAAGCTGAAGCTGCTCCCGACATGAAGCTGTTTTCAGGTTTCAGACTTTGGAACATTTATCAATCTTTTAACAAAATAGTATATTTCCCATGAGAAATGTACATGTGGAAGGAAAGGAGCTCAGAAGAAGTGAGGTTAAGTAATTGTAAATGAAAATGTTGAGTAACTGATTCGGACTAACTTCTAATCCTAGGCCACATTTTACAAGAGGTTATCCAGTCAGTGTGCTTTGGGGGAAGATTAAGATTTTGAAAACTGTCTCTTCCACCCTAACATACCCATAGCTATTTCTTTTCTTTTTTTTCTCCAAAAGTCTATTAAAATGTTTTTTCAGCATCCTAACTGCATTTATCTTCCTGAAACACTGCTACTATTACCTGTGTGATTTGTGCCATTTTCATTCAAACCCTGAAGACAATAAGGCATCACTTTCCTTCAGTCCATGACTCTTCTTCTACATTAACTCCTGTGTCTATCCATCTGCAATTTTTACAGGTTGTTACTTAAGGCTGTCTCTACAATACCCATCTTTTCCATAGCTATGGTCCACAAGGAGCCACAAAAATAAAGCCTTCAGGTTTTTGGATATTGTCCCAATAGAATGGTTGCTTTGGGGAGTGGGGGAAAAACTTCACTGATTTATTTGCAAGGTGGAAGACACAGTCCAAATTATACCTGCAATTTATTTTCCAATTCTTCAGGGATTTTTCTTTTTTTTCTTTTCTTTTCTTTTAATATTGGTAATTCCCCCTTAAAAAAAAAATAAAGGCACATAGCACTCACTGTCAAACCTATTTTTCTGAAATGATAACCATCTCATAAGGGGCTACTACATCTGCCACCATTCATCTGACACAGAAAACAAAACTTATAGCCACTTTTATGTCTCCCATGATAGTCAACAAGAAGCATAAAGCTTCAGACTCCTGAATCATGACTTGGGGTTGGGACCTGAGTTGAAGTCCTTGGTTTCCTAATCTCTCAAAGCAAAAATGGATATTCTCCCAAATGTCCAAATCAGGATCTAAATGAAATTTTGTCTTCTATGCACATTCCTATTGGTTTCTGAAAAGGTAATAAGACCTAATTCTACCTCTCAGGGCCAGGTTTACCCTCAAGAAAGGCAAGCAGAAGTGGCACAGGTTATGGGACTAGATAATAACAATAAAAGATTAGCAGTATTCTGTATTAATTAGTTAAAAATGGTTAACTAGGTAACCTCTCCTAGCCCAAGCTCTCCAACAGATGAGTAAATCTAGGTAACTGTTCTGCATTCACAATCACTACTTCATGGCAGTTGTGACCCTGTTGCTACAATTGTAACTTCCACCTCCAGCTTATTTTACCAGGAATTTGCTGAAAGGAGAGAAGGAGATCCATTCGGTTGGTGATCAGAGCATTGGTGAATGACGTTAGTATCCGGTTTAGGAGATTAGGTCAGGAAAGGTTACTTAATTAAGCATACTAAAAGCCTCCAAAAGATGAGATGAAAGGAATGTGGCAGATTAGAGGCAATGATGTCAGCCCAGGACATTTTACTACTTGAAATAGAGTGCGGAGCCAAGATCTTGTTTGCTGGTGTTAGTACTCTAGTGGTAGAAAAGGAAGTGGAGGAAGAAGAGGCATGGTAGCAAAGGTAAGAAGATGGTAAGCATGGTGACAATGGGAAACAGAGCTGCAAAACCACCCCTCATATACTTGTCTAGGAGACCTAAGTAGTTGGTGCAGAACATTGACCAATATCTGAAAAATTAAATGAGATTTTTCAAAGATGACCATAGCAGTTAATAAGGCACATTTGGACTAGAACCTGCTTTGTGACTTGTTTCAGCAGAAGTCTCACATATGTGAGTGTACATTGTCCCCCAGCTCCTTCTTCTTCATTTTCCATCTCTTCTTCCTCTTTTTACTGCAGCATAGTGGGATCAAGAGGACAGAAGTAAAAGCCATCTCCATCAGAAGATAAAAGTGCACCTCTGGCACTGACAGGGCAACCTTACATTTTAATGGGGATGGTTTTGCAACTCTCTCCTGCATTGTCATAGTGCCCATCACCTCCTTACCTCTTCTACCATGTCTCTTCCTCCTTCACTTCCTCCTCTACTAATGGTGTACTGACACCAGCAAATAAGATTTTGGCCTTGGCACTCTACTTCAAGCAGTAAAATATCTTGGGCTGACTCCACTGCCTCTAATCTGTCACATTAGTTCTATTTTAATTTTTGCAGGCTTCTAATTCTCTTTTGGCATCCTCCATTGCTTGACTTTGCATTGCCTGGCCTTTATTCTTGAGCCACTGTAGGACAAAAGTGAAAATAAAAGGTATGCCTAGAATTCTATTCTTTAATCCCAACCAGAGCAGACACAATCAATCAATGGCTGAATCATCACATTGGTAAATCCAGTTGTTTCAATGACCCTAGTCTAGTCAGCTTTGAGTGTTGGACAAAGGCCCTTTCCACAGCTCACCTTTTCTCAGTGCTGGGGTGCGGTGCTTGTGTGAGCAGCCTCCGGAGAGAGGCTCTTGCATCCGGGGTCCTTCGGCTCTGCATGAGATTCCTGCTCATGCAAGAGCCCCACCTCTTCCTTTCATAGTGCAGCCTGGGACCTTCCCAGGCTGCACTGGACAGGAAGCACGACCAGTCTGGCTCCCAAGGCTCTGCATGCAAGGTAAGTGCATGTGGGGCCTGGAGCGAGGCTTCAAGCTGAAAATTAAAAAATGCATGAGCAGTCCCTGCCAGGCCCTGGAGCATCACACAAATGTGAGTGCATTGTGTGGACTGCTCCTCACATGTGCGCAACGCTCAAGGGGCCCTTTCACATAGAAAATGCCATGCGAAAAGGGCCAAAGACTCTGGGCAACCAGGGTCTGAACTCCTGCATGGCCATGGAAAGCCACTAGAGCAAGTCACATCTCTTAGCCTCAGAGAAAGCAAGACTAACTGCCCTCTGAACAAATTCTGTCAAGAAAACTCCATAGTAGGTTTGCCTCAGGGCTGCCCTAAGTCAGAAATAACTTGAAGGTACACAACAACAGAAATCTAGTCAGGACAAACAACAGGACTGAGACCAAAAGTTTTTTTAAAACAAACAAACAAACATGACAGTCAATTTCCCACTCTGGATGCCTGAAAAAAATATTACCATGGCATGTTCACTGGCATTTTATTAAAATTGTCATGTTTAAAATTCAGATCAAGAATCGCATCAGCATTAGGACACTCCTCCTTAAAAAAAAAAAAAAAAAAGTAGTGTGTGCGAAGATTGAGGACAGCCAGCTCCTCAACTAAAGGAGAAGTTTTGCAATACAACGTCAAGTAGCAACCTTGTGTCCAGGTGGTAGGAACAGGATGGCTGGAAAAGGAATACCTTATCTGTTTTTCTTGTGCACTGATGGAGAAATAGAAGCTGACAGCAGAGAGAGAGAAGCTTGGAACTGTGCTGAATCCTTCTGGGAGGCAGGATGTTTTGAATTATTGCCGCTTAAAAGACAGAAACGCTACAGCGTCTGTACAAGCAGAATCTCCAGAGGGATGGCAGATCCTTTTCTTGGATGGGTGGTATATTGCCCACGAGATCGAAGCAGGGAAATGAATAAACTGCCAGTGTGCTCCATTGGGATATGCTGTTCTCCCTAGGTATCTTTCTCTTCTGTTGAAGTGGAATGAGACTATTCTCACCTCACCTCAGAGCATCAAAGTGTCTTCTTTGATTAGGTACAAGGTGAATTCCTTTTGGCATTTCCCCTGGCTACAGATGGACTTGGAGCTCAATGTTATATAAAAAAAAGTTTCAGTGTGTATTTTATTTATTATTTATTACTCTCCTTTGTATCCTACTTCTAGTGAGCTCAAGGCAGTATATCAGGCTCTCCTCCTCCCTTCTTTTTATTCTCATAACTATCCTGTTAGATAGGTGGGTAGATCAGGCCAAGAGGGAAAGAATGACTTGACCAAAATCATCCAGTGAGTTTGATGGCTCAGCCATACTATACTAGCTTCACTCCCCCATCCCTCCTATCCCCAAACAACAGTAAAAGAACCTTTGCATGCAGTTCCAAGTGGTAGAGTAGTAAAATATACCTAGAATATATCTCCAGAATAAGGTGGGTCACCATCATCACGCAACTACGGAGGATCAGCTCATAGTAAGAGAATCCAGATTGGTCAGGATTGCATAAGTTGTGATCCCTGAAGCAAAATCTGTCAAGCCCACCAGCTCTCTTTCAGCATCTTTGCATGCCTAGATTCAGTCTCTGGCATCTCCTACTAAAAAGGGTCAATTGATATTATAAAAGACCTCTGTTGAGACCCTAGGGAGCTACTGCTGGTCAAAGAAAGTGGTGGGGAACTTTTGACCCTTCAAGCGTTATCAGACTACAACTCCCATCAGGCCCAGCCATCACGGCCAATGGAGTTGTAGTCAAACACCACCTGGAAGGCCACAAGAGCCTTCACTCAGATAGATAGCACTGGGCTAAACTGAGAAAGAGGCTGATCTAGTGTAGCACAACTTCCAACGTTACCTTGATAAATTTGAGTCTTGACAGGAGGGATTAACACCTTGTTTTATGATATTACAGTGACCTGTGTCCTACTCCTCCCAAATTTCCTCTTATTTCAGAGACTGTCTAAAAGTAATTGTCGAATTTGTGCATGTACACTTGCGCTCTTTTTGCGCCATACCTGCTCCAGGCAGCATCCTGTGGGGATCATGGCAGCGGCTCTGCCAGGAGGGGAGTGTGACGCGAGCACCTCCCTCTGTGCCAGCTGCCTCTGGGATCAGACTCACCTCTTCCTGCTGCCGTGCAGCCAGGTATTGTCCCAGGCTTCACTGGGGCAGGAAGAGCAGCCATTACATTTCCAGTCCCTCCACACACCAGGTAAGTACAAGATGGCAATGCAATCACGGATCATTGATGGGGAAAACCTGTCAATGATTTAATCCATGATTGCACCATCTGGGAACAAGAGAAGGAAGGGACTGCGATGACATCATGTGTAACCATTGCTATGGTCCCATCCTTCTCCCATTCTTATGGCGGGACGACAATGTCCTGCAAAGAGGGCCTTAGCCACAGCTTTCAGGTTCTCAAAAGTGAATGGATCATAACCATCCAAGTATTTACTAATGCCTAATTTAGACAAGAATGCATGAGCTGGTTTCAGTGGGCATTAATTGTTCGGCTTCATAGGCAGTAGGGTTGTTATGCCACTTTCTGCTGCAGAGCACCTTTCTGCTGTAAAAGAGCCTTCTTTTCCCTGCACTGAGATTCACAATAGAATAACATGGCCTGGCAACACCTGCTTGACCTGTCACAGATAAGACGTGTTTGTTGTCCAGTCCTGAAAAATCATAGTCGAGAGAGAATGGGGCTTTTTCAGACATATACAATCCAAGAGGAAGATAGAGACTTAACTGTCTAACCATGTAACAAATGCAGCCAGAGTAACAATTGTAAGGGCCACAGCTGAGATCTCAACAACCTCTTGGAGGAAACATTCTGTTCCTAACAATTGCTTCAAGTTGTGAGAAGTCCAGAAAACACAAGGTGTTGCTGTTTTGAGAATTCAGATATACTGCTTGGATCTAGACAAGCAGAAACTAGTAGAGTCTTAGGTGGGTTCTTTGGGAACTGTTCAAATGTTAACTGGAAGCCACTGAAGAGGGCTGCCTTGGATTTTTAGCTTGGCCACCATACCATCTGGGGTTTCATCTGATTTTTGAAGCTGAATGGGTCTGGTTAGTACCTGGATGGGAGACTACCAGAAAATGCCAAGAATCTCCAGATAGGCCTATGAAAGACCCCTTCTGGAAACAACAGAGAGACACTGCCAGTCAGAATTGACAATACTGAGGTAGATGGACAAATGGTCTGACTCAGTCTAAGGCAGGTTCCTGTATTCCGATGTTAACTGGCATTGTAATAGCCAACACACAGCACAGTACTGGGCCAGACCTCAGAACTGTACACACCTATCAACCTGGTAAGGAAGCAATATGACAACACGTGATACTCATAACTGACTAGTTCCACTTCTGATTTCCTTTGTCTTTTTCAGAGATGACGTATTTTGTTTGTGTTTTCTGTACCACTTTGAGTGTGAACCATCTCAAGGCAAGTTCTGAGAGAAAAGTACAATACAATCAAATAAATGAATAAATAGTAGGGTCCTGAGTGCAAAGTGACTGGCTGACCTATAAAGAGGTTTGGGACTTGGGGTTGGTAGCCAAATGAAACTATTGACCTGCAGTTGTTAAAAAAAAGGCAAAAAAAAAACATATGGGGCATAATTAGGAACGGATATGAAAATAAAATTGCCAATCTTCTACTGCCCTTATACAAATCTATGGTGTAGTAACACTTGGAATACTGTTAACAGTTCTGGCCATTGCACCTCAAAAAAAATGTATTGTTGGCAAAGGTTGGAGGTTATTATTACTACGCCATCAATATCAGAACCAACCCTGAGGGGCAAAATCTAGAAGAAAGCAATTTGTGTCTTTCCAATTTACTATAGTTTAAGTACAAAAAAGTCTCTTATAGACACAGTTTTGCTTGCCACAATCACTCCTCCTTCTTTCACTATGTCCCTTCAGAAGCAACCCTCTGGGGTGGGGTATAGCTGGGGAGGGACAGAATGAAGGCAGTGACCCTCTGGAATAAGAATCCTGCTGCCCCCAATTCAGTTTTCCTTCAGTCTGCAAATTTCTAGCATAGCTGACAGTGAGATGGTAAAAATGGTTCACACCTAGAACTTTAATATTTGCTGTATTCATATTCCCTTGGCAACTACCCCTTTTCTTTAGATGCCTAAACTGCATTTCTAAATGCCAAATGGAAGTTTTATGTTACTGCAGTGCTAGAAATTTGAGGATGGAAGGAAAGTTTTTTGAGCAGAATTCTTATTGGGAAGTGAAATGCTCTCATTCTTCTCACCTCCTGTAGTTATGCCTTCCCATCTGTGGCTTTGCTTCATTATCAGCAGCAGCATATAGAAATAAATAAATAAAATAAAATAAAATAAAATAATTGCTGAGCAGATGCATCATGGCTTTCTCTCAACAATGAGCAACTGGCAATCCATACTCAAGAGCAACTCCTTATTACCACAAACACCATTTGTGCTGTTACCCCAGCAACTTCTTTATGATGCTGACAACTGATGCTGAACAGGTCACAGGAGACAGCATTGCTTAATCATTGCTATGTTGGCCATTTTTGTACAGAGTTTCCCTATTGATATTGGTGACGATCACTCCGGTCACCAATATCTGGACTCACCTTTGTCTCAAAAACACAAGTCTAGATCCCTGAGGGAGAATACTCTCCTGCCCCAGAAAAGCTGGTAAGGGATTTTAGATGCAAACCAGCTGTCAAGGGAAGGGTTGAATAGTGTGTTTCCTACCCCAGATTCTTCACATGTGCAACTGGCATCCTCTGGAGGGCACTTTACAATGGAGAAGAGTCCATCACACACAGAGAGAGAAAGGTTAAAAACCTGCTCTGGGATTGTGCAGAATACATCTCTGTATGTGAAGTTATGCATGAATTGTGCTATGCAGCCCTTGTGCTGAATGGCAACTCCATGCAACCGCACCAAGACAGCAAATGTGCAACTGAATACACAAACAAACACGCACGTGCATTCATGTACAATGGCATTTGCATGGACAACTCTGCTTCTGCAACCTTGAACTGAATGGAGACATTTTGCTTTGGACAAAATCATGCAACACTATATCATCAGCACATGAGCTCTTGCAATATCATTTTCAAGCTGTGGTCTTGAGGGGTCAATAACCTTGCCAAGTGTTGACACCAGCCCTGCCTAGCTATTTTATATCCTTTTAACATTAAAGCAACTACCAATATGAAGATGAGGCAAGTCAGACCATTATTCTGGGAATTATACAATTATCCCTCGACTTTTGTGAGGGTTCAGTGCACAGAACCCTCTTGAAAGTGGAAAAACAGCATCCAGCCCCCCCTCCCATGTTCTTCCAAGGCACCTTTCTTCCCATTCCCATATAAAAGGAAAGGGTATGATCAGTGAGGGAAGGCTGATATGAGCCTTTCTTTTTCCCTCCACCCCCCTCCCCCACCATTCCTATGCATTTTGTCTAGTGTGGAGAACTTGCACGGTGTCATGCCCTGCCTCGGAGACAGTGGCCACGAGGAGGAGGATTCTGACTCTGTGGCAGAGACTCCCCCAGAGGCTGAAGTGTCCCCAGAAGCTGGTCCAGAGGGAGATAATACACAACAACAACAAGGGCCTGAGACAGGGGAACAAATGGAGGAAGACATAGCTTACACACCTACCTTGCAACAGAGATGCTGTGAAAGGGAGGGCTTACATCACTCGGCCCATATAAGTAGTAAACGAGCCCTAATGATGGAACACCTGTGGTGACAGCAGCCATAGATAAAAGAGGGCTCCAGCTGGCCTTTCCTCCCATGGTCAGCAACTGGTCTCTTTGGCCCTGAAGCTCTGTGGTGTGCTTTTGGATTTGGTTGCCTTGGAACTCTGCCTGTTTGGACTTCAGTTTGGATTTGCCCCTTCGGAATTGTTTGCTCTATGCCTCCTTTCTGTTTGGACATTCTTTGACTCTTTCCTCATAAGTAGGAGCTGTGCTACTTGAGATTTACAGCCTGCTTGCAGCAGACATGGCACACAAGAGCCTTCCCCCCTCCATTCCTTTCCTGTTTGCCTCAGCACAAGTCCTCCACACTGGGGTAAAATGCATAGGAATGGCAGGGGGAGCTCTGGAGTGATGAAAGGAAGGGTCTTGTAAGCGTCCCTCCACTCCCTTTTCCCTTCTGTTTTTCATGCGAAGGGGAAGGAGGGAGCTCCAGAGGCAGGAAAGAAAGGCTTGCATGAGCTTTCCCCACCTCCCCGTTCCCTTCTTTTGCCTCAGGGTGAGTTCTTTGCACTGGGGCAAAATGTGTTGGAATGAGAGGAAGATAACGGTGGGGGAGGCACACACACGTGTGAATAATCACATTCATGAAGTCAAACCACAAATCTGGAGGAAGAATTGTCTTTCTGAATTCTTACTCTACATTATTGTTCTGAGGCTGATGACAGAAACAAAATGCTCAGCATGACACCAAGACATGAGATTTCATTTTCTCCTAATTATACCCTTTCTTTCAAGAAGCCCACAGCTCCATACGTGGTCTCTCCCACCCACTCATTTTGTCCTCACAATGCCCCATGGGGATGTGGAAAGCTCCTTGTCATTATTTTGCTGCATCTCTCCAAATCTTAACTGTGTTCTCTGGAAAGCCATGCTCAGTCAGTAGAGATGCTACATGGATCAATGATATTAGTCAGTATAAGGCAGCTTTCAGAGTTCCTACCGGAGATGGATGGATTCTCATGCTTCCATTTCAACTCTGCTGCAGTTTTCAAGTTAAACACTGTTCCAGTTCTATAAGGTAGATTTTTCATGAAAAAGGTTTTATAAACTACATATAATTTGAAACCATATCTACAGTAGGTATATCAGCATTGCCAGTCCTAGCCTGACACTCTAACCACTACATCACATTGGCTTTCTACCACAACTTAGAATCATGGAATCATAGAGTTGGAAGAGTCCACAAGGGCCATCAAGTATACCCCCCACCATCCAGGAATACACAATCAAAGCACTCTCAACAGAAGGCCATCCAGCCTCTGTATAGAAACCTCCAAGGAAGGAGACTCCAACACACTATGAGGTAGTGTATTCCATGGTCAAACTGCTATCACCATCAGGAAGTTCTTCTCACTGTTTAGGTGAAATCTCTTTTCCTGTAGTTTGAATCCATTGCTCCATGCCCTAGTCTCTGGAGCAGCAGAAAACAAGCTTGATCTATCTTCCACATAGCATCCTTTCAAATATTTAAAGATGGCTATCGTATCACCTCTTAACCTTCTCTTCTCCAGGCTAAACATGCCCTGCTCCCTAAGCCACTCCCCATAGGACATGGTTTTCCAGGTTTTTTTGCCATTTTGGTCACACTCCTCTGGACATGTTGCAGCTTGCCAATATTCTTCTTGCAGTGCCCAAAACTGAGCACAGTATTCCAGGAGAGTTCTGACCAAAGCAGGATAGAGTGGTGCTATTAATTCTCTCAACCTAGTTGCACTATTCCTATTGATGCAGCTTAGAATCATATTTGCTTTTTTAGCTGCTGCATCACACTGTTGATTCATGTTTAGCTTGTGGTCTACTAAGATCCATAACACATAGTACATACTGTGAACTTATAGACATGGAGCAAGAGAATGTAGCATGGTGATCCAGGTGATCCACTACATCTGTAAGTGTGATGCTGAATTCCAGCCACAACAGCTAAATAAATATTGCCTTTGAGGCTATATCAGCAGAGCTTTGAAGGCTTTAGAAAACTGTTATTGAAAATGCCAACCTTCCTCAGCTGCTAATGTCTGCTGAGTTTCCAGGCAAAAAAGAAAGCAATGGTAGCCATAGGCACAAATTGAGTCATTCCTCCACACTAGATAGTTTGAGATGCACTGCTTTAGAACACACACAGATTTATTCCATGTTCCTGACAAACAGGAGTGCGTACGTTTATGTGTTTAAATTAATCATGGAAGTTTGTTGTTGCCATGTGCGTTCAAGTCACTTCTGACTTACGGCAACCTTAAGGTGAACCTATCATGGGGTTTCCTTGGAAAAATCCAGGGGGTGCCCTTACCTTTCTCTGAGGCTGAGAGAGTGTGACTTGCCCAAGGTCAGCCACTGGGTTTCCATGGCCGAGTGGGGATTTGAACCCTGATCCCCCAGTGTCCTAGTCCAAAACTGAAACCACTATGCTGCACAGACTGTCTCCAATGTTGGAAGTACAAACCAGTAACAAAGAACTGATGTAGTTAATCCAGCTTCCCACAATGACAACCTCTGAATAACATTCTACAAGGAGATTTTTATAAAAAAAATAGGCGGCTAATATTTATACTGAGATCTATGGCTGGTGGTTCCTGGACAGAGGACAAAAAAAGGGAAGAGAATATACTGAGAGTAATGAGGGAGGTGGCGTTCAACAGACAAGGCCAAAAGCAAGGAGTAAGGATGTGAGCCAATACTGGGGAAAGACAATTGAGTCTCAAGGACATGACAAGAATATACAGTGGGCAGATTTGTAGAGGGGTTTTTCACTCTTTTCCAGATCAGCAGTGTGAAAGATTATACTATTTGTCTCCTAGCACATTCAAGAAATCCTTCTTCAGTAAGGACAGGAGAGGAAAAGGAAAGGAGAGAATATTCATGTGGGGAAAAAAATGAGAAAGAAGGGAACAGAAAGAAGATGCTTTTTGGACTTTCAGATACCTGTCAGAGTTTATTTATTTGCAGCCTGGGGAAGGGCTATAGCTCAGTGGTAGAACACATGCTTTGCATGTAGAAGGTAATGGCATCTCCAGGTCAGGGTGTGAAAACTCTGGCCAGAAATCCTGAAGAGGTGCTGCTACTCTGGACAGTAGACAGCAGTGGACAGATTTCGGTGCTCCAGAAGTAATCAGACTGCAGTGGTGTGGGCAACACAGCCAATGGGGATGAGTTGGGGAGCTGCAAGTCCAAAAACAGCTGGAAGACTATGAGTCTCTCAATGGTCCAACTCAAGACTAGGAGAGTGATACAATTACTTTTGGACTATGACTCCCAGAATCCCCAGACAGTATGACAGCCATGCTAGATGAGGGATTCTGGGAGTTATCTCCCAGAAGTACTTTTTTCCCCCAAACCCTGAGTATTAAAGAGCTGCCTGAATCCTATACCCTTTAGTCCTCTTTTTTCTATTCTCTTGCAGATGAATTAGACCTTTCTGTGCTGCACTGTTATAGAGCTATTGTTCCATTTTCTACATCCTGTGGAATTCTGGGGTTTTTAGTTTACTGAGGCCAAAGAATTCTGTGCCTGAGAATTCTAAATGCCCCTCCCTAAACTGCAAAACCCAGGATTCCATAGGATGGTGAAAGTGGAATAATAACACTACAACAGTGTAGCGTGGAAAGGCCATTATCGTCAAGAGTCACACCAGAACCATTCTGGTAGAATTCAAAGACACAGCCATGTTAGCCTGGATCAGTATACAAAGAGATACTGCCACCTCATAACAATACCAGCAAGTTTTGCATTTCTATTGCTATTCACGCATACCACCTGCTCAATCACAGCTATAAAGTTCTGTTCCTAGGTACCTCACTCCATGCATCTGATGAAACAAGCTCAAGTCTATGAAAGCTTATGCTATCAACTTCTTTGTCCCTGTCTCAAAGAGACTAGAAGATCCCTTTGCATAGCAGAACCATTGTACAATTTGTGGATCCAAAGGTGTGGGCTCCTTTCCTACGCCTATAGTAGAGATTTATTTCATTTGTTCTTCACAAATGAAAACAGGATGATAGTGGTGCTCTTCCAGTCTCTTCCTTTTTCCAAAGACAAGTAAGTTTCTTCCCAGGTGAGAAAAAAAAAATCTGGCTTTGTCTTTCAGAAGACGCTATAGGATTTATAAACAGAGCACGGATATTCAGGTTCAGGAAATAAAACATCATTATCCATCCAAAGGGAGTTAGTGGAAACAGCCTCTTCTTTACTTCCCAACATAAATGATTGGTGCGCAGCAGGTATTTGCTTTAAATAAATCTCCTTCTCACCCACCGACGCCTGCCAGATTGTATGTGTATCATGCATTCCAGCAGTTTTGGAATTAGATTAGGATCATATGGTACAAGTAGATTTGCATCTATTCTTCTTGACTGGCGTTCTTAGCTTTGATCATACTTTGATTCACATTATAGATGTCTTAGCGCTGAAGGGAAAACATGAAAACATCATGTAGGATGAAAGGGGGAAGAACATGAACTACCGGATTTAGATGAGCAACTCCTGTCCTGATTAGACAGAGTGACTAATACCACAGCAAACACAACTATGATTTCATCATTCAACAAATTTGCATGTGCGATTTTCTTGTTGGAGTTACCAAACCATACACCTCCACACTTTGATATGGTTTAATTTGCAAAATACGATTTAATAGGCAAAGATATATTAACTGGCATTGATATAAAATGTACCTTGATGTGACTGTATGACCAAGCTGGACAAGAGGAAGCACTGGCTGAACACATGCACTCCAAAGAATTTTCCACTAAACAATTGATTGTTTCAACCCTTCTTCCCCACTGACCTATGGATTTCTCCACTGTCCCCACACCTGCCCAACCATTACAGAGCTAGCACAACATCCATTATTTCTATATCACTGAATACTAAGATAGTTAGCTTAGTCCAGACCTCATTGTCCACTCTGCAAACTCCACTGTTTACTCAGCCAGATAGCCATTCACACTCTTACCCTCCAGGCAAAATTCAGGTATAACACACACACACACATATATATAGTTTTAGCCACTCCAAAACAGTACATTGCTTGCTGGTTGCCACACTGTCACTCCAATTCCTGATCATGTATTGTCCTTAGACACAAGTCCAAGCCACATCACTGCTTCTTCTCTCCTCCTCGGATTGGTAAATATTGCCCACTATGCCCTCAAATCTCTCTATATTTAAAACTCTCCTTCTTTCCCTTTGTGTGAGTGTGTGACTATTTGTATTTTGTGTTTGTGTGATTGAATCTTCCTCAATAAAACCGCATTTTAGTCTATTTTTGAGTCTTTGGCTGGCTTCTCCCTTCAGGGATCCCATAAACATTGGTGGAAAGATCTCACTGTTACCCCCCTCGCAGGCCTCTTGATTTGAGCTAATGATTCCCCACCTTTTGTGGAAGTACTGAAATCATCGGTGGACCCCTGAATCACCCATGTTTTAGGGTAACAATGGTGCCTGCCCAAATTAGTCCTGGTGAATCGTCCAGTGACAGATTTGATAAGTTTTCAAGGCTGAAACTAAGCTAAGGTATGGAACTGAATAGATCCTGGACTGGAAACTATACTAAGCCTTCTAAAGACAAAAAGGGATAGAGTGTGTGTGTGTGTGTGTGTGTGTGTGTGTGTGCGCGTGTGTGTGCGTCTTTGTGTGAGTGGAAGGATGGATGAATAGATAGACAATTGGACCAACAAACGGACAGCTAAATAGATAATGGTTAGTTGCATACCAGTTCTAATAACCTGTCATATTCCAACATTTTTAAGAAAAAGGAATTAGCAAAAGAAGGAATAGCACCATGCAGGCAAGTTCAGATCAAATTCTAAATGGGTCCCATTGAGTTCTATGGGACAGAATAAACAGGAAGCAAACTGGAACACATATGATTTATTGAGACAAGACTAGTGTGAGGCTGCGGCACTTAAGAGATAAAAAGAGGGAGGAGAATGTGATGCATCATAGAGGCATACATCCCTTCTTATCTGATTTCAGGCATGCTGAGTCATGGGGACATTGTCCCTCACATCTTCACTTGGGCTCCAAGGCAATGGGGCAACACCACTCCTAAAGTTTCATGGAGCGAGTGCCTTAAAGCCAGTTTCTGAGACAACTGATTTGCTATTGGTTTGAGGCAGAGAAAAATATCCTATGGTATTGTCATATGTATTCATGGGGAGCATTTCCTCACAACTACTGTGACTTAGCTTGATGTAGTGGCTTGCATACTGGATTAATACTCTGGGAGACCAGGGCTTGAATCTTCACTCAGCCACAGAAACACATTGGTGACCTTGAGCAAGTCACACTCTCTCAACTTTAGAGGAAGGCAACAGCAAACCTGCTCTGAATAAATCTTACCCTCCAAAAAGTGGAAGGGTTGCCATAAGTCAGAGTTAACTTGAACACCCATAGCAACAGCTGCAACAAGTTCTTCCTGCCATTATGTAGAAGTTAGTGGTTTAAGTGGTGTAGTGGTTTGAGTGTTGAGTGGAGACCAGAGTTCGATTCCCCATTCACCCATGGAAACCACTGTGTGACCTTGGGTGTGTCACATACTCTCAGCCCAGAGAACCCCATGGCAGGTTTGCTTTAGGGTTGCCATAAGTGGGAAATGACTGGAAGGCACATAACAAAAACAACAACAACAACAACAACAACTCATTGTAACTGGAGCAGTTGTATTGGTGTCTGTGTGTGCGCATGTGTGTATGTGAATGAATGATGTTGGGAGATGGATAGATGCATAAACAGATGCATGCATACAAAGAAACGCATATTTCTTCAGGCAGTTTTAAAGCAATATCAAATGCACTGGCATAGAATTATTTCTCAATGCTTTGTAATTAAAACCACTTTGCTTTTGCCCCAGACAAACCTCTGTGAGTCACAGGGAACTGCAATCCACTTCACATGTAGGGGAAGATGTCTCAGCTAGAGCAACAACATCATTCTATGGGAAACCCAAAACTAGGTTAATTCAGCAATAAGCTTTCTTAAGAGACACATAAGCAGAGTTCATTGACAGGACAAAAAGAAGAATAGAAAATCTGAGCACTGGCAATCTGAGATACCATTGGTTTACTCATACAAACACTCCAGCAGGTGAAGCTATTGAGTGCTTAGTTCCCCATACACAAATAATTAGTTGCAAACAATCGGATCCTCCCACTTGCTTTTGTGATTTTAATTCACCCTCCTGGATATGGATCTGCTAACAAGGATCACTCTTCCAGTGATGTTCATTAAGGCGAGGTTGCATGTGGTGTGCTTAACTAGGGTTCCCATATCCCCCTCAGACATGGCCTCTTTTTCAGAGCTAAAATTTCCAGCCTCCAAATTCCTGAGTGAGCATTTCTGTCTGGGTGGATTTTTGGAATGTCCAGGTTTTCTTACAAGGTCCAGACTGAAGGAAGTGGGAGATGAGGTTGTAGAGGTTTGAGGAGGAGGAAGAGGAAGAGAGACATGCCAGGATAAAGCAGGATAAGGGAAGCCCTTAAAGCAATCAGCCTCAGCCCCATGAGAGTTAGGGAGTGACAAAGTAGCTTCAAACCGGGTCAGGGCCACTGCCATCATCGTCATCACGAAAGCCACCATCCTCTACCACCAGGGAGAAAGATGGTGGAAAAGAGAAAGACTCCCTGTTCTCATCACTGGGATGGTGCCTGGATGCAGGGAAGGTCCGCCTTGTCTAGCTGAGAAGTGAAGGATCCTCTTACAACTACACAGAGCTTAGAGGTGATTTCAGGTAAGAGTCATCAGAGGAACTGGTAGTTTTAAGTAGACAGCCAGTCAATGCATCCTCTCTTTTGCTTTTCAAAAGATGATAACCCTAGCTAAATGGATGCAAAAAATGCTTCTGATGAGGGTTAAGGGACAGCTGCCAACTCTGCTTTTTAAAATTCTGTTCAGACAGCAGCCATGGAACAGAACTAGGGGAACCTGGAGAAATGTAGTGGTAACAGCAAAATTATTTTCTCCTCCACTTCTGCGACTGATCAAGGCAAGAAGATATGATCCTGAGTTTGGTTAGAAAGTCCTGTCTAATTCAGTACTGTTTACCACACCCTTCCTTCTGGCTCCTGATATGAAGATGCAAAGGGAGATTGTTACTGCACTGGAAAAACCCTATCCCAGGGTCTACAATTTTGATATTAAATATGATTCCGTGTGCCTGAGAGGTCGCCCAGATGGGCACGTAGGCAGCTATGGTCGAACGATCGAAAACCAGGTCAGGCCAGTAAAATCCCCTGTCACGAAGCCCCAGGAGACCTCAAGATGTGTAAACCCACAATAAACAAAGGGTCCTCAGCCCCTGAGAAGCTGACTTGAGGGGATTAGCATGTTTGCCCCAAGTTGAGCAAATATCCTATCAAACGAGGACCGTTTACATGAAGTCACACTACAACCAAACACAGCCGAAGATCCTGAGACTTTGGCAACACTTTGTAATCTCATCATGCTAAGGAAGTTACCATTGCGGAGCTTTGTTCTCGTTGCAGCACTCATTCTTCTCCCTGGGAAAGGATTAGTCCTCCAGGTACTCTTTCCCCTGCAAATAGTCTCAGTTTTTGAGTGGTTCTTTGGATCACTCCTGGTCATCCCAGCAGACCATTGCTCCGTCTGTTGAGTAATCCCCTCAACCCTCTCTGTGCTGAGCCCCATTTCTTCATGGTCTTCCCGGACCAAGGACTTCAGGAAAAGGTGCAGTATTACCCCAGCTGCCACCCCTTCAATACTCCCCTATCCAGTTTCCTCTCTTTTGCTTCTTAATAGGTCTTGAGTGAGTGTGTGAGTGATTGCGTTGGTGTGTGAAACTTTCATTCAATAAAATCATTTACTGGACATTTTAGTTTGGTTTTTGGCTTGGCCCGACCCCATAAACACTGGATAAAAAGACTCCTCTAGGTTATCCTGCCTCTTGCATTGCTATTGCTCATGCTCTGGCTAGTTTCTATTCCCCATCACATGGAGCACAGAGAGGTGTCCCCCAAGGGACCCCAGAAATCAGGGTAACAAGGTAGGACATTCATGGAATCATAGAGCTGGAAGAGATCAGAAAAGCAATCAAGTTGCCTGTCATGCAGGACTGCATAATCAAAGCACTCCCAACAGATGGCCATCCAGTCTCTGTTTAAAAACCTCCAAAGAGGTTTTCTTTTCCAATTCTTCCTCCCACCCTCCTTCTTCTGGAGATCCTGAAGAAAAAGACTGATCAACTCAGAGACATAGGCTTGGTCAGTTCAAGTCTGCATCTATGTCTACTGTAGTTTAACTATTCTAACAAAAGCTTTAATGTTTTTGTCCTTCACCTTCTAAAAACATGCCTGCAATCACGAGGACTTGAAAACAATGTGTTAAAATTGGAAACCAGGAGTTTCAGTACTTGACATATTTTGTTTGTGTGTTTGATTGATTGATTTTCATTCTGCCTTTCTCCCAAAAATGGGACTCAAAGCAATTTACAATATATGTTAAAACAAAAGAACTATAATAATGCATGCTACAGAAATGTTAGAAAGCATTAAACAATCAGTCCTATTAAAACACTCCTGTTAAGACATCTCTTTAAAAACAAATAAAAATGCATAATACACACATTATGCATGGCCATTGCATATCCCTCTATCCCAACCAGTCAAAAGATCAGAGACCTCTTTAAATAGGAAGGTCTTTGCCTGTCAGCAGAAAGAGAACAGAAAGGGGGTCAACCAATGCCATTTCCGCACTAGACTGTTACAGTTCTATTATTCCACTTTCAACATCCTATGGAATCCTGAGGTTTGCAGTTTAGGGAGGGTCAAGGCCTTGCCCCTCCCTAAACTGCAAACCCCAGGATTCTACAAGATGTTGAAAGTGGAATGATAGCACTAGAACAGTCTAGTGTGGAAATGGCCCAAGCCTCCCTCGGCAGAGAGTTCCATAGTCCAAGATCAGCTACCGAGAAGGCTCTCCCCTGTCCTCACCAGAGAAGCCTGGAAGGGTGCTGAGATAGAAAGAAATCTCCCCTCCAAAGATAATAAGACTCAGCCCGGTTCGTATGGTTTATCTGGACCTAAACTGTACATTTTGAGCCATATCAATATTCTTTGCATGTATTTGTTTTTCTTAGATTGGCTTTCCACTTTCCCATCCCTCCAGTCTATCTTCCACCAAGGAGTGGAGTGTCATAATTGCCACAAACATTCTAAACACCAGTGCTGAGCGAGACAGTGGAATATTTGCTCTGCTCATCCGTACACTAATATGATTCTAAATGATGTGCAATAAACACGAGTCTTGCCAATCGCCAGAAGCAGTCCTGCCACTGTGGGTAATGTAACCCACCCCGTAATCGACTGATCTCTGGTCTCTGACAGCTCGCTCATGTGCAGGCAAGCCGCAATTGCTCTCGTTCTCCCTGTTCTCTATTATGTATGCTGTATTTGGTATTCTGAGCCACATCACTCATAAGATGAGTGTCAGCCCTTCTTCTTGAGAAAGGAAAAAGCAAATGATGAAGAAGAAGAACCGGCTTTCTGCTTCGGCACGTTGTTTAAATTGGAAAACTAAAGTAACTCACTAGAACATGAAATTTACAACACCCCAAACAGCATGGTTTCAATAAGTATAGGATTTCCTCTCAATACATCAGAATTCTAATATCACAGGTTTCTCTGGCTCAGCAAAATAATGTGTGAAAGAGAAGGAGGGAGAGAGGGGATTACTTTGGGGAGGAACTGTGCATTGGACACATATACAACCTCATTATTTCATATCAGCAGTGGAGAGATTGACAAGCAAAATGACTTTGAAAATGCAGCTGGATTCCTAGCAAATTAACCTCCTTCCAGACGCCTGACTTTTCATTTGGGTCTGCTTCAGCCTCTCACATGTTAAACATCCTCAAGATCTAAGATGCAGTTCAATTTCACTGTCTCAAGATAAGCACATTTGATAGCAATTTAATAATTGGCTTAATTATTCCTTATCTGATTTGGGATCTTATTCTTTCAAACTTTAATAAGAAATTGGGGAGAACAACCGTTCCTATATTTTCCTCCTCCCTTTCGTCTTTCAGATAGCTTTATCTTATTACATAATTACTCATCTTTTAAATTGGCAGCGCATATTATGATGATGGAAAATCATAAGGTTGCTTTTAATAAGTATTTTATTAAAAGAAACTAGGATTATTTGGGAGCATTCCAAAACCTTCCAGTGTGCTACACAGAGCACATATTTAGAATAAACAGATTTGATTTGCTTCCATGCAGCATAGGCTCCATGTATACCTCACAAGGAAATGCTATATATTCATTTTGCTATTTTTTTTTAAAAAAAAAGAAGAATTTCTGGTCTTCATGAATGGACACAATTAAAATTACAGAGGGCTTTGAACAATGACAAACCTAATTCAAAAGGCTGCTATGTGGAGCTGTACATGGGCAATATAACATCTCAAACCCTATTGCTCAAAAGCAAATCTGCAACAAAATGTTGTAGCACAGAGTGTTTTTCAGTGTTTTCAGTTTTTCATTTAGTCAGGTCTTCTTCTATGGTACACTATTCCAGGGCCATTTCCACACTACACTGTTATAGTGCTGTTATTCCACTTTCAACATCCTATGGAATCCTGGGGTTTGCAGTTTAGGGAGGGGCATTTAGAATTATCAGCCAGAGAGCTCTTTGGCCTCAAGAAACTACAAAGCCCAGAATTCCACAGGATGTTGAAAGGGGAATAAAAGCACCAAAACAGTGTAGTGAGGAAATGGCACAGAAATGGGAATCAAGTGGTCCAGGACTACATGCAAACTTTCCCAAGCCCTCCCCCACAAAAAAACACACCAAATTTTGTCAGCAAATCATGCCACTGAGTTTAGCAACAACCCAGAAAAGAAAGACTTCATAGAATCATAGAATCATAGAAATGTAGAGTTGGAAGAGACCACATGGGCCATCCAGTCCAACCCCCTGCCATGCAGGAACACCCTCAAAGCACTCCCGACAGATGGCCATCCAGCCTCTGCTTAAAAACTTCCAACGAAGGAGACTCCACTACACTCCAAGGCAGCATTTTCCACTGCCAGACAGCCCTGACCATCAAGAAGTTCTTCCTGAGGTTCAGGTGGAATCTCCTTTCCTGCAGCTTGAATCCATTGCTCCTTGTCCTGGTCTCTGGAGCAGCAGAAAACAAGCCCTCTCCTTCCTCTACATGGCATCCCTTCAAATATTTAAACATAGCTATCATGTCCCCTCTTAACCTTCTCTTCTGCAGACTAAACATACCCAGCTCTCTAAGTCTATCCTCATAGGGCATGGCCTCCAGGCCCCTCACCATTTTGGTCGCCCTCCTCTGGACTTGCTCCAGCTTGACCAGGTCCTTCTTGAATTGGGGTGCCCAGAACTGGACACAGTATTCAAGATGAGGTCTAACCAAAGCAGAGTAGAGTGGTACCAGTACCTCCGTCGATCTAGACACCATACTCCTATTGATGCAGCCGAGAATTGCATTGGCTTTCTTGGCTGCCACATCACACTACTGACTCATGTTCAGCTTGTGGTCTATGAAGACTCCTAGATCCCTTTCACATGTACTGCTATCCAGCCACTTGTCCCCCACCCTATATTTCTGTATTCCATTTTTTCTACCTACGTGTAGGACCTTACGCTTCTCTCTGCTGAATTTCATTTTGTTAGCCTTGGCCCAGCTCTCCAATCTATCCAGGTCATTTTGAATTTTGATCCTGTCCTCTGGCATACTAGCAACCCCTCCCAATTTGGTGTCATCTGCAAATTTGATGAGCATGCCCTCTATTCCTTCATCCAAGTCGTTGATAAAAATATTGAACATTCAAAGCAAGTATTTGTTCCTTTTAAATGCGCTAAATCAGTGGCTCTTAACCTGGGATCTGGGGACCCCTGGGGGTCCATGGAGCCCTGACAGGAGGTCCACAAAGCCCTCCTGCTGGACACCAACAGCAGTGGCAACAACAGGGACATGGGAGCAGGGGGAATAGTGGGTGACAAAACTGTCCGTTCATTTGCAAATGAGGGAACAGTTTGGACACATGCACACATACCCCCACTGCTGTGTCCCTGAGACAAGTCCTTGTGGCTTCTTCCAATTCTATGATTCCATGATTATATGAATCTGCTTGTCAATGCTTTGCAAAAGAGTGAAAGGAAGGCCTGAATATCCATCCTGCCAACCAGGTGGTAGAGACACTTGGAGTTACAATTAGAATACTTAATAATATTTGAAGTTTTTCTGCCTTGACAATGATAATGATGGTGATGATAATGATGAAGATGATGATGACGAAGATGACTATACCTGAGCATGCAATGCCAGGAATGAAATGACTTTGCATTTCAAAGCCCTCTGCCAGTTGCGCCACTGTCACTTGGCTGCATCACGCATTGTTCTGTCTTTCCAAATCATGATCAAGTTTTGTGGCTTTTTGCATAAAATATCTCTTTGCCTTTTGGAGTTTCCAAAAGCTTCTTCCAAGATGATAGATGCAATCCAATGTGCCACAGGAAATGAGAGGTGCTGTTGATCTCCCTGATTATCTACCCATCATAATTTATAATTGGTCATATTTAGATTTCAGTTTCCCTTCTTTCCCTCCCTACTGCACACTTCTTAACAGCAGACAAGATGACATTTTGAGAGGGGGGGAATGAATAGAGACAGTGATGAGTCCAGATGGTTCAAATCAAGCAACAGAGATGAAAGACTGACAGATCTGTGGTAGAGGTTTTGGCGGGGAGCGGGGGAAGAGAGAGAAAGAAATGAGAGAGCAGAATATATAGCAATGGGAGCAAATCACTTACAGATACAATGTTATGTTGGAGGACTTGTACTAAGTGGCAGGCTGCCTTTTTTGACTTCTTCTCCACTTTTTTTTAAAAAAATCAGTCTAATATCAAACCTATACGGCTAGTGTTGATCGCAGTCATTACTGAGAGTAAAAGCTGGGCCAAACAAAGGGGCCACTATCTCTAGTATCCTGTTTTGTGCCTTCAAGTTGTTTTTGACTTATGGCGACCTTAGGCCAAACACATCACAAGTTTTTCTCCATAAGATTTGTTTGGTGGGGGCTTGCCATTGTCCTTCTCTGAGGCTGAAAAATGTGACCTGCCCAAGGTTACTCGGTGGGTTTCCACAGCCCAAGCAGGGATTTGAACCTTGGTTTTCCAGAGTCCTAGTTCAACACTCAAAGAACTACACCATGCTCTCTCATAGGTAAACCTATCAACTGGAAAAGATAAATAGAAAACTGAGGAAGGGGTGAAATTGCTTCCTTTAACCTCTAACCTTTTGTAATAGAATACTTCATAGGGAGGCAGACTCCAGGCTTCTAGGATCTTTTTTTCCCCCCTAGAAACTGAGATCCACAAAAGAACAAATAGCCAGAACTCATTCCTTCTGTTGGTTCCACCTAGAGTAGATCCACTGAATCAATGAGTTATCTAAGGCCTTTTCTGCATTTTATATTTAAAACGGGGCGGCGCATCCTCCAGCGAGGACGTTTACACTTGGGGGCAAACTGGGTCTGGACTACTTAATGTTTGTCCGGACTTCAGCCCACTCCGGAATGCCCAGAACTGGTGGTTCTCTGTGCTATTGAAAGACCAATTAAAAGAGGACTTTCAATAGCCTGGCGAGCCCCAGTCCGTCACTGCCCTAAGTGTAGACTTGCAGGCTCGTGCCAGCGCGAGACTGCAGATCTTCCGGAGGCGGGCTTCCGGCTGGTGAGTTTCTCTGGTTGGTGGAGAGCCTCTGCCAATCGGAAGCCTCCATTTTCGTCTCCAGAGAGTGTGTAGCGTGGGTGGGCGCTGCTCTGGATCGTCGTGGATCGTGGGGGGAAGCATGCCAGTCCGGTGAGTAACAGACTGCCCCGTTTCCCCCCAAAGTGTGGAAAAGCCCTAAGTTTTGACTCACCACTCAACAGTCATTGAGTTGGGACTAAACAATAGGATTCAGGAAGAGTTTGTGAGCCCAGGACTGTGTTCTGAGTACTAGAACTGAATGTAGATCATTATCTTTTGACACAAAAACATCCTGTTTATCACTGATTTTTAAAGGGTTTTTTTTTTTCAGTATAATTTAAGATGGCAGAAGGTGGCTGGGAGGTTTTTCTTTGTTGGTGCTCTCACACACAGCTGAGACTCAGAAATCCTTATTAATATATTTCAGATTAACCTAAGACTTACTTGCAGATCCACATCTACTTTCTACTTCAAGTATGGGAATCTAGCAACTCTGCTGGAAATTGTTAGCCTGCAACTCCTGTCAGCCCTAGCCTGTGCAGCCAACGGTTAAGAATGATGGGAGCTGCAGTTCAACAACATCATAATTCCTGCTCCAGCTCTGACATCACTTTTGCCTCATCTGTCTGCTAGGAACTCTTCAGCAAACTTGGTCTGCAACAAAACATTGCAATGCCCACTTCATACTAAGAATTGACACTGCAATATTTTGTTACAGGCCCACTTTATTTATTGTTATTGTAATATACAGAGATGTGACAACCTCTCTGATTCAATAGTATTTCATGGAGCCTGATCTATATTCATTGATCCTGATCTATATTCTTCTCTCTTGTTTCATATTGAGTTGCAAGGTGAAGGTGAGATTCTGCTCTGTTCTGAGCTCTGAAAGTTAAAGGAGCTCTCCAAAGTGCTGAACCTATATTGAGAATAGCATTCAGCACTTTAGATACCTTTTTTAAAGTTCAGACTAAAAACCCAAAATGGATTCACCACCTTTCTAGCATGGGATCCTCCAGCTGCCACTGGACCAAGGGCTTTCCTATCTCCTCTAAACGGCATATCTAATTCATTCTCAGAAGTAACAAATGGTTTGATTTCTCCCTAGTAATATCTGAATCAAACCAATTGGTACATCCCATCTCTTGCCCTAGAAGATTGTGTTACAGAAAAATATAAAGCAATTAAATGTCAGGAGCAATTAACTCATACATTTTTCATGGACCACAGAATGGGATGACTTCAGAAGGCTTCTATAATTAAAGTTAATAAAAATGAATACAACTCTTTCTCATAAATGCACATGCATACAGACAGAGAACCCTATAGTTTGTAAGTCACTGAAGTTTCTCTTGATACAAAAATAACCCAGGTTTCCTCTGCAGATTTTTAACCTTGAACAACTGCAGTAAAATCCACTCATCTAGGGATATCCAAGAGTGGCTTTCTCAGTATCCTTGGAAATTCATTAAAGTCTGAGCTCAACTTGCTCAGACATTTTGCTGATAAAGATGGTAAGCAACACCAACACCTTAGTTCCATAGAAATAAATGAATTGGACTAGAAGTTAAATTTTACTTCAACAGTAGTGGCAGGACAGTATCTTCCACCGAGCATAAGGTAGGTGCAGGACAGGCTGTGTAGCACACACAGAATTTTGTCCTTCAACAAAAGAGAATGGTTGATGAGATCAGAAATAAATATCTGGCAGTTGATTTTGTTGTCTCCTTTGACCCAGCTACATAAGATTCTTGCTTCGCCATTCTTTTTCTTTTCTTCAAAAATGTCTTTTGCCTCCAAATACCTCTAAATGTCATTTGAAGGGCTTGGACGCAATTCTCCTCATCATTGCCCCACAAGCCATTTTTGGTTTTATAACAGATGAAGTGAACAGGAAGTGACTTCACATCACTTTCTGTTGTTAAGAAAGGCCTATTGGGGTTGGGGTGTTGGAAGCATTTGGGGATAACAAAATTGTGGAGGGGGTTGCAAGAGTGAAGAATGCAGAACCCCAAGATTTCCAGGGGGGAATCTAATACAGCCTTCTAGCCTTCCACAATTGCCTACCCCTGCCCTGGGACAGAGGGAAGCAGATTGGTTTCCCTTCACCCCAGTAAGACCTGTAAGGACTCATAGTTTTGGTGACAACGGGAGCCAATCTGCCTCATTGGGAAAGGCGGTGTTGAATCAGGTGCCTCTTACTCTGCTCTGCCTCTTAGCCTGCCCATCCACCTTGCCAAGCAATGCTGCCTGCCCACTGTGCTGTTTTTCATTGCAGCGCTTTATTCCACCTTGACTCCGGTTCTTTAACTGGCCCTTCTCTGGTGCAGCTCTTCACTTGCAAAGCTTGGCAATGCTCTGTGAATCCCAAAAGATGATCTTGATACTAGGAGCACAGTGCCTGGATGAAAGTACAAGAAATTGGCAAGTCTGAAAACTTAGCTGGGCATATATGCTTTTAGATATCACATTATTTATAGCTTGTTTAGGACAGGGAGCAAACTTTATACCTGACTAGTATAAAAAACTGCTGAAAGTAATAGTATGCAATTTGGCAATCCTAAGGTGAATCTATCATGTTTTTTTCTGGGGCTGAGAGTGTGTGACTCACCCAAGGTCACCCCTTGAGTTTCCATGGCTGAGCAGGAAATCAAACCCTGGGCTCCAGGGTCACAGTCCAATGCTTGAACCACTACACCATGCTGGTAAGCGTATTCCCCCTCTTTAAAACTATTGTGTCTCTTAATTTTATACATAAAAGCAAAGCAAAACAAAGCAAAACAAAATAAATATAGTTGTTTAGTTTCCCACTGCATATCAATGGGAGGATCCACAATCCAGATCTTCACATTTCAATGCAGATTCAAGGTCTTGATCAGGACAGATCAAGCACATATTAATATGGATCCAGTCAGGGCATAATCACTGAAATATGCTCCAAAACGAATCAGAGGACTCAAGCATAGGTCTTTTTTTTATGCTTCCCATGCATCCTCCAGCAATTCAGAGCCGCCCTTTTAGACTTGTGGAGACCCACCAAGATAAGTTAGAAAGAGAAAGGGAACAGTTCTTAGAGCTCTTTCCTTCTTCCCAAAAGGTTATCACAGAGACATTTTTAACAACCTTTTAATGTTGATTAAACTGAGGAATAGAAAGTAGCTCAAAGCCTCTATCCTCACACCATGTGCACATGTGTGTAAGGATGCAAACCTTCCCTTGTCCTTTTCATGCATGTGAGAATGATAAACTGCAAGATCATTCTCTTTTCCTAAGAGATGGGGAGGTATCTTCTGGTCTTCAGTTGAATGAGTTTTCACATTTGCAAACATGAGTTTTTTTGCAACATAAATTGCACAAACTGTGTAAACTGCACAAACTACATAAACAGCACCAAAACATGCTGCTGACCTGAAATAGCTGCACTGTTGTTGGATGGACTTTTAGAAGCTGTAAGCATTGTAAAGCACTGAGTGTATTACTTGCATCTTTTTGCTCATTCTGCCCGTCCTTCTATACTTTAGTGTGTGTGTCAAAAAGATAAGATCCTAGTTTTGCTTAGAGATATTTTGCACAAATCATGAAAAACTCCATTTAAAAAAGCATCCATCATGTTGCTCTCACACTAGAGATGAGAAATCTCAAGCAGTTTAACAAGCACTTGCAAAGAATTCACAATTCAGTGAGATTCCTTCACATTCTGTGCATGGGTGTGGATATATGTAAGAGAGAAAAAGTGAATGAAAGAGAATAAGAGACAGAGAAATAGAGAAAATAGAGAAAAAGAGGAAGAACAGGGCTGATTGAGTAGGATGCAATTTTAAACCATGGTTAACACAAGACTGAAAAATCTGTGTTTCTCCTGATGTTAACGAACTACTACTCCCATCATCCACCACTGTTGTCAAGGCTAGGAGCAGCTGATAGGAACTGAAGTCAAACAGTATCTAGAGAGCCATTGCACCTCCTGCTGTTCTGCACAACAGGTAGGTGCAGGAGAGAGACAAGAGGACATGTCATTGATGGGAGAAACCCATCAATGATTTAATCCATGATTGTGAAGGGGTGGCCATGGGATTGTCACAGGATCACGACAACATCACGCAGAACTGTCGTGGCAGTCCTGTGGCAATCCTGTGGCCATTGTGGGCTGGGGTGGTGTGAGAAAAGGGCCCCAGTTTGCAAATTCCTCCTTGTTGTCTTCCTCAGATACAGCAACGTGGGCAGTTCAAGCACTTCCGCCTACATTTTTGATTGCCTGCAGTGTGGTATGCCATCTGAACCAGGACAAAATGCAATTATTCTTAGCAGTCCTCACTTGAAAGAAGCCAACTTTAGATTACAGTTTAGTATATTTTCATTAGATATAGCTAAATCTCACCACAGTTTCAGATGACGATGATCTTGATCTTTATTTGTATCCAACTTTCTGTCCAACATTCAGCCACAAAGCAGCCTATGTATTAAAACAATACAACCTAAAAACATGTAAATGGTATATATTAAAACAGAATTAACCTATAAAAGAATTAAAATGGCTAAAAATAGATTTAAGGAAGCAAATAAAATTAAGAGTACAGTTCCCCAACTCAGACCAGTGGCTAACTGCTTTGGTAGAAATAAAAAATACAGATATAGTAACTCAGAGACTCAAAGGTCAAACAGACAAAGATATTGAGAGAGAATGGGACCCTTTGAAACAGTTCTTTCTAAAGCAGAAAATGCAAAATTAGTTAATAATCAGTTCTGTTTGGTAAGGTTGATTTAAGGAAATGGGGTAACAAACTTATGATGCTTTCACTCCAACAAAGGAGGGAAAATTATTTATTTTACTTTGTATAAATTGGAAAAGCATACTTAGATTTGACAAATGATGTAAAGACGGCTGAAAAGACTAAAACTAAAACATTAGACAGATTAGAACTTTCAGAAACAAACAATTAATTGAACTAAAGTATATGTGTAGTACGGTTAGAAATTGTCAAGAATATTCAGTTCTAGTAAGGATTGGAAGAAGAACCACAGGATATTTCAACGAGCTACAAAATTTTATTGAAGGTATTGTATATATATGTATGTATATATATGTATATACATACACACACACGTGTGTGTGTGTGTGTGTATTAATAAAAAGTATTTTAAAAAATTAAGAGTACAGCACCCCTCAACTCTGTTCTTTGCCTGCCACCAGAAGGCAAGGACAGGGCCATTCTGGCCTCCCTGAAAAGTGAGTTCCAGAGACTAGGGGCAGCCACTGAGAAGGCCCTTTCTCGCATCCCCACCAACCGTGCTTGCATTGGTGGTGGGACCAAGAGAAGGGCCCCTCCTGATAATCTTAGAGCCCAGGCCGCTTCATACAGAAACATATGGTCTGTCAAGTAGGCTGTATCTGAGCTATATAGGGCTTTACAGATCATAATCATCACTTTAAATTGTGCCTGGAAACAAACTTGGAGCCAGTGGAGTTTGGTCTCTGTAAATAGCCCCAGTTAAAAGTCTGAATGCAGTTCTTTGAACCAGCTGAAATTTCTGAACACTCTTCAAAGGCAGCCCCAGGTAGAGTGCATTACAGTAGTCCAAACAGTATGTAATGAGGCGACATGGTTAAGTACTGCTTACCTAAAACCCAGATCTAAGAAGAGAGCAACTTATATAAACTCTTTACATTGTGGAAAGTATAGAAAGAAGTTGAGAAGTTGAGTTTTTTTTTTTAACTTATCAAATATGGGAAAAATCAAAAGTCACAGATTTCTTCATGAGATGCCCAGGTTTGTTTAAAGCAGAGGAGGGAAGCTCTCAGAGAATAAGAGACCTCGGAGGGTCACACTTCTCTGCCTCATCCCCTCACAACCCCCCCCCGGGCAATTTTTTCATCAAATGGGTACAAACACCCTCTATGAACCATTGTGGGGCATTTTTCCCACATTCATGGACCCCCTAGACTATCTCCTGGACCATTTTATGCCAAGGAAAGGACATTTTTTCAACAGGAAGTGACCCAGCTATCACCTCCTCTTTCACACAAAGATCTTTCCCAAAATTGCCCCAAAATTGATTTTAAAAAATGCCCCCACACCCTCTAGAGACCGTTTGGGCACATTTTGAGGCCCTGGGGCCACAAAAACAGCTCTCTGAGGGCTACAGTCAGCCCACAGGCCACACTTTGCCCATTCCTGATTTAAAATGAGTGTGGTTACGATTCTGGAGAAGCAAGTTTACTTGGCAACTTGCCTTCAAGTACTGGATACCATGATATAATATGTAATCCAAACAATATCTTTCTTGTACCCATCTCTCCTGGTATAGTAAAAAAGAGGAATCATGCTCTAGTCAGCTACCCCTGCAATGCTGTTATTTTATCCCAGTCCTTCTATCAACAGCTGCTAATAAAAACATACCAAACAGGCAAATTCTTCCAAGAAGCTTTGATAACTGGAGCATGCAGAGTGCTTTTAAAAGGCGGCAGCTTTCTGTTAAAAAGGCAGCAGCTTAAAAAACTAGTTCTGTCAATAGGATTTAAATCCCTTCTCTGCACATTACCCAAAATAAATAAATAAAATAAAAAAGGCTGTTGAATAACATACACTTTCAGTAAAGGCTTTCGTGCTAGGTATTAGCCCGAGTGGGAGTCCCAAAAGCATCTGAGCAGCATTATAGTTGCATGTTGACTTGTAAATGTGAGCTTATCTCAGTGGGGGGAAACCTTGATTTTATTTTGTTTGGTCTTGCTTGTGATAGCTGACATGATCGTGCTGCCAAAATGAGAGCTCTCTTTGGAGGTACCACGTTCAGTTTGAAACACTGGCTTTAGGAAGCTACCTTCTATTAGTTCAGGCCATTGGTTCATCTCACTCAATATTATTCACTGGGCTTAAGCATCATTTATGGATGAGCTGGTACAAATATAGAATACAGGCACCTTTCCATTGAGAACCAGCATGGTATAATGGTTTGAGCACTGGACTATGGCCCTAGAGACCATGGTTGGATTCCTTGCTTGGCCATGGAAACCCAGTGTGTGACCTTGGATGTGTCACACACTCTCAACCCCAGAAAATCTCTTGATAGGTTTGCCTTAGGGCAGTGGTTCTCAACCTGTGGGTCCCCAGATGTTCATGGACTTCAGCTCCCAGAAGCCCCAGCCACTATGGTCAATGCTCAGGGCTTCTGGGAGCTGAAGTCCACGAACATCTGGGGACCCACAGGTCGAGAACCACTGCTTTAGGGTCTCCATAAATCAGAAAACAATTCATTTATTATTATTATTATTACTACTACTACTACTACTACTACTACTATTACTTTTGCAAAACATAAACAGTAGCAAAGGGTGACAAAGAAACTACTGAACAAATTTTTACATTACGGCACTTCCAAAACGCATATCTGTATAAATATATATACATTTACATATATAAAACTCAAAAAACAAGTAATAGAACTCATAAATCAGAAAACAATTTGAAGGCCCATGGCAACAATGACTCTTTTATCAAAAGAACCCCAACATGCCCTCCAGCCTTTCCTCAATGAAAACCCAAACACATGGTGCCATGCACAAGTTACCCAATGGAAGCAGCATTTTCATCCAATGTGGAGCAGCTGTGTTCAGTTCAAGATTGTGAAAGCAGAATTATGCATGTGCTGTCATTGCCCATGGATGCAAACTATGAATGCATGTACATTGTGCATGGCACATTGTTGCCCCCTTGGTAAACCCTGTCCCAGGGTCTACAACTTTGATATAAAATTAATCTAACCCACCAGAGAGATCACCCAGATGCTCAAGTAGGCAATAATGGATTTACAATTGAACGAACCAGGTCAGGCCAGTAAACTCACCAGTCACGTAGCCATAGGAGACCTCATGTTGTGATAACCCACAGTTAAGGAGCCAACTTGAAGGGAGTAATAGTGTTCCCATAAAGTTGGGCACTGGAAGCAATAAAATCTTATCGAATCTATCTCCAGAAACTCACACCACAGCCTCAAAGTGGTGGAAGATCTTGTTACTTGGATGACACCTTGTTATCTTTCGATATCAAAGAAAGTGCCACGTGTGGAGTTGTTTTCCTGTGCTGTCCCCTTTTGTCCTCCCCAGGAGAAGATTTGCCTTCAAATTAAATGTTTCCTACAAATCGTCCCCATTTTTGGGCTAGTTAGGAAGGATGCCTCCCAGTCATACCAACTGACCAGTCTCCCCTCCTGATAGCCGTGCGATCTCCTCAGTGTCCCTTCGCAGAGCTCCTGTTTGATCACTGCTTACTGGACTAAGGACTTCAGGAAAAGGTGCAGTATCGCCCAAGCTACAAATCCCTCAACAACCCCTCTATCTTATTTTCACTCTTTATTTCTTTTAGCCTTTGGATGCATGTGTGAGTGTTTGCATTGATAAGAGCCAGTGCTGTTCAATAAAGTCATTCATTGGACCTTGTTGTGTGATTTCTGACTGAGTCTGGCCCAGTAAAAATTGGGTAAAAGATCTCGCTAGGTTACCCTGCTTCTCGCATTGCTGTTGCTTGTGCTCCATTGAGCTTACTTTCCTCATTTGGAGCATACTGAGGTGTTCCTCTAGGACCCCCAGATTTTCAGGGTAACAACATGATGCACGCTACATATTTGTACATGGGTGCACATTGTGCATTGTGCATGCAGGTTCACATGTGCATTTGTCATGACCATTCATTAATGAGGTTGCTAGATCTCAGGGACTGGCCCTGAGCCTCTAGTTTTTACAAATCATCTCCAGGCAGTAAATGGGGATACAAGGGCTCAGTTCTGAGCAAGAAGAAAGGGATATGTACAAATCTTCAGGTCAGCTAGTATGGTATTGGCTTGCTGCAATTTGCAATTCTTCATTGATTTGCTGCTGCAGCTTGCAAAGACTATCTGGAGGAATGGTATCTGTGGAGTTGCTTAGTTGGCAGCCTCCCCCCCCCAGTCATTTTGGTGCTAGAGCTCACCCCCTGCTCTGCTCTCCCTCTTCCTCCTGGCTAAAAGCAAATAGGCTGGATGAAATTATCCTTATCCTGTCTCCCTAAGCAGGTGAAAAGGAATAATCACAGCATTTCTTTTTGATCTGGCGACAACCCTTTTAGCCAAAATTTCTATCTTAATTTCCAAACAGGAAAATATATTCTGTATGTGTGTTTGTGTTCCTGTGTGTGCGTTTGAAAGTAAAACCTGCAATTTCCCCCCACAGTCCTTTAGATATACGATCAATTTAACTCAATCATTTTTAAATGTGACCAAAGATCCTTCCTTAACTAAAATATTACTGGTTTCAAATGTTTAGCTTATAGTTATTAAATACTAGGCAGTAGTGTAATAATGATAGACACACTAGAAGAAGTATACCTTGTAGATTATCTTAGAACCAAAAGCTGGTGAGTTAGAAGTCATTTATATGTATTTTTGACCCTTTTTAATTGTAGCCTAGTTTAATTTAGTATTAGATTTTCTTTGTCTGTTTATTTACTGTTTGTCTTTTTAACCCCCTGCATGTTGTTTTATATATTAAATACATGTTAATAAAAATATTTTTAAAAATTAGAAAGTAAAGAGCCGCAAACAGCTGTGATTAGTACCCAATGCATAAAGGTCAATGATATAACCAGGAAGCATCTCTTGGTCTCAGGTTTTGGCTCACAAACCTCAGGCCCTGGACTATCTTGAGCTAGCAACTTTATTCATTAATGAGGTGGTGTTTTATAACTCTGCAAGCATAAAGTTGTCCATCTTCCCAGCGTAGGATCTCTGCCATTATCATCAGCAACACAATGCCTTCCCTCCATGTCTTAAATTATAATGCTGAAACTGAGGTATCCAGAAGTGGGTTTTTGTGTTGAAGCCCTGTGAGATCTAATTGGTTCTCACACTCAAACCAAAATCCTTTACAGTTCTAAACTCTTTGGCACCCAAGTCCAGTTGATAGATTTCAGTGCTCAAGATGGAAGAAGCAGGAGACAGATTAGTTGAAGCCAGGAGGGCACTGTCTTCAAAGAGAATGTCGAAGGAGTCACCAAAAGATACCGCATGTGAACCAATATTTCAAGTTGCCTACCTCCTCCAGCACGACCCTGCAACCTCTTTTAGTAATATTAAAAGCTCAGTCATTCTAGTGAAGCAACTTTTGATCTCCTCTTCTGTCAGCTGATGTAGTTATTTGGAATTTGTTCTCAGCAAAGGTTACATAATTCACTCTTGATTAAAAAGCATGCTTGCTAGGTACTGCTGTTTTTACCAAACAGGATGGTAAAAAGCCTAGAAACTGACTCTGGCTTAGTCCTCTTTAGTGATGGAAGGGACCCGAGAGAAATGGCTGATGTGCTAAAAGTTAGTGCAGACTCCAAACTATGAGCATCCTTACATAAACACTCTTCTAAGTGACCCACTTGTATGCTTTCCATCTCTGTCTCTCTCATTCTCTCTGAGCATAGCACAGTGAACAGTCTTCCTCCATTCTAATGAGAAGTTCTTTAATATTTTAGTACCCTTTCTCTCCTGTTTTTGGATCTGCTGATATACAACTTCCATGAACTTTCTAGCTTTTCCCTAACAGAGAACTGAAAGAACACAACTAGTACTAAATCTAAGAGAAGTCCATCTTATGCCTCTGAGCATCAAGATCACAGTCTTTCTTCTCAGGCAACCGCAGTCCAACCAATACCTTTGCTGAAGCATGCAGGAAGAACTGGTGTGAAAGGCTCTCTGTCAGTGTTTCAGCTGGCCACATCCAAGGCTGTTTGCCATATTTGGAGAGGTATGGACCATGTGTAATCCTTCCCATTTGATCTCTTATTACTTTTTCAAGCCCTCAAGCCCCTGCCATGCCAAGAATTTACAGCACTTCAACAGTACTCAAATTTTTACTTCATTTTCTTTTTTACTTTAAAAACAAAGTGTAAGTGGAACACACAGCAGCAAAGAAGAACGACACCCCCAGAATTATGATTCTGTTTTAAGACAAAGCGTGCACACCTTGGCCAAGATCCTGAATGAGAGAACAGAGGGCAAAATTCTGCTAAGTTGGAACTCCACTCCGCTTCTTCCTTCCCCTCCTGCAGGACTCCTTTTCAACTCCCAACACAAGGCCCTATCACACTGCACTGTTATAGGGCTATTATTCCACTTTAACTGCCTTGGCAACATTTTGTGGAATTCTGGCATTTGCAGTTTATTGGGGCCAAGAGCTGTCTAGCTGGGAATTCTTAATGCTCCTCCCTAAACTGCAGATCCTAGGATTCCATAGGATGCTGGTATGGCCGTTAAAGTGGAATAACAGCACTATAACAGTGTAGTGTGATAAGGCCCATGGTCATATAGCAGTCAAGGGAAAGTAGGAGCAACTGAGAAATTTCAGGCTATGTCTCAATGGCTACAGCCATAAGAACAAAAGCATCCTGGAGGACTTCTTGGTGGTCCTTCAGAGGTTCCAGAGGATGACATTTTCATTATACACCTGCCTCTGAGGCCCTTGCTCCCTACACAATTAGCCATCCCTGCTGTACACCTATACAATGATGAGCCCTTTTTGATAATGGGAATATTTAAAAATTGCTAGCGTATCAGGATATAAATCTGTACTTATCCTGTGCTAGCCACTGATAACAAATACATATGTATGTATTTTTCCTTGCAAGTGAAGTAGAAGCTGCTCACAGAGCACTTAGGAGAAATAAATCACCAGGAACAGACGGCATAGAATTTGAGCTGCTTCAAGCTACAGATACAGAATCTACTCTAGTTCTAAGTACAATCTGTCAACAAATATGGAAAACAAAACAAAACAATTGCCCACAGATTGGAAATGCTCAATATACATGCCAATACCCAAGAAAGGGGACACTGGGGATTGCAGTAACTACAGGACCACTGCATTAATCTTCCATGCAAGCAAACAATGTTCAAAATTCTACAACAATGACTTTTACCATATATGGAGCTAGAAATGCCAGATGTCCAAGCTGGGTTCAGGAAAAAAAGAGGTAGGCGTTAGGGATCGTATTGCAAACATATGCTGGATAATATTTGTCCATGATGCTGGCAAGGATTGAAAAACCCATCTGCCTGGAGGCAGGGACCACAGTCATTATACAGTAAAAGAATGGAATTAGAAGTAGGAAAAGCAGACCAATGGAAATGAGCATAAAAGACAACAGACACACTCTTAGGCTAGGCATTTGACCTTTCAAACATTTAAAGGTCAGTTATCTCATTGTACGTGTGTTTACTTGGACACAAGTCAGTTAACCCACTGCCAGTTCATGGTCTGGAAACCACCATGTCAATCATCACTGCACACAAGTGAAGGGAGACTGTAGTGATGACTATATTCCTATTTGAAACCCTTAGATGCTAAAGCCTGAATTCTAAAACCCATCTGCCTGGTGCCAAAGGCCATACTCTGGCACCAGGCAGCATACATCCCTTTCTATAAAATTATGCACTGATTATATTATGTGTCCTTTGTGTTGAAGAGCAATGTTACGCATCTTGTATTGCCAGGTTTTGAGAATAGCAATAAGGGATAGTCCAACTTCATGACATGCAGGGTGGATGAACAGGAAGCAGCTATTAACAAGTCTGTACTCTACCTGAATACCAAATATGGGTATTGACTGCAGTTAACTTGGACATGTATTTCTCTGTAAAATCAACATATTGCCCACATTCATAAATGGCATGATGCACACAATTCTGTCTTTGTAAAGAGCCAGCACCCAAAATGTGAGCCTTTTTAAGCATCTTTTTCAGTCTATATAAAAGGAAGCAGCTATTAATAAATTGGTATTCTGCCCAAATACCATATATGAGTATTGACTGCAGTTAGCTTAGATATGTATTTCTCTGTAAAATCAACATATTGCCCACATTCACAAATTGCAGGGTGCACACAGTCCTGTCTTTGTAAAAGGTCCAATCTATATAAAAGGAAAGGCTTTCTAACACTCAAATAGGAGACATCCTTTATAATAAGGGGCACTTGACAAGCTTTCTGATCCTCAGATAAAGGAACATCCCTTATAATAAGGGACACCTGCTAGTACTATATGGGATAAGCTTTCCAACCCTCAAATTGGGGACGTCTCTTATAATAAAAGATACTTGGCAACCTCATGTGCAGCTAAATGTTCAACTGAAGGAATACTACCTCCCGTTTCAACAAGGGAAGATGGATACATCTCAGCTCAGAAGAAGCCTCTTCATGCACAATTCCACTTCCTTGACCTTGAATTGAATACAGATGGTTTACATTGGAGAAAAATGCCCAACTACTTCCTTGTGTATGACACCAATGGGATTCTACCCAGCAATTCCCACTTTTTTTTTTCAATAGGATGATTCAATGTTTTGAGATATCATTTCTTGCCAGAGACAAAAAATATTGAACTATTCCTTATATCCGTAACACAGCATACAATGTTACTTTATTTTCTATTTTTAAAGGAATGTGGCTCTCATTTGTATTTATTAAGAGACAGAGAAACAAATGGAAAGTTTTGCTCCAGCAGAGGCCGAACTGAAATTGCACAAGGAAATGAGACGCAATAAATGTTTCATCGGGATGTTAAAAGTTCTGTGTATATTTATATATATATAAACTTTATAGCTGGGTTAAAAGGTAATAAGATTTCATGCTTCGGAGCATAAGAAGATCACCTAGGGAGAAAAGAAGCAAGGAAGGAATTTTCTTCAAACGCTCCAAAGCTCCAGCTAAAAGAACAAGAAGCTCTTTTGTTGTTGACTATTTGGGCTGCGATGTAAGGACAAAGATAGCTAAAAAGTGCCATGTAATACATCAAAGCCCTCTTTTTCCTGTTGATGCACTAGCAACTACGAAGACATACTCTAGTAAAATAATTGCAAATGTACATATTAACAGGATCATGGAGCATTATTTGACACCACAGTCTACCTCTGTAAATATGTCCATTTACCCAACTACCCATCAAATACCAGTGGTACAGTAGAAAATTCTGAAGTAAATGCATTCATCAGAACAGCCTTTGTAACATTCCATGCACACCACAAGAAGATACCTCACCCCTGCAAAAAAAAGTGCAGGCGGCTGCATTTCAATAAGACAGTCCCAGAAGTTTCTGTTTATGTTCTTTTCCTCCTCCTATGGAGAACCAAGATCTCAGGAGCAGATCTTTTGTAAAAGCAATGGATTTAAATGACCAGTTGAAGATCAACCACCTCCAATACTTTGCACTACAACAGGGGTTGCTCACAACAGAATGTTATTGGGGAGCAATCTTGCCCCAGCTACTGTCAGCTAAGCTTAGAGAGAACCCCCTGGGGGCTGCAGAGAAGACATTGGCCATAATTCAGGATCCAGACTTATGGATACATAGTGTGGGGTTATGCATCCATAGTGCATCCTTATTTTACAATTTTGCAATTTACAATTTTAAAAGGTGATGCATCAGTAGTATTTGACACCAGAAAAGTTAGGCAATGTTCCTAAAGACATGTCTAATAGGTATCAGGAACAGCAGGTAGGATCTCTTTATAATGTATGGTGGACTTGTGACAAGGTGAAAAAAATTCTTGAATCAAATCCATCTTATGCTTTAAAAGATTTTGAAAGTCAACGTTCAGAAGGAACTTGAATTGTAGCTTCTGGGACTGATGGAAGAATCAGAAGAAACATGGTGACATTCTGTAATACATTATAATAGCAAGACTTCTAAATGCTCAGAAATGGAAGACTACCAAGATCTCAACAAAAGAAGATTGGTTAATGAAGGTATTGGACTTAGCAGAGATGAATAAATTAACAACACTGATAAGAGATAAAAAGGTGGAGATCTTTGTGGAAGATTGGGATCCATTAATACATTTTTTCACAACAGAAATAAAGCAATATGCTGCTGTAGATTTTAGTAATTAGCAATTAGTATTGAGATAAAGTAGCAGTGTGAAGTACCTGAAATGATGTTTGGATAAGAGATGTTTCTATAAACGATACAAAGTCTATGCTGAGAAAGCTGGAAACCATAATTTTTCCAGATATATGTAGTTTAGGTTAGTTCCCTTTTAGTTAATAAGACACTGTAGTCATTTCTCTGAATTTCTTTATGGCTTGGTGTGTTTCCTTTGTTCTCACCTGTGTGTGTTTTTTCCTCACCTTGCTTGTATGTATTCTGATCTTTTTTATTGTATTTGAAAATGCTTGATAAAATTTGTTTATAGGTGAGAGGTCTTTGGTCTAATCCAGGACTGCCTTTCTTGCGCTTCTCTGTTCTATGCGGAGACAAAAGTTAGACACACATGTGCATGTTCCCCAAAAAAACACACACACTTCTATATTGTGTTTTCATCTGATATGAGACCCATTCACACTATACTATTGTAGAGCTATTATTACATTTGGCATAGCAACCATCCTATGGAATCCTGGGAACTGTAGCTTAGGGAGGCACTGCAACTCTCTGGCTGAGAATTCTGAACAACCCTCCCTAAACTCAGGTCCCAGGATTTCATAATACAGAACCCTGGCAGTTCAAGGGGCATAATAGTTTCATAATTTGTAGTTTGAATGGACCCACAGAGTGTGTCATTTTAGGGCAACTCATGACTAAGTATTTCCAGTCTGCTATGACACAAAATAGCCTTCTTTTCCCCTGACAAGTGAATGTTTTTCCAGAAATCTCCTTCAAGCCCTGAAAGGTTTGAGAGGAAGGAATAAAATAAAAATTACACCACTTTATCCCTTTTGGAGGTCTTTCTGAATGTTCATGCACAAGGTGATAATTTTCTCTTTGATGTTTCCCACTTTATGCTCATTTTTTTAAAAAAATGATATAGAGTGGAAGCACAACAGAAGGTCAGGACAGTAACTACCACTCCTGAAGTTCCCCTCTACCCTGAACTCACATAAACATCACTTTAACAATTTTGGTCAAGTGCTATTTCAGGAAAGAGTAATATCACTTACTGATGCTGCCTTTTTTATTGACATCATACCACTATCAAAGTCATCATCTTAAATACACTTGCTGGAAAATGCGGGTCCACTGAAAAGACTGGAGACTGACATGAGATGGAAGTTTCAGATTATATGAATCTACCAGAACACAGAGATCAACATTGGGGGTCTTGTTGTCTATCCTATCACTAGCAAGGATTTGGTTGGTGAACTACAGGAACAAGTTCCTTTCGGCACAGCTGCCATTCGATTTAGACTTCTCTCTTTGGTGAGGCCCAGTTAGCCCCCTCTTCTTTCATTTTTAGATAAGTTGTGAAAACAGTTCTGATTCGCTGGGTGAGGAGAGGTTAATATTTTATATTAGGAAATTAACCTGGCATTGTACCAGCTTTGATGACTCTGTGATCAACCATGTGAATTTCAAATGGAGTGGGGAAATGCTTCCAGATATCTATATTATCTATATCAGGGTTGATATTGGTCTGTGGACTTCATGTGACCCCAGATCCCACTTTTGTAGTTCTTGAAGCCACTCACAGTATCCCAAGGCCTCCATCATCCCCCAAATTAAAATTTCTACACAGTTTTTTACACAGTTTTCTGGCCCTTTCCTCCCAGATCATGCCTAAAGCCCTCCGAATGCATGGAAATACGTGAAAAATACCCTATCCTGTCCCTACAAGTACTCCAGAATCCTGTACAACACTCAAACCCTCCATTTTCCTCTTCAGTCCCTCTCACAGTGGCAGCAGGTAGTGATGTAATATCATTTCCTGTTACCGCATTGAGAAGGACTGTAGAGGAAAACAGAGATATTTGCCTGTGCGGGGCTAGTGGCAGCCTGCAGGGGGATCTAAGATGTCCAACCTTAGGCTTTATGATAGCTTTACTAGTAAGAACACTAATACAACTGGCCGATTGGCACTGCAGAAGGGAAGTCATATCAAGACAACAACACATAGAGGCAAGAAAGGTGAGATGTAATAAGATAAAGGCAGCTGTAGGAATTCTTCAGCACATCAAGTGTCCAGTGGAACCCCAAGTATCTCTCCTCTGAGCCTTCATCACCCCCTCTTCCCCTGCCCAAGTTGGATTCCCCCCCCAAAAAAATAGGTAAAAATTCAAAACTTTGAAAATACAATGGGCAAGTGAAAACTACAGGAGTCTGTAAAAAGTAGAGGGTCTCGTAGTGTGGGAGCCTGGACTCTCCATGGCTGCCTTCCCGCCTGGTGGTTAATGGGTACCATGAAAGTGGACAAATGCACTCATACATGCTTAAAGATGGGTTCTAATCTGCTAAATGGTGAAACAGCAAGGAATGAAAGCAAACTACCTCATACTGAAAGTTCAATGGATCTACAGAAAATGATAGAAGGAGAGGACTATAGCAAGCTTATAGAAATGACCATGTCAACCAACTGAAAATCATATATTCAATGAGACATTTCAAAAACATGCAATAGCCATTGGGGTATATGGAGGTATAATTCTAACCATTTCTAACCCTAGATTTTTCCCTCTTCTGGTAACATGTTTTGCAACTGAGCAGTTAAGGTAACCGGCTTAATGAAATCCTGTTTAATTTCAAACCATTTAACCACAGCACTATGTAACTCTCTTAAATACTGCAGACTATTCTAACAATGTCAGTGATACCTACTTTCCCTTTTTTGTGTGGCTTTCTGTACAATATGGTTGAGCATAGCAACTGGGCCTGGAGGTGAGAAGAATCACCACTTTCACCTTTCTCGGAGCCTGGAGAGACAAGGTTGTGCAGTTGTTTTTAATTCTCATTTTGTTGCCTGCAGTCTATTCCAACACCATTTTTAGTTCTGTCTCTCTTTGGAATATACAGTTGTTTTGTCTTCCAGGGTGTAAGCAAAGGTTATTTTTAAGCTGACTGAATCTGGCGTAAATCACTGGGTGAGCCAATGCTTGCTAATTACCCTTGACTAAATCCCAATTTTGTGTTTACTGACACTAAGAATTCGAAATTAAAAGGGCCTCTTCCCTCGTCGGCCAAGACAGCCATAAAATATACATTAAAAGCCTTTCTCTGCAGAGAGCAGGTGTCGAGACCAAGTCCTGGCCAGAAGCAAGCAAGCAAGCAAGCAAGCAAGCAAGCAAGCAAGCAAGAAGAAAGCAAGAAAGCAAGAAAGCAAGAAAGCAAGAAAGCAAGAAAGCAAGAAAGAAAGAAAGAAAGAAAGAAAGAAAGAAAGAAAGAAAGAAAGAAAGAAAGAAAGAAAGCAGGCAGGCAGGCAGGCAGGCAGGCAGGCAGGCAGGCAGGCAGGCATTAGGTGGAAAATGCACGCCCAAATTAGTACGGAAAGCATTTGTGCATTGTGTGTTAAACTTGAACATTTAAAGTGTAGAATGCTGCATGAATCAAAACCTTTTCTCTCTCCTTTGGATCACGATAGAGTGGGAGGGAACATCATCTGCTTGCATATGATTTGAGAGAGAGGTACAGAATGTCAGAGAAGAGCCAAGGGAACAATTAACAGGATGAGTAGCTTGATGGGAGTGGACAGGGAAGGAAGATAAAGGGAATTATGCATGTTCAGAGGGAATGCACCAGCAATGGAGGGGTGGGTGGAAGTAGGGTAAGAAGATTAAGGTTCCTGGTACAATGAAAACATGGCAAGGAAGCTGGGAGAAAGAACTGTGGTCATTTAGATGCATGCAAGCAAGAGAAACTGCCCCGGGGCAACCTTAAGATTCGGACCAGACGACAACAGTCCAACCTGGGTAGTTGAGTAGGGACTATAATTTAATGAGGTAAGTCAGAAAGACCTCTGGGACAGACTTTGAAGAGTTGCTGCTGGATAGAGGGAGACAGGCCTTCCATAGACAGACACCCTATGTTAGGCCACAGTTCCCATCATCCTTGGCCATCATGGTCCTTGGATGGGTCATTCAGTCTGACACATCTGCAGGACACCAAGTGGGGAAAGCTGAAATAGACAAAACAAGGTTACATGGACAAATAGTCTGATAACATCATGTGCTAATAACCCTACCTCAACAGTAAAAATGCTTTCTTTTTTGGCCTACAACTCCCAAAATCACTCAGTCATTTTCTGTGGGATTCTGGGAGTTCCTTTCTCAACCCCCAACAAACACTAGTTTTCCAGCTTCTGTGAAGAGTACAATGAGACTTCAGAAAGAATATAGTACTTTCAGTAGAACACTCCAGTGCTAAAAGCAAGATGCCGATCATCAGAAGACAGGGAGAAAACAGTGGCAACTGATGGCTTCCATGTCAGCAGAATGATGAATCCTTTCCGGTTTTAGTCAAAACTTTAAAGGAGCTGTTCAAGGTCCTCAACATTTGGGAAGCTTGAGGTTCAGCACCTTAGTAGCCTTTTTAAAGCTTTCACTAAAATATAGAATGGGTTCACAGCTGTACTGAGATGGAAGCCATCATCTGCCATTGACAGAAAATATTCTTGACACTCTTCCTCCACAGATGTATTACACACATCATTACCCATTCATGCCAAAGGACAAAGAGAGTCATGCATGAACTAATGGAATGTGCACATTGAGCTCTTCACTCTGTTGAACTGAGCATAGTGTCTTTGTGGACTGAGGAGCTGTACGTCGCCATTCACAACCCACAGTAGAATGCAGCACCACGGAAAGTGAAACAGACTGTTGCCCTATCTATCTATCTATCTATCTATCTATCTATCTATCTATCTATCTATCTATCTATCTATCCATCCATCCATCCATCCATCCATACATCCATCCATTTGTCTGTCTGTCTGCCCATCCATCCATCCTCCATCCATCCATCTGGTGTGTGTGTGTGTGTTTTAAAATCCTGTTGATGACTTACACACTGAAGCAGCTGGATATTTTTGTCTAATGTGGAAAGTTGCAGAAGCAGAATTGTGTATGTGATGCATGAGCACTGGTTTGTGGTTTCATCTATACATATGATTGCAATTTAGTTGTGCATTTGTTTTTTAAAATAGTTGTGCATTCAGTTGCATATTTGGTTGTGCAGTTTTGCCATTCAGCACAAGAACTGTGTACCACAATTAATGCATCACTCTTCATGCAGACATTTATGCTCTGAAACCCTATATCTTCCCCCCCTCTCTCTGTCTCTCTCAGTTCTCGGGGGGAATGTTTGGGCCCTGGGCACACAAGGGAAATCAGACCTGTAGGTAGCTTATATGTGCAGTTGACTTCACTCTGATTGTCTGGAAGGATGGCAATGAAGGAGAGAAATGAGAAAAAACTATATGCCACTTATATATTAAAATATTCTTTAGAAGTTAATGGAAAATGGTTTCCAATGATAACTCAAAAAAATTGCCATTATTTTCTCAAAAGTTTCTGCATGGCGTACGAGAATGTATATGATAGGGTTGCAAGGGACAACAATTCACTTGCTTACTACACCATTTAAAAGGGGAGGGAAGGGGGGACCCCAACACATAAAGCCAAGGAAATGAAGAGTTAATGATATCATCAATCTTCCCATGCCACCCTAACAAAAATAAACACAGGGTTCTTATCAAGGATGAAGGAATTCATATTTCATTCTAATGCCACCTTCCCTCTGACCCAAAGATTTCTCTTGCCTAGTTTATTTTGGTCCTTTTACTTATGGTGTGGAGGGGTTCTCATTTATTTATGTATTTTGCTATTTTGCTAAGCAGTTTGGATACAAAAGTGAATTTAAAACGCAATGAGTATGCACATCCATGTGAACAACAGCAGCAGAGCTTGAAAAAGCACTCCCAGAATTCCCTTGCGTAATCACTAAACCGGGCATTCTGGGAGCTGTGATCTCAAAAAGACAGGTTTTTCCAAGCTCTGAATGAAAGCCATCTAAAAGCACAAAGGTGGGCTTTGGCAAATCAGACCATAGACGTTTACTTTTTTCTGACAACGGGTGAAGAGAGAGGCATGATAAATTCATTGCCTCCCAACCCGCGAAATGAAGAGACCACACACAGGGCTTGGGTTCAACTAGGGCAATTTATTAATATGCCTAATTAACATAATTATGAGGTGAACTTGAATTAATTTAACTTCTGACCAAAGATGGGGCGGTCAAGGCCTGTGTGAACTATGGCAAGAGTCAGCTCCCGACCATCTTCCATAGTCCATATAGCGAGATACCGGGCCCCAAAGCCAACCGCTGAAGCTGCGTTAAGACCTTGGCCAGCCCCTGTCTGGGAGGTGAGCCCCGAACCGCCCCCCCCCGGGCTCATGCCAGTGAGGGCCAGTCCTGAGCCCTCCTCAAGGATAGCATTTCTCTTACACCAAATGGTGCCATAGGTACTCACCAAACCCATTGCCCCCCCCCACCGGCCTGAAGAGCTCAATATGTCTGTGAATTCCTATTTAACCAGATGTGACACCACTCTGTACAGCCAATTACCCAATCCCTCGGCGCAGTGTAGGGTAGGCAAAAAAAACCCTTTAACAGGGGAAAAATTCCTACCCCCCCCGGAGCAACCAGCTATCTTACACTGAAACCATAGGGCGGGAGGGTGGGTCGTCGCCTGCCGGAAAAAGAGGCCGAGGGAGGAGGCGGGGTGGCCCTAAACCCCGCCGCCCCCCCCCTCCCCCCATCGGCCTCTTCTTGCAAGAGGGCTGAAAAGGACGCTCCCCCGCCACCACTTCGCATGGGTGTTGGGGGATGAATTGCCGCCCAACCCGAAATGAAGAGACCACACACAGGGCTTGGGTTCAACTAGGGCAATTTATTAAATGCCTAACTAACATAATTATGAGTTGAACTTGAACTTGAACTTGAACTTCTGACCTAAGAGGGGGGGTCAAGGCCTGTGTGAACTATGGCAAGAGTCAGCTCCCGACCATCTTCCATAGTCTGTATAGCGAGATACCGGGCCCCAAAGCCAACCGCTGAAGCTGTGTTAAGACCTTGGCTGGCCCCTGTCTGGGAGGTGAGCCCCAAACCGCCACCCCACCAGCTCACACCAGTGAGGGCCAGTCCTGAGCCCTCCTCAAGGATAGCGTTTACCAAACCCAAAGGGGCCATAGGTACTCACCAACCTTTGACCCCCCCTACCGGCCATGGATAAGGTCAAGCGTCTGCTTATCCTTACCCCCCCAACCTACCTCCAGGATGGCTTCAATGCCCACCTGCAAATCCTGCAGAAAGATATCATTACCTGCAGGTGACAAGTCCCCCATCATGTCTGTCAACTCTGGTTTATCGAAAACGATGTCATGGTGTGGAATAAAATAACCCAAGCCCTGTTTCATAGCTTTGTAAATTTCTTTGTTCCCCCGTCTATGTGCAAACTCTAAAGGCCGTGGGTCACCTCCCCCACGCCATACCCTTTTTTGAATCAGTGCTGACCAAGCAATGCAGGTACAAGGCCATGTGTGTTGAATATGTCGCATATCATGAACGGCTTGTATAATCAGTGCTTTTTCTTTCAAAAGTCCAAGGTCATTACCCCCGAGGTGAATGATCAACACGTCAGGCGGAGGCAAACAGCTCTCCTTAAACAGCTCAGGTAACAAACCGTGCCAGCAAAGGCCTCTCTTGCCAAGCCATTGAATCGGGGCTGTTGCCCAATCCCAAATTCAGCCCCAATTGGCCATCTCGAGCTCACCGCTCAGCCCACAAGACGAAACTGTGACCACAAATCAGACTGCTTCCTCCTTGAAGCAGGTCGCTCTGAAAAGAACCAGAAACATTAGGGCAGGTGGATGGACCTCACTGCCCTGGTATGAAGAGGACTTCCACCCAATCCTCCAGATGTCCTCGGCCTTCATGCCCATCGATGCTGCAGTGAGGCTGCACCAATACGAAATGAATGCGTGCCAAAATTGGCGCCATGCAAACCCAGATGTGATAAGGCTTTCTTGTCACGGCCCAAAATTGATACCTGGTGGCGGAGTCGCATCGCGTGACAAAAAAGTGGCCCCCCATGGGTCCCCCGGCTGGCCGTATAAACTTAAGTGCCCTCCAGGGCACAACGTTTGGGCCAGAGCATTCCTGTAAAGTTTCACATTGCCCCTCCTGGCCTGGTCTGTCTTCGATTCCACTGTGCAAAGCAAAAACCGCTACCGCAGAACAGAAAATCCCGGGCCCTGTCCACCCGTCCCCTTTACTCTGAACAACCAGCTCGACCCTTAAAGCCCCAAAAAATGCTGTGAGAGCTACCAGTGAAAAAAAGAGCCTCATATGCCGAAGCACACAAAACCCTAACCCACTCAGACCTCTCAAGATGTTTGGGGAGAGTGGTTGTCTGCTGTCTCAGGTTGTCCCTTTCAACCGGTGCCATCCCTCTACAAATTTACGTATCCTAAAAAGGGGGGATTGGGGGGACCTCTCGCCTTGGAGGAAAAGGCCAATGCTGAAATGGAGATTAATGGATTGTAGGATAAGTTTGCTTGCTTGAGGGCCACACAAAACTGCAAAACATGGTCCCCTGGAAGTGGCCAAGGTAGATAACCCCTTGGATCCCCCAAAAATGTTTAAAATCCCTAAGAAATCATTATAACTCTTTCTGGGGTCGGTGCAATTACATACCAATCATCTGTGTTACCTCACCCTGCCAAGCTTCCACAGGTGGGAGGGCATCAGCTCTGGACAACTGCAGCTTCTGGTGCAAGTTCCCTGAAAAGATCCATCTGCATGCGGGAGAGAGAGTCAGCCAAGGAATTATCCACCCTGCCACATGTACAGCTGTAAAGACTATGTTAAAGCGGAGACATTGAAGTGTAAAAGCCCGAACCAGGCGCATGACGCGTTGTGATCTGGAAAGAGGGATTTCACCCTACAGTAGATTGATTGTCACACCAAAAGTGGTGAGGGTTTCCAACCCCCGGCCCAGATGTGAACTGCCACCAATATTGGAAAGAATTCCAAAAATGTAAGGTCGGCTGTGATGCTCGCTTTCACCCAGCTCTCAGGCCATCTCTGCGACACCACCTGCCCCTGAAAAAAACTCCAAAACCCACGGATCCTGCTGTGTCCGATGATATCTGCAATGCGTCCCTACCTTATTTCATCCCGCCAAAAAAGGGGACCCCATTAAAGCCTTAGGAACTTCTGCCATACCTCTAGGTCCAATTTCATCTCCCTTGTGACCCTAATCCTGTGATGCGGTTTGGTGGCGCCCCTGGTGGCATTACACAGATGCCTAAGAAACGCCCTGCCAGGTGCCACCACCCTGCAAGCGAAATTAAGGTGTCCCAGGATCTCCTGAAGCTCCCTAAGGGTCGCCTTGCATCTGCCTAGAAATGATGACACCCTTGATCTCAAAAATTTGAACCTTGGAAAGAGGTAATTTACATGTCTGGTTCACTGTATCCAATTCGATGCCCAAAAAAGTGAGCTGCTGTGAAGGACCTTCAGTTTTCTATGTGCCAATGGCACACCCAGCTCCCTCATGAGTGATGTGAATTGTGCTAACAGGAATGCACACTGCCCAGAGCCGGCCTGTCCGACAAATAAGAAATCATCTAAGTAATGCACGATGCCTGAAAGGCCAGATTTCCTTTTGATGGCCCATTTTAAACGTTTCAAAGGCAGAACATGACACGGAACATCCCATTGGGAGGGAGCATCAACATAGAATTTACCCTCAAAGGCGAATCCTAGCAGCTCAAAATCAGAGGAATGAACAGGTAGCAGGCGAAAAGGGTGACTTGATGTCAGATTTAGCCAGCTAGCCCCAACACCATGCCTGCGCACACCCACACTGCAGTATCAAACGAAGTATACCTGACTGAACATAACTCCGCTGGGATGGCATATTAACGGATTCACCTTTGGGGAAAGACAAATTATTTGCCGAAATTCACCCGGGGGTTTTTTGGGAAAAATACACCTAGTGGGGGAAAACCTAACATTAGGGATAGGAGGCTATAAAAGGGGGCCCCAAAACCCTCCCCCAGAAACCTCTTTACTAATTTTTTCTCTAACTACATGCTCATTACCTATCACAGATCTAAGATTATTTGCCATAAAAAACTTCAACCCGTACTTGGGATCCTGAAACCTTCAGTAAATCCCTCCTTCAAGTATTGTGCTGCTGCTTGGTCCATATAAAATTGGAGCCATGCCTGAGCCTTTCCACTTTAATTGGACTGGGGCCCTTTGTAAACAGTCAGTTGATTCCCTGGTCCCCGTTTATTGGCCCCCCCATGAAGGCCGTTCCTCCCCCTCTCCCCTTATTGCAGTAGCAAGCGGGGTGAGGGCCCCAGCAGATCCCACATATGTGCTTGTATTTGCAGGGACGATGGGCACAAGACCCCTGCATCCCCTAGTCCCAGCAAAACTGTGGTTGCTGCTGCTATTCTTGAGATCCCTGGGCCTTGGGGGGGGGGCAACTTCTAAACTGCCCCCGGTGTCCTGATTGGGCTCCCTCACCAACACGGGGCACGCTGAAGTCAGCGTCTGCATCCATAGTTCGGTTATGATTTCGTCCCAGCGTAGGCTTGGCTGTCGTACTGCTCTCAGCCTAAACTTCTCATCATAATGCAGCCAGCCGTTCCCTGCAAACTCTGTATGGGCCCTATAAATGGTATTTAAATACACTAGCATAGAGTGCCCCCTGGAAGGCTGGGCCTTAATTATCACATCCATGTAAATCATGTATCCTATAAACCGATTGGACCAGTTCTTCTCAATCCTACGATGTTTCAATTTCTCTTTCTCTCCCGCATCCAAATCCTCTTTCTCTTTTTTGTCTAGTTCGCGATATAAAAGGGTGAACAAATCAACATATTCTCCCTTCAGTCTTTTCTCGATAGTAGCCACAGCGAGGTGTTCGTCCAGAACCCCCAGCTGTCCTTCTTCTTCTTGCCCAAGGCTGGCATCCTTGTCTTTCTCCTGTGCCCCAGAATCCCTACCCTGAGAGAGTCCCGGGGTCTCCTGGGAATTTTCTACCCCCCTTGAATGCGGCTGGGAGGGCGATTCTGCCTCGCCATGTGAGGCTGGAGAGGAAGAAGCTAATGGCCCGGAAATGCTAGCAGGCAGGGCCCTTCCCGTGTTACCTGACGGTGTAGCTAGGTTCCAAGGCCAAGACACAGGCGCAGCGCTATCCCCTGGGCTATTATACTCACCCTGTACTTCTCCTCCTGCTGCTGAATTTCCTGAGGGTCCGGCCACCCCGCTGACTTGCTGCAATGAAGAAGCCTGACTCCGCCCCTCCGACAACACTTGGCTGCTGTTCTCTCCCGATTGTCTCTTCTCAAGGGTATCTAGTCGTGCCAACATCCGGTTAATAGTGCCCACTGGCATGACAACCAACTGCTTGTCGCTACCTCCTCCCAGCCCTGCAGATTGCCTTTTCCCCTTGGTCTGAAGCTTCTTAAGCTGGCTGCCACCCATGCGCCCCCTTCTTCATCTGAGGAGGAAGAAGCCGCTAGTGGGGCAGCCGCGGGTTTAGCCGGCTTGCGCCTCTTGGCTGGCGTGACCCTTTTCGCTCCCGCAGCCCCTTTGGTCATTTTGGCTTTCCCTGCAGGCTGCTTCCCATTGGATGTTGCCAGTTGCTTGGAAGCCATATTCAGACACAACAACTTCCCACTTGGGATAAAACTTTCAAATTTTTTTTTTTTTTTTATAAACCAACCATTTATTCCTCAAGATGGGCCCACCGTCTCAGCCCTCTCCCTTTACAGCCACTCACCACTACCCGTGGACAAACCGGGGAAACAAGGCAGTGCAAAAGTCTTACTAATAGTCATACTCTCAGCCCAACTGTTGCGTTCAGAAGAGTAACCGGTAAAAGAAGCCTTCCCTGCGAGAGCAGGGCCTGCAAAATTGAAAATAGGGGGCACCCTCCCACAACCCGGGAGGCCTCGTCGCCCCCGAGCTAACTAGTTGGGGGGGTGGCCTACCTTCGCGCAACCGCCTCCTCCCTGCAAACTACCTCCCAAACCCTAAACAAGCAATCAAAGAAATACGAGGGAGAAAGAATAGTGAGGGAAGAAGGGGCCCCCGGATGCAGGTCACCTCGCATCCCCTCCCTTTACTGGGGTGGCCGCTGAGGCGACCGCCGCTTCTGCTGAACCCTCGTCCGCCGCGGCCCTTGCCCTTTCCCCGTCGTCGAAATGAGACCCTTAATGGAGCACAGCAGCGCCACGCCAGCTGAATCCCCCTCCACTGATTGAGCAAAGGCAGAGAGGCCGGCTGCTGACGCTCAGGCTCACCACATGGGAGCAGGCTTCACTCCGACCACGCAGTTGGGACAGAGAGCCTGCCAGCGTCGTCCTCCCTCATTGCCTGACGGCACAAAGAGGCCGAGGGAGGAGGCGGGGCGTCCCTAAAACGCCGCTGCGCCCCCCCCCTGCCCCCCGTGGCCTCTTCTCGCGGGGAGGGCAGCAAAGGCCACCCCCGCCACTGCTTCGCATGGGCGTTGGGGGCCGAATTCTGTTTAGGTTCTTCTGTGTTTGTTTTTCTTTGAAAGATTTTCACAGTCTGTAGTTCCTAGACTGAAAATGGAAACTGACCAATTTGAGGTTGGAGAGCTATACATTTGGGCTCCACAGTGGGTCTTTACTTGGGCATGTTGACAAAGAAGATCACATTAATCACAGATACAACCAGGTTCCAAGATTTACCATTCCAGATCACATGGAGAGCATTCCTTTCCACATCAGACAGAAATATATTTAGGCCATTTCCACACTAGACTGTTATAGTGCTATTATTCCACTTTCAACATCCTATGGAATCTAAAGGAGCCAAAGCCCCCCCAAACTGCAAACGCCAGGATTCCATAGGATGTTGAAAGTGGAATAATAGCACTATAACAGTCTAGTGTGGAAATGGCCTTAGTGATGGCTGCCTTGCTTTCCTAAAGTCTTGTGGCATCGTCTTCTGTTTGCTACCTGTTTCCTCTGAAATCCTTGTAACAGTTTGCATATGCGTATGGTGACAGCATATGGCCAATAGGAGAAGTTAGTCTGTGTGGATTTATTGGGAAGGGATGGATATAACATGTTTCCAGGGAAAGAACACAAAGAGACGCCTTATATCAAATCAGACCAGTGGACCAAAAAGTGCAGTCTCATCTAAACTAGCCTTCTCCAAATCAGTGTCTTCCAGATGTTTTGACTGACAGCTCCCAACAATCCCAGTCAGCATGGCCAATACTCAGGTATAGTATCTTGTTTTATTGACTTTTATCTTTTTAATGATTTGTTTCAAAATGCTTTCATAACTGTACAAATAACTTTAATGGCATTTTAACAATAACTTTATGTTTTTACTTTAGCTCTCTACACCTGTTTTTATGTGCATTCATTTTACTTGTTGTAAGCCAATGTGAGTCCTAGTTTTGTGGGGAAAGTGGAGTATAAATGAACAAAAGCATCATGTTCCTCACCACCACCACCACCACCACCACCACCACTGAAGCTGCAGTCCTTAATATCAGGAAGAAGATCAGCTTAGGGAAAGCTGGTTTCCACAACGACCAGCAGTATTCCAGGTTGTTTGGCAAGAATCTTTCCCAGTCCAGTCTTGGGGGGAAAAAAAGAGCCTGAAGTTCTGGTCTTCTCCATTCAAATCATGCACTCTACTAGTACATTGATCCCACCTACGCCTGTTCAGCGGGATAGGGTACCCCTTGAGATCATCCAGCTGCCACCACCCACTGATTTAACCCCCATTACTCAGTAACTTGGGGAAATTTGCAGAATGGCTTAACTTGTACTTTCATCAGCTCTGACTCTGCAGAGTCCTTTGCAGTGACATAGACTTGAGTTGATTGACTCAAATTTAAGTCAGACTCAAGTCACTTCAGTGACTTGACCTGGGCTTGACTCGGCCATAAACGATGCACTCGACTTGTATATTTTTAGTGACTGACTTGCTGTACTTGGTTCAGTAACATAGCACATTCATCTAGAACCCTTACAACTTCGAATAACACTTCCACTCTTTTTGTCTACTGGTCACATGACAAGCCCAGAGTGTGGGCTTATTTATCAGAGAGGAATAGTAAACAGGTCAGGCAGTGGGGGTGAGGTAGGGTTGAGATCTGCTCAGCAGCCCGACCCCACAGCATATTGAAGGAGCCTTCCAAAACATTTCCTAAGAGCAGAAGACAAGACTTGCCTCCAGAGTGCAGGGCACATTTCTCAGAGAGGAACAGTAAATGTGTTAGGCAACAGGCTTGAGGAGGAAGGATCCTGCCTTCTAAAGCTTTTGAAGCTTCAATAATGAGGAGTAAGAAGGATCTTTTATGCCCATTGGCACAAAATATCCAGCTTTGGGAAGGGAGAGTAAGGATGATCCTATTCCCCACTTAAGAAGCTGCAGATTGCAAAATCGCAAATGTGGAGGGCTGACTCTGCTTAAATTATTAAAACTGACTTTATTTGTCCTGAAATTCTGGCATATAGGTTGGAGTATAAAGTTGGCTCCCAGACTTGAGATTTGACTTGAGACTTGACTTGAAAGTATCTTAAGATTAGACTTGAGACTTGATGGTAGAGACTTGAGACTTGGAGTAAAAGACTTAAACACATCATCGGTCCCTTGGGATATGGGAACCCTATGTACATACAAATGCACACACACTGAGCAAAGGCATGTGAAGAGAGGAGATCTTTAAAGGAAAGCTCTAATTCAAAGCAACTGATATACCTTAGCAAAAGGGTATCTTATACATTAGGGTACCTTCCTAATGTAGGTACCAGCCTAGGTCATATTAAATTGAGGGCCTTATCACATTACACTGTTATAGTGCTGTTATTCTACTTTAACTTTCCTTGCTGCATCCTGTGGAATTCTAGGGTTTGTAGTTTGATGAGGCATTGTAACTCTCTGACTGAGAATTCTAAATGCCTCTTCCTAAACTGCAAATCTCTGCAAATTGCCATGGCAGTTAAAGTAGAGTAATAGCACTATAACAGTGAAGTGTGATAAGGCCCTGAGATTAAAAGAACATAAGCTCTAACATGACTAGCTAAACATTCCTATTCTAATCATGATACAGGTGGAGTTCTGGGTCTTGGATGGTCATGGGAAACTATTGCCAAGCTTCCCTAAGTGAGGCAGGCAGTCTCTGGCCCTTTCCGCACGGGGTAAGTAGTACGGCACGGTGCGACCTCTGACGGAGATCATCCGCACCTTGAGAGAGGACTGGGTCGGACTACTTGTCGCAGTTCCGCACCTCGGTCCGCTCCGGAGCAACCCGAAGTGGCTGCGCAGCATGCTTTTTAAAAACTTGTTTTTACAGGTTTTTCAAAAGCACGGAGCGCGCCACTCCGTTCCACTCCGTTCCCGCGCTCCAGTGCAGATTTGCAGGCGCGCACCAGTGTGTGCCTGCAGATCTGCTGGGGGCGGGCTTCCAGCTAGCGAGCTTCTCCAGTTGGTGGAGAGCCTCCACCAACTGGAAGCCGCCATTTTGAACGCCGGGGACTGCGGAACAGCGAGCTCGCACTGCTCTGCATGGGGACGGACTTACCCGGTTGCTGGTAAGCTCTGTTTCAGCGCGTTTTCCCCCGTTTCCCCCTCCACATGCGGAAAGGGCCTCTGTCTCCAAAATCTCAGTCTCTTTGTTTTCTGTTGTTTTTCACTGCACCTCATGGCATCCCAAGGTTTTATAACCCCTCACTTGGAAGTATCTTGAAGCTTTCATACTCCCTCCAAACTGGTCATCCTCATTGGGCCATTGTCTGTTGTGATCTCTATTACTATTCTGTGATGCTGAACCTAATAAGTGCAACTTAAAACCAACACTTCATTTACATTTACTTGCAGGGGAGACTATATCCATCAGCTATGGTGCTCAGATAATGGGAGAACCTATTATTACAATCAGATACAGGGCTTTTTTCATCCCTATAAGTGGGGTACCTGTTTCCAAATATGTGGCATATGCATGTATGATTTCTGTAGAACTGGGAGCAAAAGACACTCATTCTCTCTTTGTTCTTCAGTACCTGGATAGCTCTAATCTAGGGCCATTTCCGCACTAGACTGATCTAGCACTATTGTTCCTCTTTCAACATCCCATGGATGCTGGCCTCTCCCTAAACTGCAAACCCCAGGATTCCATAGGATGTTGAAAGTGGAATGATAGTGCTAGAACACTCTAATGTGGAAATGGTTGAGGACTGCAGTTTACTCTGTAGAGCACAGATAGACAACTGTGCATGTCCCAGGGGCCAAGATCCCCCTTCAAGGTCCTTGTATGCTGCATCCCTCCCTCCCCAAAAATAGCCTGTCTCCCCCTCCCCTGAAACTGGTTACTGTATAGAGGAAACAGAAAGTGCTGGAGGACTGGACTAATTCAGAGGGATTATAGAGTAGGGAGGGTGATTTCATGCATTTTTTGGATGTTCTTAGGGCTCTGAGTGTGACTTTCAAGTGACTTTTGCCCAAAAATTATGCCAAAAACTGGGGAGATTCAGAGGGGTTTTGAAGGCTGTAAAAATGGAGACTCAGGGGGCCCACCCAGCTTGTCAGTTGCACATTCCCCATTCTTGCTTTGGGGTGACTATGCAAGAAACACCTCGGAATATTAGGAACACAAATGTGCATTTTATCATCCTCTGAGTTTGAATGTGTATTCACTCATAGTCACATACAGAGAGAGAAAGAGAGATAGAGGGAGAGTTTGTTACACGGGATAAAGCTAGTCACCTCCACTTCTACTCCAACTCTTTAAAAAAAAGACCATTTTGCTTCATAGGTTAATGTGTATGAAAGATCAGCACATGCATACTGCAAATATATGCTGATTTTGCATATACCCACCCATATCATTTTACATATACCCAGCCATGCGTCAAATTGTGATTTCTTTCTGGGTGGGGCAGGAGTGGAAATTGTTTCTGATCTTGCATGAAATGACTATGGTGCACAGAAAAACCACTTGCCAGTTTCTGTCAGACAGTGGCATGAGCAGGAAATGGAAAGAAAGACAAAGCTTTGCGGAGGAAACAATCCAGCTATATTCAGTTTTTACTCATTTCCTCTTGTGACCTGGTTCCTTTTTCAGGGTACAATGTCCAAGTATGTGCTTTACCTTGTATACTCAGAGTTCTGCCATCCACAACAAAGAAGGAGGTGTCATCCAGCATGAACGGAACCAATATTTGTTGAAATGCCAACAATATTTAAGGGATGGGAAAAAAAACTTTACAGGGGTCAGTGAAGACAGAAAGAGATCAGTGAAAACTGAGCCTGATGACTGACCATGGAGGGTGAAAATGGCATGAAGATTCACAGAAGAAGCTACATAGGACTGACTGGAACAGTGAAAGGACAGATACAATGTTTTGTATATTTCAGGTCCAACGTGTTAGTTCCGACTTAGTAACAAAATCCCCCACAGCCTCCAGCTGTGCATAAGTTCCTCTATGGAAGCAGCTGGAGGTTGTTGTCCAGTATGAAATGACCATATTCAGTTCAAAACAGCAGAAACAGAGTTGAACATGCAAAACCAGTTTGCACAGATGCACACTGCACATGCATGTTGTGTATTGATTCATGTTGCACCTTGTGTGTAGAAGCACACTGATGTGCATTGCACATTGATGAGCATGGCACAATGCATATGTTTGTGCATATTTGGCATTGTAAATTCACTAATGAGGTGGTCTTGCCAAATTTCATGCGCATAAAGTTACATTCCATCTCCTTAAATGCAGGTTCTCAGCCAGAGTTTAGTACGCTTAAGACTACTGAATTCATTGACCTTAAGCACACAAGACCAGGGATGGAAGAGAGTTCTATTGGATCTGACAGTCTCAATAACAGCAGTGTCTTCACACTTCCAAAACCCAAGGTGAAAAGAAACACACTTCACCTTGGGAAGTCACACATTTGCCAAGGCTTATTTCACATTTCAGAGAAATAAGAGCACACAAAACAATTTGTTGTTGTTGTTAAGTGCCTTTGAGTTGACTCCAGCTTGTGGTGACCCTATACTAAAGATGTTGGGGGAAGGGTTGCAATATTTATTCCTAGGAGGTTTTTCACTGCCTTCCTCTAAGACTGAGAGAGTGTGATTTGTCCATGACTACCCAATGGCTTCCAATGGCTTATAAGAGACTCAGAACACAATCTCCTGGAATCAAAGTTGAGCTCTCAAACCACTACATCACATTGACTTACGCATGCATCTTAAAATACAAATGGCTAACAGTGGGAAACATTGGAATATACGTGAAATGCATACTTTAGTCAATGGGGTTTAAGTATGAATTCAGTAAAATGCATAAATAAATTAGGGAAAGTGTATGAAACTGCACCAAAATATCCATGTGGAATTAGCACACAAGTTTCACAAGGAGACAAAATGAATGGAGATAGAATTTTCAGGAGCATAATAAAATTGAGAGATATTTCCTGCTCCTCTCACATTGCCTGTAAATTTGCCCAACGATTCACCTAAAAGTGCATTTAAGGGTAACTAGGAAACAATGGCTGGAATCCAGTGAGGGACTCGCATCTTCTTAAACAGAATGCACAATGGGACTGATGTGAGTTGGCCTCAGTGTGCATCATATCAGTTCTGAGCATCGAGCACCAACGCCCTTGGGCACTCTTGCTGGTGCCCTGTTGCACAATTTCACAATTCAATAAAGGAGTTTCTTAGGGCCTCTGCTACACAGTTAGGTATACGTAAAATTATGTAATATAACAGGTCATATAGAATTCCAGACATTATTTATTCCCCCAGTAAAGTAACTTCATGTTATTTTTGAAATGTCAGTTCTTTATACCCTCCTTACAAATAAGGATGTAGTTCTTTACAGGTAACTACACTGAGTTCTGGTTTCCACGTGCAGCTTTTAAGAAAGCAAGTTACAAATAATCAAGCAATGGACATTTATGTGTAAACCATTTCATTCATGGACCACACTACAGAAAAACTGCAGTGCCAGATTTCATCCTGTGAAATCCAGAAGTGGAAAGTAACCTAGAAGAAGATGAAATGAACAGTGAATCATCCTAGTATAGATAAAATAAGGGTAAAAATATGCATTGTGGAAGATCAAAAGAATATTATCAATTATTATTTTCCTAGTTAAAAATATGAAAGAATAATAAACCACTAAGACTTTTGCACATTTTTCCTCCAGTACTGGAATATTCCAAAGTGTTCCAGCAAATTATGCTGTGCAAAAATACATATTTTTTTTGCACAAACATATTTCTGAGCAGGAAGCATTTTTGTGCGAAAAATGTTCATGTATTTCTTCTCAGAATACAGGCATGCTTGAGTTAACAAAGCCTCTGGCAAAGCCCCTGGCCTTTATTAGAAAGGTTTTTTTAATACCTGTCCATCCTTCTTCCTCCTTGTCCTCTGTCTAGCAGGAAATATTGTAGCAGCATCAGGGTTAAGGAGATGATGAAGGAGGGCTGGATAACAATAGCAGTGTATCCATTTGACTTGGGAAAGGGCAGGATTCTACCATAGACAATCTTACTATAGCTGTCTGTGCCTGCTTGCAACAGGTAAGGTAAACAGTAGATGCCTCCAGCATCCCTTACTGAGCACACACAAGCTGCAAAACAGAGAAAACAAGACACCAGATAACCCTGCCCCAGCATCTATCCCCATTTTCAAGGAAGTTTTCAAGTGGCCTCTAAAAGATTCAAGATACCAGTTTTCAAAACTTACGCTAAGCTTACCTAGTCTGTTTCTGTCACACATCCATATTATTAGTTTTGAACAAAGTATTGCTGAAACATGTCCAATTCCTTTTCTTTCTTGTGGTATAAGACCATCCTCAATTCTTTCCATATTCCTTCTTCTTCTGCTACCAAGCATTTTGTTAAAGAAGTCATGTTAAAGAGCACAACAAGTTTCTTTATTGAGGTATACTTAATTCCTTGCAGGGTGTCTTATTTGAGTTTATCTGTTTGCTGTCAAGTTGACTTGTGGTGACCTTATGGGACATTCAAATACAGGGTAAATACTGCAGATAAATATTGAGGGTTTTTTCCCCTACAACAGAGAGAAAGCTATAGTTATCATACATCCTTGCATGCAAGAATGAAATAGTGGAGGATTTACACTGCTATCACAACTTATATCTGTATCTAATTAGCTACACATCACTAGATTTCCTCAACTCAGATTTGCATGATTCAATAAGATTCCTTAAAATTACAGAGAGAAGAACATATTAGAAGCATTTTAAAAAAAAACCCACTATGTCCTAATCTTAATGTAACACTTTGAAATCAGTATGTTGGCTTTATTTTTCCCAGCTTGGTCACTGAATAACAGTGTGACATGGAACAAACCAGTTAACCTCTTGGTCTTTTAATGTCCTTGTACCCACAGAGCATGGGAATACATGTCTTACCGACCTTGCTGGAGGCCTTTGAACACCGATTAATGTTTTGTGGGCTGCTAGGACAAAAAATCTCAAGGAAAATATTTTGCTTTAGAAATTCAGGGACTTTTTATGAGGAAGCAGAGGAAAAAATTTCTCTGTGTGGTCTTTTGCCACCTAGAGAATGGTACTCATTTTATTATTTGTAATTACTGTGATTATTAATGCATTAATGAATCAATTTCTGTATCATTTACAATATCAAACACTAGTGCCCTTTTACAGTACACAATTATAGCACTACAATTCCACTGTAATTGTCATGGCCACATCTTAAGGAATCCTGGAATTTGTAATAGGGGAGCGCTAACAGTTCTCTGGCTTATGATTCTAAATTGTTGTTGTTCTTGTTGTGTGCCTTCAAGTCATTCCTGACTTATTGCAACCCTAAGGCAAGCTGATCATGGGGTTTTCTGAGGCTGAGAGTATGTGACACACTCAAGGTCACCCAGTAGATTTCCATGGCCTAGCAGGGAATCAAACCCTAGTCTCCAGGATTGTAGTCTGATGCTCAAACCACTACACCACACTGGGTCTTATACTTTTAAATACCCCTTCCTAAAGTACAAACCCCAGGACTCCATAGGATGTTGCTATGGCAGTTAAAATGGAATCATAGTGCTATGACTGTATAGTGTGAAAGAGTCCCAGATCCTACAACAGTGTAACTTGGATTTTCCATGCTATTTATCAGGGACAATTTTTTTGGTACCTCTGCCTGATAAGACAACTGACTCTTATTTCATCTGTAGAAAATATGAACAACACCACAAAATATTTTACCATTTAGTAGAGCAGGGATAGACAACATCAGTGGGTTTGGTGGTCAGCTTCCTGCCTATTGAAACCTCTGGGTGCCACCAGGGCTGCAAAAAATGACCAAATCCCAAAGCATCAAATCTAGAGGGAGCTGGGAGTTCACTTCTCATTTGGAAAAATGGCATTTTTGTTTGTGTGTGTGTGTATGTGTGTACCAAATCACTGGAGGTCTGTAAGCTGTTACATACCAGCAGAAGAGGCAATTCACATTTTTTTTTTTTTTTTGCCAAAAAAATCTGTGACCCGGGGAGCACATAACCCCAAGCCATGCTTTGCCAACTTCTACACTATAGTTTCTAGGATCCCTTCAGGTTATACAGAAATGCTGGGAGTGTATGCATCATAGCCTGAATCCTGATGGTGTCATATGCATGCATAAGTTCTCCCCCAGAGAACTTATGGCGTTTGGGCATTATAGTCCCAACCTACATTCTGTTCAAAGATGCAGAACTGGAGGCAAGTATATGGTGAGATTGTGCACGCACCTGCCCATTCAACTCTGCATTCAGTTACACATTTGGGTATTTCTTCAATATTGCAACTCTGCCATTCAACACAAGGGCTGCATAACAAAATCAAATTCCACATATAGAGATTTATAGTAAGCAATCTGTATGTAGATGGTTTGAATCAGGACTGTAGTTATGAAGGAAGAGAAATGAGTAATGGCTCCCACATAAGAATTGGGCCTCCTCAATGACATTTTCCTTCTTTCCTCGAATTTGGAGCATTGCAAAGAATGAGATGGTGAAAAGCATTCACACCTAGAACTCTTATGTTTGCTGTGTTCGCATTCCCTTTTGGTAACTTTGCCCACTTCTTTTCTATGAATGACTAAACTATATATCTACACGTTCAACTGAAGCTTTAAGTTACTATAATGCTAACAATTTGGGGAGTGAAAGAAGATTTCATTGGTAAGGCAGCATTCTTATTTAGGTGGTCAGTGCTCTCATTTTGCCCTCCCAAAGCTCTCCCAAGTTTGTGTTGGATTAATGTCAAAATTATCTGAGATCATCAATTGTATGTCTGAAAGAATTGCAAAACTTCAGATCATTCCCCTACCCACCAGACTCCATAGGCCAGTACTCTGCTGGAGTCATACACACATGTAAGTCCTCTTATGCACATAGTTGTAGGTTTTTGGTCATGTCACAATGGCCATATCCTGTTTATGGGTATGTAGGTTTAGTTCCACAAAGATAACAATGGCATATGTAGTTGCACATTCTCAAATGGTACATAATTATTCATTAGTGTCTTCAATGTACCACTTGTTTCATTGGGATTGCAGAAAGAATCACTGACCATTCTCCAGCTACACAACTGGTTATACAATACTGGTATTCAAAAGAAGGATGGTGTTGCACAACCACCACTGATCTATGTGTATACAAATTTATGGTTGCTGTTGTGTGTGTTCCAGTGATTTCCAGCTTATGGCTAACCTAAGGTAAACCTATCACAGGGTTTACTGGGGCTGAGAGTATGTGATGTGCCCAAGGTCATCCAGTGGGTTTTCATGACCAAGCAGGGAATCGAACCCTGTTTTCCAGGGTCATAGTCCAATGCTCAAACCACTGAATCATGCTGGTATGGTAGAGAAGCATAATACAAAATCTCAGCCATTGTACTTGCCAGTCCTTCTCAGCAGCTGTCATCCTCTCCCAAAAAAAAAAAAAAATGCACTGCCCCTTCTCTTTATTTACTTGGCAAGTAGCAGAGGGAAAAGACATGCAAAAAGAAGATGGATCTCCCTTCCTCCTCTATTTTTGTTAACGTGCTGCATTGAGGAACTTCGTTGCATTTTATAATAAGTGAAAATTCCAGGGGATCAGGAGAGAGGATATTCTCCTAAGAACTTCTGCAGTCACCTGGGATAATGACATATTCCATGGCTTCTCATGCTCCAGAGAAACTATTACCCAATATATAACATCAGCACTGAGGAAAGGGTGTGCAAATATAAATCTTGAATATATTTTAGAATTTCATCTGTAATAGACTAGACTAGCCACCCCTTCAGAAACTGAACTTTTTATTGCTCTACAATGTGTAGAAACTTCAAGGGAGGGGCTGAGGTTTGCTTTACTGCCAAGTTCCACTTTATCAGCAGAGGTTTGTATCAGATAAAAGATTCTTATCACATCGCATAATGCATGGATGTTTGTGTTAATGTAATTGTCAGCACTAATATTCTTCCTTTAGATTCAGTTTCACCTCAGTGTCTATATCCACCACTGACCATATGTAAAGTATCAATAAGGGAAGTGCCACGATTGTATTCCACTTCTCTGTGAAGCTGGACTTTGTTTTCTGAAAGCTTACCCTACAATCAGCCTATTACTCTTAAAGGTACCACACAATTCTCTGTTGTGTTCTACCTCTAGCGCTGCTGCTACTCCCATGGAGCATGGCCTCTCAGCAGTAGGGTTTAGTGACTTCCCTGTCAGGGAGTCTGTTATCTGTTCTGTTTTTCCTCCAAACTTTAAAAGTTCTATCCATGAGGCTGAGCCTTTTTTGATTCTAAGGTTCAGCGCCTTGGATAGTTCCTCTGAAAATCAGAGTAGACCGAAGTCCAGAGTAGATTCACCACCCCACTAAGCTGGAAGCCACCAGCCACCATTGGATCTCAAGATCAGTGAAGGTGTCATGATAATAAGGAACCCTATCAATAGTCCCAGTTAGAGTAAACTCACTGAATCAGTTAGATTTTTATATGGGTCAACTCTAGTTGACAAGTGGGATAAGAACTGTGAGGTAGTGGTTTCAGTGTTGCACATTGGTTGGATCAATTCATGGAAGATAAGAATATTAGTGAAGGCAGACAGTGCAGTACAGTGGTTTGAGTCTTGGACTAGGGAGATGAGGGACCGGGGTTTGAATCCCCACTCAGTCAAAGAAACTCACCAGGGCCCTCCAGCAAATCACACTTTCTCATCCTCCGAGGAGAGCAAACGAAAACCTCTGCTGCACCAATCTTGCCAAGAAAATCCTATGATAGGATTTCCATAAGTCAGAGTTGATCTGAAGACACAGAACAACCACAAACACTGACCAACAGGATCCAGGCCATTCTCTTCCTCATATGTAGGTGCTGAGCTCAGCTCTTCTGTTTTAATCATCAACAAATATCTTGTCTGGCTTCCATCCAGGTAGCCTCTTACTGCCCTAATGACCTCCACACCACATGCAAGGCCTTGTGAATTACAATTTCCGTGATGTTTCCTGGAGCTACATGGGCCTGTGCGATGGTATTACACACATTATGAAGTCCAACCCAGTTAGTTTCTGTGATATGAGGTCCCTCGAATACACTCTGGCCTATTGATTTCATGTGCCTGAAAAGGCAACCTCATTTATTATGGTTTGATTTAAGCAGATAAACCGTGCCTGAAAGGTCACTCATTTTTATCTGTTTCGAGCAAACACCCCCCATTCCATTACCACCATTTCCAAATCGATGTTGCTTTGCTCTTCCCCCTTTCTAACTCTGAGGAGTATTCAGTGGATCAATGCTACTTGCTCCACACCCAGTTTGAGAAAGATTACATAGAAACCAGACCAAGGAAAGACAGATTGGGTGGGGAGGTTTTATTCTGGAATTAATGACTTAAAGGGGGATACTCCAGTTATCTTTTTCAAAAATGACAAGTTCATTTATTTTTCCAGGTCTCTACCCTAACATTCAATTTTTACCACCTCTGCAAAGTATAAAATGCAACAACTGGAATCCTGTTGGTACCTTATGCATGCATCAATTTCCTTAAGGAACTGGACACTTTTGTCTGATTCAGAATGACCACTTTCAGTTCAAGGTAGTGGTGCATGTGGAGTCATTGCACATGTAGACATGCATTGCACATGAATGCACATGTCCACTGTTCATAGATGCCCAATGTGCCCCCATCATCCATCCATCACTTTTTTTATACCCAGCCTTTTCTGCAAACTGGGATTCAAGGCAAGTTACAAAATGAAAAGGGATGTGAACTGCACATTACACATGAATACACCTCGTGCATGCACATGCACACTTAGTGGTGCATTTGGTTGCACATTTTGATGCTTTGGTTCAATTACACACATTGCCATTCAACACAAACGTTGCATACCACAATAAATGCATAATTCCAGATGTAGAGATCTATGCTATGCAACTCCAATGTAGGATCAGGGCTGTAAGGCAGAGGGAGAGGGAGAGAAAGAGAACCAGTTAATCTTCTGCCCTCCTGAGATGCCAGCTTCCTCACTTCAACTTGCTTTGCTTCTCCTCAACTACCACCTACTGTGCATTCAATCAGACCCATAAGCCTTCTAATATCAGAAACCTGTGTCTGATATTTCTTGCTTTCATTTTCCCTCTGCATCCACTTTTCCATTTGGTTTGTGTCTTTTCAGATTATAAGCATTAGGTCAGGAACTCTCTTATATGTTCCTAATTACCATTGAAAGTTTGGCTACTGTGGGAGCTTCTCTAGCTACAGAGCAGGGTGAAGATGCAATGAATTACTCTATAATTTAAAGCAAGGGAAGCAAAATGTGGCCCTGGGTCCACATGTGGACTTCAACACTATTTTTGTGGCCCTTGATCCCTCCAGGACCCATTCACACCACACAGACAGAGTGCTATATTCTATTTTATCCTCCATGGCAACATCCTCTGGAATGCTAGAGTTTGTAGCTTAGTGGGTCACTTGTAATCTATGGCTGAGAATTCTAAACCCCTCTTCCTAATCTGCTAAGACCAGGAGTCCACTGGATGTTGCCATGGCAGTTAAGATAGAAAACAGCACTATAATTCTGTAGTTTGAAACAGCCGTGGATCTGCTGTACCACCCTTTTCCTGCCCAATTATGAGAGGCAATTAGCAGCTTAAATAGACTGAAGAGCCCTCATTCACTGCTTAACACTTTGAAGAATCCATTTTGGCAGTCCATGCAGCTTCCCAGAGGGTGTCAAGGACAGAAAATTGCACGCCGCCATTTCTGCCACAGTTGTCCACTTCTCATGTAAAGTGCACAAAGAACATAATCGCAGATTTTTGAGCAGATATGGATGTAGTTCTTCTTAAGGCTTACCAGGTTGTTACGGAGAGTTTAAGGCAGCCATCAAAAATGTTAGCCTTCCGCTAAGACTCCCCATTGTTGTTGTTAACTGACATCAAGTCAATGTCTATTTATGTTGACTGTATGAATAAGAGATGCCACCTCCCTCCTTCTAACTACTCAGTCATCAACTGCCCTGTTTAGATCTGGCAAATTCAGAGCTGTGGCTTCCTTGACTGAGTTTATTCATCTGTTATGTGGTCTTCCTCTTTTCTTGCTGCCTTCTTCCTTACCAAGTGTTATTGTCTTTTCTAGTGAGTCATGGCTTCCAAGGATATGTCCATAGTATGACAGCCTCAGTTTAGTCACACTGGCTTCTAGGAAGAGTTCTGGCTTGATTTGCCTGGCAGTGGAATATCCTGCCTTGGAGTGTGGTGGAATCTCCTTCTTTGGAGATTTTTAAACAGCAATTGCATAGGGATGAGGAGGCCGTGGGGTCCAAGTCGCCCTGGGTGGCTATGTTTTTGGGGTGTCCCAGCCCGTAGCCATGCCCCTGTGCACCCTGGCCATGCCCCCACATGCCCTGACCACGCCCCCATGCAGCACAACCACGCCCCTACACACACTGGTCATGCCCAGTGTGCAATAGCCCCGCCCCTTCCCGCCCTCTATCCACACACTCCAAGCTCCACCACTGTTAAACAAAGGCTGAACATGTTCCTGCATGGCAGAGGGTTGGACTGGATGGCCCCCATGGTCTCTTCTAACTCAATTTTTTCTATAATTCTATGATTCTATGCCCCGTCTCATCCCCACTATGTTTAGTCACTGACATTGACCCATATAATGACACAATAGTTTGCATGCCTCCTACTCTATGAGCTATACACTGAAACATTTAGGTATGTAGTGCCTCCAGCCAGTAGATGTGCTGTACTAAGTCCTTATAGTCTTCACTTGTGCTTTGTGTTTTTGTGTGCATGAGTGCACATGGGGCATCGCTCATCCATCCATTATTTATACCACATCTTTTCCTCAAACTGGGACTCAGGGCAAGTACTATCTTCTTGTCATATTCTATCAGATGTATTTTTGAAGAAACCTGATGTGAACTTAATTTTAAAAGGGAAGTATAACTGTATTTTCTGAATTGCAATTAAGGTAAAGTGTTAGGCCAATATTTAAAACCAGAATCCTGCCCCCAATCAGTCCCAGATTCAACAGGCAGAAATTGAAAAAGACATATGTAATGGTACCGAAGAATGAGATTTAGCAGCTCACTTAGCACTATGAATTATCCTCCTATTAACTGCCCACATCCAAATAAACACAAGATCCATGGAAATAATTGGCTTGGCTCCTTACTGTTCTAGAAATCTAGCCACTGCAAGAGTAATGGCATTATAATAATCAGATGCAATATATTCCCCCTATCTCGAGCGAGATAGAAGCCTTTTAAGTCCTAAGGAAAGATATATACTCTCTTTGGTATCAGCTTTACCTGGACCAGGAAAATCCTCCAAGGCTTTTAATTGCATTTTTAGCCTTCATTAGAAATGAAAAGACGGAGCCAAAATTGCAGAGAATACAGGAAAGCTGAAGCTTATTTTTTCACACCTCCTCATTCAGTCCTATCTGAAAACGTCTTGTAGAACTGCTGTTACATAATGTACTGCTACAAAGTTAACCAACGGTAGAATGAGCAACAAAGATAGGAAAAGTCCTGGAAAGGAAAGTCTTGCAGTTGAAACAAGAAGCTTTTGCAACAGAAATAAAGAAAGCAGGAATCTGTTTTGGGAAGTGTGGGCAGCTGCGGAAAACAAATCTTCCTGCAACTAGTGCTATGTTCACATTCTAGAAAGTTCTCACGGTGAGTGACAGGCAAATGCCATTCAGAACAACGTGCAGTATCAGACCAAGGTTTACCATCACATGTAGACATGGGAGCTTTAACCAGCCCTAGTTTCCTGTAAAACTATTTTCTTATTTGCACATACCCTCTAACATTTCATGGAAGAAAACTGGGATGTGTGTGGCATCAGAGTATGGTCAAAATGGCAAAAGTTACTAATGAGGAAGAACACACAAGCTAGGAGAAGCCATAGCAGTTTGCTTTTGCCTGTGCTTACATGGAAGGGTAAGATTCTGCCCCCTCCTCACCTCTCCCCACCAATGAGTTAATGAGTTGCTGACTATTTGAGCTTTTTGATCTGTTTGCTGTGGAAAACAGATGGACAGCCACAATAGATCCCAGAGAGAGAAACTCATTTCCCCCTCCAGACTGAATATGGCACATACAGATAAAGGCTATGGTGGACTTTATATAGTATGGTCCAAGACTCTCACACTTAGGAGGCATCTTAGATCCATTTGAAAACTGGCACATTCACTCAAACTTTTGAGAGAAGTCACAGCACTGGGCCTCTACCTCAGCTAGTTTTAAATATGAACAAATTGATGGATATGTGCATGGCTGACCAGGCTATTTGCACAGAAAACACACTATGGATTGATCAGTGATGGAGGCCAATGAAAGAGGATGATCCTCTCCAATCAAAGTGGATTTTTTCCCATCTGTTTGTAACCTTTCTTGGGACTTCTGTTGGTCATTGTAAGAAACAAAATGCAAGACTGGATGGGTCCTCAGCCAGATCTAAATACAGAAGCTCCTATATGTTTTTTTCAGTCTGAGGCAATTCTTGCAGGCAAAGTTGTTTCATTTTTTTTTTAATGTCAATAATAGAGACAGAGCAAAGAAGTAACTGATTCCAAATAACTAGTTACTTCTAAGTAATTTTTTTCTTCAGCAAGGAAGTCATAACTACAACTACATTAGAACTATAGCTCAGTGAGGGATAGATAACTGTACTGCTTTTGCTGTATACCTGTAATCTCATAATTATTTTTACAGTTAGAAGGATGTGGCCTCACTAAACGGTGGAAGAGCAACATCCCATAGTTTGAATGCTGGCAGTGCTGCCTCATGCTCTGTTGTGGGTGCTGAGATAACAACGAGGTGGACAGGAGGGGAGTGTGTTTTGTACCACACTGCTTGTACCATCAAGACTTTTAAGCTAAGTAATTTTAAGTTATTTTTGAGAACTCAGAAAGCAAGTAGGATTATTTAAAAAAAAAATTCCTGCAATACCAACTAGTTGATTATATTTGTGGACCTTGGAACTATAAGTGTAACTAATTACTTTCCAAAAGTAGCTTTACAAGGGCTAAAATTAGATTTGTATCATTCTTGGCCCTGTAGCATAGCCATGGGCTGGAACGTAGCAATGGCTGTGTGTGTGAGTGTGTGCGCCCACATGTGCATGTGTGTGTGTTTAATGAATATGTTTCCACATTCTTGGTAACACTGAAGCATTATCGAGGCCAAACACCATCCATCACCGGATACAACAGCACCTCTTTGCTGTCTCCTTAATTTGCATTTTGTTCTGAATGTATTTCAAGTGGATTTATTTATATTCACCTTTCTCCCTGCGCTTGGTTCCCTTTTGGGGCTTTCCAGGTTGCTGCTTGTTCTCCTCGCCCAGTGTACAGCAGCACCAATTGTGATAAATCATTTAAAGTTTGACTGCATTGTTAATATTGGTATTCATGTGGAGCTGACACTTTAATTGCCTCCACATGTGGAGATGCAGTGTAAAGATTTCCTAATGGTTTTGAGTTACGTTTGTGAGTCGCAGTGGCGAGTCATTTAACAACAAAACCTTAAGGCGTTTGTGAGTGCGGAAAATAGAGGTGTTCTTACCACTGCCTGGTGCAACGCCATATTTCAATTATCCAAATTATATGTCCAGGGCTCTGAAAAATGAGTTCATATCTGAATGAATGGGATTTCTAAAAAGGTGAGTTTATATACCGTACACCTACCCAAGACAAATCCACAGGCCTGGCCTCCATTTCTGTTTCATTTCAGGTACATTCACATTGGCAAAGATTTGATGTGATTTTGTCCATTTCAGCAACCACCCTTCAACAGTTGGATCATCACATGTTAAATAATAACAGTTCCTCACATGTTAAATAATAGTAATGAAAGCAATCCAAAACAAAAATGAAAACAGACGGTACCACAACAACAAAACACAAAATAAAGTGCAGATAAAGAACTTGGTTTCCCTAGGGATTTGAAAGACCTGAGCAAACCCAAAGATATTTGCCAAGTGCTAACAAAACAGCAAAGGTGGCACCACACAAGCTTCCCTCACAAGTTTCCACAAATGGGGAGAAGGCATCTTGGGAAAGGTCACACATCTCACCACAGATGATGGGAGACACTTATAGGAACATCTCTCACTGGATAGCAAATGCTCCTTTTGCAGGTCCTAACAACTTTGCAGGTCAGCCTCCAGACTGTAAGTTTTGCTGAGAAAGGAGCTGTCTGCTCATGAAGATTTCTATGCACTGGATGATTGCAAGTAGGCAACCATGTCACAGGGCCTGACCTCTAGTTTTGAGGTTGAAGGAGAGGAATCTCAGGGTGAGAATGCTACCTTGAAAGTGTGTTTGTGCCTCAGTTGTTGGACCTGCTGTTTTTGTTTTGCTCTATTTTTGAATGGCAGAGCGCAACTGTGGTTCATCCTTAATGTCTGTTAATGACTTAATGACTGTTTCTTGTAACAATACCCATGTAACACCACCATGGCATGCCCCCAATGACATTACAAGAGGGCACTGAAACTTCCAGGGTTGGGATTATCATGACCTAGCAATCATAATATTAAGTGATGGCTTTCATTAGTGGTGCACATCATGAGGGGCCAGCTGTTACATAATAGACTTCCACCATTAAATTTACTTTCACAGATGATTCATAAGGACTTGAATCAATGAAATTTTGCCTGCTAAGAAACACAATTGTTTTGAAGAAAATTCAGCCCTTCAACAACAAAAAAGTTTTTTTTCCCTTTAGAACAGTTGTACTTATTCACAAGCTGATTAAAATGACAGCTACATGCTAGCCAAATCTTTAGAGTATAAAGAAATCATTATTACCTTCATAAATAAGAAGAGGACAAAGAAGCAACATGAGAGCATTTTTCAGGCATTGTGTACCTCTGAAGGGGCTGTTTTGGAGGAATAAGCCAGTCCTGCCCGCCAGACAACAGATTATATCCTTGCCATGGTTCTTGAGTTTGATGTAAATCAGAAATAGAGCATATGTGCATGTATAGGGCTTTCTCCATGAAAACAATAACTGCTTCACACATTTAGAATGAACACATTCTGAACAGACCTGTAAAATTTTGTAAATATCATTCTCAAGAATCAAGAATTTAACTATTTTTCTTCCCATTCTGAGAAAGTCTTCAAAAACAGCACAGTTCTTGGGGACGATCTACAACTTGGGATTTAATTAGGAAAAAAAATACACTTTTTCCTGCAAAAGAATTTGCATTTTGTGCGCAGAACTAGTGCTCTTTTTTTCATGAAAAAAAAAACATATATTTTTTGTGTAGGAAAATCTGGTTCTCTACACACACCCACACACACACACACACACCCACACACACAATATGCAATTTTCACATAGGCTAAGTTCCAAACTGAAAAGATTCTTATCTGTCCACAATTCTCCTCAACAAAGTTTTCTGACCCTTGACAACGCCCTTGTTCATTGGGAATTCAGAAAGTATTATTTCCATACCTGTTTCTGAATGCCTGAACAGAGTCTAGTTTAATGACATTTGCAGAATGCAATGATCTTTCCTGAAGACATAATGTATCCACTGGAATCTTTCCTAGTTTGACCATTTCCTAACACTCATCCTCCTCCTCTCCCTCCTGGACCGCTGAAGAACTTGCAGTGTGATGGTGGGTTTTTATCGAGTATGATTCCACTGATACTCATCCTAAAGAAAATGCAGAGTATAATTGATGTAGGATGATGCTTCAGTACTGTAAGAAAAAAAGGCCTAGCCTTTTTTATGAGTTAGGATAGCATCTTATTTAACTGGGGCAGCATACTGTTTGGAAGGCACAGCACTGATGTTCTCTAACCCCCATCCCTATTTCACTTTTTGGAAAGATTTTTAAAGATGTCCCTTCAAAGATGCCATTCATCAACCTGCAATGCTCTTTTGATTGATTAAATAGTGCACCCCATGAACTGAAAAAGAGAACCCCAGGCATTTGAAAAATGTAGAACAAATGTGGATATAGTGCTCTATTATAGGAGAGGCTTCCTTTCCTTTGGAAAAGACACTGGGGAATGATTCTTCTAAAACAGCAACAGATGTCATAGGGTCATACAATACTAGGTGCCATCACTTTATTTGATTTAAATCACTACCTTTCTTTCAAAGTAGTTTTGCTTTGTTGTTATTGTGACACTATCTCCAGAGGTTTTCCAGGTCTGAAGTAAAGAAAAACAAAGCTTCCCAAACAACTTGGCTGCTCTATATATTCCTCTCCAGCTGTTATCAGTGGCCAGATCTCAAGGTTTTGGTTGAAGTCTCAGGGAATTGCCAGGTGAAATCTCAAGGAGATATATCTGAGGCAAGAAGTCCTTACTCTGTGACTTCACAATGAACCACACTCTGACCTCAAGTTTTGGTTCTGAAATCTTGTGGAATGAGATGCTTCACACTCATGAATCCAAACTACTGACGAAGTTCTTCTGTTGAGGAATCCTACTTTGAAGGGCCAGCTTCTCTTACACAAATCTGCCCATTCTCTGTAGTTGGCATCTGAGCCCTTAACTCTGTGATCCAGCAGCTTTGGAGGTGTGGGTGGTGAGGAGGAAAATGGCCTATTTGGTTTCAGCCCTTTAATGGAAGTTTGGCACTCTCTTCTGTGATTTTTGGAGGTATTGTCAAGAGATTTAATTTTCCCACCAGGCTTGTGAGTTGTGCTAAAGTTCTCTATTGCTCCATTGTTTTCAGTTTGGAGATGTTAATGTTTTAGTGCTTTAATGTTTCTGTTCTATACTTTCAGGATTTGTGGCCTTGTGCTTTATTGCATCTTTTTATCATCAGTTGCAGCCAATGGCTTCCAGATCAGTGGACTGATGTCTCTTTTCCAGGTATTGTTCCAAAGTTTAATGGAGCTATCTAATGCCCTGAATCTATTTCAAGATAGGATTCATCACCTGGGATGGCTCCTTTAAAGTTCAGAGTCAATTCAGAAGCAGATTCACCAGCTACTACTAGCCCTCATTGTTTATGGAATTAGATAAATTAATGCTCATGTTAATGGTAATCTGTCTCAAAGCTCTTTTTTAAGGCCAGATGGTAGGGTAGAAATGATTTTCATTAAAAAAAAATAGTCCAAAATGAATGCTTCAGATAAATGCAACTCTTTTCATCATTCAAAATGTGCATTAATCAGAACTAAGTGGATAATGATTTATGGTGAGAACAAATTCAGAGTCACCACATTCTTAGCATAACCTTTTCTCTGTTGGAGAAAAGCCCAAGGAGAAGATCTCCCTCTTACCAAACTCCCACTGGGACCAGAATGACTCCCAAAGTCATTAATTTCAAGGATTTTGTTTACTTTGAATCTCTTCTCGTGACAGTTCTAAATATGAACCCTGCATCAATTCAGGAAAGGTGGCATTGAAGTTTTCCAAGAAGAGCTTTGAGTAAAACAGGACAAAATTGTTTCTGGATTCTGCCCTCCAAAATCTCTCCTTCCTCTGCTGTTTGGGTCTAACATTTGCCATTGTACATCTGGTTCAGCTCTAAAATACCACCATCTATGTGCTCAGTTATCTATTTAATACTATTAGCCTGCCCTCCTATTCATACCTATCTGTGATGAAGTTCCATTGATAAGAACAATACTTAATGTTGAGCGGGCAGCGGATTCTGCTGCAAAGTACTTAGATTTGCATATGCCTAATGATTAGTTGGTTGATTTAGATTTTTGTTCTGAAAGCTCACAGAAGGTTAATTATTTATGGAATAGGTCTGTTCATGCAGCACATTTGAAACAACACCATAAAAACAAATGCTTAAAAAAGTTCAGAATGCCAAAATAAAGTACAAGCCAAATTAATGTCCTATTAAAAACCCTTTTAGTCTAAAATGGAGTCCCAGGAATGAAATGCTAGACCAAAAGTGAAAGCCCTCCCAACCTTTTCAAGGAGAAGACATCAAGAGAGTTTCTTCCCACCCACACACAACAAAACCTGCCAAACTTGCAGTATCTTCAGATTGAATTCATTCCTGGAGGCGAGTAAGAACATACAAAACTGTCTCGTACTGAATCATTTCATCTAGTTCCATCTAGTTCCATATTGTCTACACTCAGTTGCAGCAAGTCTCCTCTCTGTAAGAATTTACATCCTGACATGAATCGTCCACATACAGGAAACGCAGAAACATCAATATTTTGTCCTCACTGCAAAGTATTGTCAGATGGCAGACTTTGATGGTGGTGGTGGTCTTGAAGAAAATATGTACATTTCTACATGTAGTTTTTGTGCATTTCTGTAATAAATGTAGCACTAGAAAATACAGAAACAGTTGCCATGTTGCAGGAACTAGTAAAGGCAGTAGCATCAGGTAAGTTGTCTCTGGCTCTTTGACACTTCACCCTCTCCTGTTGTGTTTTGTTTTCTTTGCTTAGCTTCACAAAGGGAAAAGACACTAGTTTGGCACCAAAATTATATTTTACATAGTGAGCATGCCCAGAGGAGGGAGACCAAAATGGTAGAAGGCCTGAAAACCATGAAGCCTTATGAGGAGTGGCTCAGGGAGCTGGAAAAGAGACGGTTAAGAGGTGACATGATAACTGTGTTTAAATATTTGAAGGGATGTCATATGGAGAATGGGCCTGTCTTCTGCTGCTCCAGAGACTATGGAGCAGTGGCTTCAAATTTCAGGAAAAGAGATTCCATCTAAACATTAATCAGAACTTCCTGATGGCAAGAGCAGTTCAACAATGGAATATACTGCCTGGGAAAGTGTTAGAGTATCTTTCTTGGAGGTTTTTAAAACAGAGGTTGAATGGCCATCTGTTGGGAATGCTTTGACGGTGCATTCCTCCATGACGGGGTTGGACTCGATGGCCCTTGGGGTCTCTTCCAGCTCCATAATTCTATGATTCTGACTTGGGAAGGTTCAATATGATGTCTCAGCCTTGCTACAGAAATGAGGTTCTCAGGGTGGCTGCTGAATGCTTGCGGTGCAATCTCATTGTAGCACATCAACCATATAGCTCACGTCCGGACTATGTAAAGGACCATACTTCTCTATTTGAACTTGCCCAAGGTCTCACATCTTCAAGAGAGACCCTTCACTGAGTCCTATCACCTTCACAGTCATGTTTGATGGGGATACAAGACAAGATATTCTCAGTAGCTGCTCTCAAACTTCAGCACTCTCTCTCTGGAGAAGATAGGATGGCTTTCTTCTTGCTGCCCTTCCATCAACAAGTAAAAACTTTTCTAATCCAACTTGCTTTTAGGGGATGAGTAAAGGGGCTTTTAATAGAGTCTAGTTTTACTGACCTTTATCATTTGTCTTATATCAATTTGTTGTAATTCGTTTTAATTCTATGAATAGTTTAATTGCATTTTAAACTGTTTATATCTGTCTGTTCATGTCTTTATAACTACTCCATCTGTTATTCCTTTTAATATTTGATAGCTGTCCAGAGTCCCACTATTGGAAAAAAGAGGGCTATAAATGAAGAAATAACAATAGCAACAAAGTTCATATAAAATTTCAGGACCAGCAGGACCTTTTTTCTCATCAATATTCCCATCTCAAGATACCAGATACTGAAACTTGGACCTACTGTAAGCAAAGCACATGGTCTTCCACTGAGCTAAAGCTGTTCCCAATGATATACATTTATTGTTTCTGTTATATGCCTTCAAGTCATTTGGTGTCATGTCTAATTTGGGCCTAATTGTGGCTAGATAAGTAATACACATTTACCTAGCCACAATTAGGACCAAATTAGAAACAGCATCAAATACTTTTTTTTATTTAATATGTCTATAACTCTGTTTTCCTATTTAGATAACAGTTGTGGTACATCCGAATATGGACCACAGCCCACAGGGAGAAAGTTAACTCCTCTTGCCAGCCATCTTCTTCTTAAGGTACCCTATCTACTACCCAACTTCTTGCTTATCCGTAGTCTGTTGCTGCAACACCCACTGGCTTCAGTGACAATGGAATAGTGACGCCACTTTAAGTTTTAGCCTCAATTTTAAGGTAGCCATCCAAAGTGCTGAATCTAATTTGGGGATAAAGTCCAACAGTTTGGATTAAAACAGACAGCACTTCCAGTGTCCAGCTGACACAGAAACCACTGACATCCACTACTCAGGTTACTTTCAAGAAACCTTACTTGCTCCTAGATATTGTAACTAGCCATTTGTCCTTTGCTGAACATAGCATTTGTTGACTTTTCTTGGTTGGTCTGTAGATTGTTTGGAAGTTATGTTTCTTCATTAGTTTCCCTATTGGGTCAGTGACTCCTTTGATATATGGTAAAAACACATTCCCTTTGGGTGGCTGTTTATCCTCACCCCTGTGGTTTTTTCTGGGTCTTGAGCTCTTCTGATGTCTGAACTGGAGTAATCATTGGCCTGGGGAGCCCAGTTTAGATGACTCAGTTCATCTTTCAGAAGGTGGGGCTCACAGATTGTTTCTGCATGGTCTACCAGAGTTTTTATTGTGCTCCTTTTTTGTCTTGGGTGATGGTTGGTGTTTTTACATTCAGCAAAGGACAAGAGGGATCCTCTAACTTCTGCAGGAGTTTACTGCATACCTAGCAGCTGTGGACAGGTCTACATAGGGACTACAAAACACAACATCCAAACATGAATCAAAGAACATGAAAGACACTGCAGACTGATCCAGACAGAAAACTCAGCAGTAGCAGAATATCTTATAAACCAAACTGGACACAGGATGTTATTTGAAAGCATAGAAATTCTGGACTATTCAGATAACTACTGTGTCAGACTACAGAGAGAGGCCATTGAAATCCATAAACAGGAAAGAAGAAACTTGGAAAGTAAACAAAAGTTGGCTACCAGTAGTGAAAAACACTAAAATCAAGGCTCAAAAATATGTCAGTGAACACCACCCAGACTCAGAAGGTCTCTCTACAGGAAACAATACAATAGATTGCTAACGAGTACTTAAATGCACACACAACAGTTATGCATATTCCCTGACTAACAACGCAACCCTAGGGACCAGTCCACTCAACAATAGGCTATCTCACAGGCCAGCTGCATCACTAATGAATCACAAATGCAAATCCCTCCCACCCAGGGATCACACAAGTACATATACTCCATTCCACCTCCATGTCTTCAGATCCTCTGAAGATGCCAACCACAGATGCAGGTGAAATATTAGGAGCAAATACTAGTAGAACACTGCCTCATAGCCCAAAAAACCCACAACAACCCATGGACTCTGGCTGTGAAAGCCTTCGACTTTACATTTCTTCTCTCCCTTCAGCTCTAAACTGTGACCTATTAGGTAGTTGACAACAGTCTTGTAATTACAGTCCAACACAGATGTCAAAGCGAAAGATTGGTTGAGCCACTAGTTGCACTACAAACATGACTGGTGGGTGGGCTGAGCATCACCATGTAGTATCTTTGGACAGCTGTTGGCATCTAAGCACTCTGTCTTTATCAACTGTGGTTGACAATTCCTATTGGGTCTTTTTGCCCATCTGTTTCCCATCTGGTTATGTCAGGTATTTAGGGGCATTTCAGGAAACTTAAGATGATAGGCAGCTTCTCAAACTCCTAGCTAGTGCTACCAGACAAGTCCATGCAGGTGACAGTGGGTATGGACAGTCATCTTGTAGAAATGGGGCTCATATTTAAAGCCAAGACTTCTGGTAGACTGTATCTGGCCTGGCAGGTTACAGCTTTTGTAGGCCTCCTCCTAGCCAAAACCCAACCCAATGGTAACTAGTGGCCTTGAAGAGGTAAATGTATACTGGATTTTATTTTTGACATTAAAGGAGTTAGCCAAGGTACTGAACCCTACTCGTAGAAAAGGTTCAGGACCTTGGATGGCTCATTTAAGGTATAGAGCACTGGTTCTCAACTTTTAGGGCCTTTCCACAGTACACCGTTATAGTGCTAATATTCCACTTTCAACATCTCATGGAATTCTGGGATTTATAGTTTACTAAGGCCAAAGAGCTCCCTGGCTGAGAACTCTAAATGTCCCTCTCTGAACTGCAAACTGCAAAAAGATGGGATGGGATGTTGAAAGTGGTATAATAACAATATAACAATGTAGTGTGGAAAGGTCCTTAGTCCTCCAGGAGTTTTGGTCTTCAGCCTCCAGAATCTTCTGGTAGCCTCCCAGAATCTTCTGGAGCTTCTGCAAGCTGAAGTACAACGCACTTGGAAGGAACCTTGACCGAAGGTTGAGAACCACTGCTTTACAGAAATAAAACTCTAAGTGGATTTACCACACTTTTTACAGAGAAGCCATTGGCTGACATTGCTGCAATCTATCTTACTTGCTCAGCTCCAGAAGTACCACAGAAGTAAAATTTAAGGTACCACAGTTCTTAATGTCATCCCTAGATATTTAAAGAAGAGGAGGAGGAGGAATAATGACAACAAAAGTATCTTGAGTTTAGTGGCTTTGGAACTCAACTTTGAAAATGTTATTTGCCGTACCAGGGAGAAGAAAGAAGAGGGATAACAACTTCCATTCATAAAGGTGTCTTCAGCAAGGAAATAGCTAAACTAGATCTGTATTGTCAGGTTGCATGCAAGGTCATTTCCCCACTGAGCTACAGGACAAAGCAGCAACATGAGCTCCTACAAATCATATCCCTAAGTGTGTCTGTCCCTCATAACTATATCAACAGCACAGCTAGTGTCAGACAATTTATAAACAAAAACTAAACAAGAAGATATGGATCAGAGTAGCTGAATGTCACAAGAGCAAGGAAGAAATGAAAACACAGTGTGCCGCAGGCTCAGTGATCCTATTATGACTTGTTCTGCTCTTTAAACTCCATGCTTCTGCCTATATGTGAAGCTGTTACTATTACAATGTTTTGTGATTTTTCAGAGGGGATTGCAATAAGGTTTAGGACACAGACAAAAAGAATGACATAGGACAATGACATAGCAAGTTGGACCAATGATTCATCTACTTCTATATCATCATCACAGAAATCCACCATATTGGGCTTTTACCCTGTTTCTCTCTCTTTTTTGTCCCCCAGCCTTAAGAACATTTTATCCCTTTTTGCATCTGTTTTTTTTAAAAATCATCATATGAAAAATTGAATACATCGTCATGCATGTTTCTTCAACTATATTGGCCATGCTCCTACATCAAGGAGACGTAGTATAACTTTCTGCTCACAGACGTATATATCAATTGCATAATGTGGTACAGTGCAACTAAATGTGCAGCCAAACATGCATGCACGTCTGCATCTGCAGTGCACAATGCAAATCCATGCATAATTTGCAAGCACAAGTACACACAATGACACCACAACACCAGTGGTGCCTGCAACCTGGCACTGAATATGGTCATTCCACTTCACACAAAAATGTCCAATCATTCTTAGTGGGTATTTGTGAATGAGTAAGTCACTAATGGGATACCAGCTAGCCGTTCACTTTTGTGTGAATGCTTGCTGTAGATAATCATTTTTGCAAGAGTAGACAGAATGTCCCGGCACAGTGCATTTCTCTTTACTATTTTCACAAATGCCTACATTTTTTGTGTGTGTATCTAACATGTCCATTTCTATGTGATTTATTTTTTATTGGAAGAATACATTGCAAAATTCAGAAAAAGTATCACTATTGAGGCAAACTGTATTTCATTTCACTTATTGCTTCAGGAATCAGTTGCTTTGTTGGTAAAATACAAAACTCTATATTCAATCACGTTTGCGCTAGGGACGGGTAGAACAGCCAATATTCTACATCAGCTAAAAAGTAATCTCTCTTGGTTCCCTCAAACCTGATGGAAATGTCATTCACCCATGCTCTAATTGCTGGCAGAATGGATCTCCTTCTCCTCATACAGCTGATATCCAATAACGTAAGTTGGTGGGAAGCTACAATCTTGGTAATAGTGTCACAATTGTGACTAAGTAACAACCATGAATACAGAACAATTACCTAGGTTTACTCATCCATAGTGCAGTTTTAGTCAATACAATTCAGTGAGAAATGATTCATTTTTGATCACCAGTTTACTCAAACAAACAAACAAAAATCAGATTCAGGACAGAAAGGACATGATTTTTCTCAACTGCAGGTGAAAGGGTGCTTAAGAGTTAAAAGCACTGATAAGCCCTCTGCCCAAATGGGAGAAACTGACACTTTGTTATAGGATGGGCACTATTTTCTCTGTTTCTTTTGCCAAATTCTGTCTCTGATATAGTTTAAAAGAAAGTGTGCATGTGCAATGTGATTGATATAGGGCAATTAGTGGGTTAAGATACCCACTTCTAGGCAGAAACTTTGGGTTATACTTCTAACTGGGCATGGCATCCAATCCAATTTTAAGTAACTATAAACCATGATAAACAAACAAACAATGAAACAATGGCATAACTGTACATAGCATAACAGTAAAACAATGGCATAAGTATAAACAATAAACATAGAAGAACCCAGTACCTCAGAGTAAAAAAAAAAAAAAAAGGAAAAAAGACCAGCCAGGTGTAATTCAGCCTTGCAATTAGCTCAATTCTGTTTGGTGGTAGATGACCTGATTTGCAGAACCCAGTAAAAACCATGTCTGACTGATAGAGACTCAGGTCCTTTCTGCATGTGGGAAAGGAACCGTGCTAAAACAGGACTCACCAGACTTCTTCAGCATTAGGAGAGTCCGTCGGGATGAGGAGTAGTGCGAGCTTCTCGCTCCGCACTACTCCGGCATCCAAAATGGCGGCTTCCAGTTGGTGGAGGCTCTCCACCAACCGGAGAAGCTCGCCAGCCTAAAGCCCGCCCCCACCAGATCTGCAGGCATGCACTAGTGCATGCCTGCAAATCCGCACCGGAGCACGGCGACAGAGTGACATGGAGTCGCGCTCCGTGCTTTTTAAAAACCTCTAAAAAGAGGTTTTTAAAAAACATACTATGTGACCAGTTCTGGTCGCTCTGGAGAGGACTGAGGTGCAGAACTGCAAAAAGTAGTCTGCCCCAGTCCACTCTACAGTGCAGAAGACCTCTGTTGGAGGTCGTTCTGCACCGTTTTGATAACCCGGGGTGGAAAGGGCCCTAAGATCACCAGATATCCTGGCAGAAAGCAGGAATGGGGAAAACTTTTACTTCCTCACATGTTTCAACTTGTTTAATCCCAAATTCTTTCCATCAAATGTATAAATAAATTTGCACATTTTGAAAAGATCTCATCAGAACATTAGTCAAACAAAATTCTTACTCGTATCTGAGCTCTGTAAGCTCTGATTTGATGAGCATTCTGCTCAGTAGGGGTATACTGCCCCTGATTCAGTGTCTTATTTAAGAAGAAGTGTTTGATTTTCTACCCCCATCTTACCTTTTCTACACCTAGCCTTTTAGCCATTATATCCAAAATCTTGAAGACCCAACACTGACTACACGGATATGAATATGTGTCTCAACCCATCTTTCTCAGTAATGGCCTAAGAAGTTATTCCTCTGTGTACCTTTGCTTTATTGCTGGACAAACCATCATGTCAAGATCAATTGGACCTTATAGGGCAGCTGCTGTTCAACATACATTCAGACATTTCACAGATGAACACTAGGAGACATGTGGCCAAGCAACATCAGAATGTGGCCAAGATGGCAAAAGGTATTAATGAGGAGGAACACACAAGCCAGGAGAAGATGAAGCAGTTTGCTTTTGCCTAAGCCTACTGGGAAGCGCAAGATTTTGTCCCTCTTCTCTCTCTGATGAGTTGAGTACAATCTACGTTTGGACTTTATACTCAGTTTGCAGCAACTGAAGGAAGCTGAAGGTAAAGGAGTAAGTAGGAGGAAGAGAGATAAACTAGGATATTTTTAAAGTAATTAAAAAAAGCAGGCCGACACAGGTTAAATCAGTGTTGTCCCTATCAAATCGGAACAGTTGGAGGATATGATACGATATCACTTCTTTTAAACATATGCAGCGTAAAGATATTCATTAACATTATACTTCTTTTCTATTATGTTCTAGGGAGGTCATCCCATCCACTCTATTCATTGAAATCGTTCAGTAAAAAAATTGCAGTAAGAAATCTCAGCTCAGCAAAAGAATGCACTTGTCCTCAGGATAATCTACATTTGCATGTGGGTATATTTTTGTCTTGCATTTTAAATTAATTTTCTCCTTGCTGTTTAAAGAGCTTTGAATTCATGCCAGCAACCAACAATGTCAAAGTACAGAAATAGGAAAGTAGAGGTATTTCAATCTTCTTTTTTGGCATATTGTGTGGGCCCATGCTAACTGTTTAGAAATAAACATTTCTAGTGTGAAAACAATGGTTTCAGAGCCAACATATCCCCTGTAAAACAAGTCCCATTTTCTCTTTAAGAACTGTTCACTGTCCTTTAGGACAGTCTGTGTCACAAATTATTTTTAAGGAAGCTGCTTCACAGTAACCACATAAACGAGTTTAGTGTTGTGATTTGAGCATTGGACTATCACCCTGGAGACCAGGGTTGGATTCCCTGCTCAGCCATGAAAATCCACGGGTTGACCTTAGGCATATCACACACTCTCAGCTTTCAGAAAATCCTGTGATAGTTTTGCCTTAGAGTCACTGTAAGTCAGAAATAACTTGAAGGCACACAACAAAAACAACAACAAAATATCTAGTCTTATGCTACTTCCACACACACAGTACACTTAGTCTCAAACAAAGAAGACTTTTCCCTGAACAATTTGCACTGGATCTTATAAGTTCTTCTCTTCCTAATTGGCCCTAACACTATTTCTAACTGGTCCTATCTGGCAGATTAATAGACAAGGCTCTGGTTTTTATATTTGTCCCCTAATATCACCCCCTCAGAACATTCCATGAGCTGAGACTGGCTGTCTCTATCCAGGCTTGCCAGCTTTCCTTTAATGATATGTCTTGGTTTAAAAAAAAAAAACACCAAAACCTACAGATTTTTTTTCATTAATTAAATGGAAAGAACTTGAGAGTCTTTTTTTAAAAAAAAAAGTAAGGGGAAACTCACAAAACTGAATGTGTCTAACTTTGTCAGACCCCTTCCTCCACCACTCCAATTTTTTTTCCCTGATTGGGGTCGGGGGAGCTGACAATAGCAAGACAATCCTGATTATTATTGATTTCAATATGTTTTCTTGCTTGTTGGCTTAAGTGTTTGCTGTTGTTCATTGAAGCCTGGCCACACTAAGTCTGTTCAATTCCATTCTAAGAAGGAATGAAAGCTGGTGGGGAGCTTAAGGAGGAGGAGGAGAAAATCTTTAATTTCAGTGATGTTCCATAGAGACTTTGTGTGACATAAAGAGCAAGAGGTAAACTGTCTAGGAACACTGACTTTCAACCTTATTGAACATGAGTATTTCTATTTATCCATACTTGGATGACTGTGTATTTTTAGCTGCTGTTCTCCAGAGACTTAACTAGTGTTCGGGGAGCTGTGGATGGATAGAGATTGCCATGCACTTGGATGGTCTTTGTGCGCCTTCCATTCCTTGTGGGATAGTGTTGCATCAAAGATAAAGATATTGAGGAGGTCTCCTAGACCTTCCCTTCATTCCACGTGTCTTCTTTCTGTGGAGATTTATCAACCTGCATGCCAGCACAGCACTCGATTTTGCCATGGTTTCCACTTCTGTTCAGCTTCTCATGTAATCAGTTAAGTTGATGACATTGGGTAAAACAAGTGCTACAAATGCATCAGCATCATTGGGCAATAGACAACGCTTGGGCCTGAGTCAACATCAAGCCATTCATCACTCTTTAGTTAGCAACAGCCATCTATGTTTTCATTTGTCTTCTGCTTAATTATGCACTGCAAGTTGCTGATGCTTTTTCAGCGTACAGATCTGTCAGCACCAACCATTCTTCATGTCCTGGATTCCCATTCTGTTCCATTCCAGTCCTCATCTGCTTGTGGTTAATGTGTGTGTATCTGCGTGTAGTTTAGTATGATACAATAGTTGTTGAGTCTATATATGTTTGATTTTGTGTGTGTGTAAGATAATGGAACCCTTCCCCTACTCACACACACACACACATACACACACACACTTTAATTCCAAGCTCACAGGATAAAGCCCCAGCCGCTGTCACTGTTAGTGTTGTTGCTGTTGTTTCTTTTTTCTTCTCTTTTTTCTCTTTTTTTTGGGCAAATTCGGTATTTTTTTTCCCTTTGTTACATGGTGATCCTAGACTCTGTACATTTATAGCTGATGACAGGTTTCCATGTTATTTCCCACACAGAAAAGAATGTCGGATGCTGTGTTTTTGTGGAAGGGGAAGGCAACCTTTTTGTTATGGCTGCTATTTGTAGCTACTGCCAGCCTTGCACCTTCTCCAGGTCTGAAGTCTGAAATTCATACCTTTAACCCAGGTTGATAATGAAGAGTGTCAATTAAGAGAAGACTGTAGTTTTCTAATGTGCTCCCCCGCAAGTAAGACTGATTCTTTGTGGAACATACTTAATCTTCTATTGTGTTTCTTGAGTGAAAACTTTGACTAGCACACCAACATATTGTGAGGAACTTTCTTATGAGTGACATCTTCTAGCATGCAGGATCTATCCTTTTTAGAGACACACACACACATTCTATCATTCTCTCTCTCTGTATGTGCATATGTATGTATCTCCCATATCCCACTTCCTAGTACTGAATCTAATCTAGAGCAGTGCACATTCCCTATCCTTGCTCTAGTTCAAAGTGGAGAATGGCCATTTCCTCACTAGACTGTTACAGTGCTATTATTCCACATCCTATGGAATCCTGGGGTTTGCAGTTTGGGGAGGGTCCTCAAAGGAGGGGCCCCAGGATTCCATAGGATGTTGAAAGTGGAATAATAGCACTATAATAGTCCAGTGCAAAAATGGACAATATTAGTTCCTTAGGTAGTTTGGAAAACCTCTCTAATATTTTCTATTAGCCATGTTGGATGGAACTTTTTGGAGTTTAAGTATAAAACACATGATGGGGTCATCCCCATCTTTACTAAAGATGAAGCTGCAGGAAGCGATGGGACATTCATTTTTCCAGAGGACCCATAGTGCTTCCTGCCTCAGGGCCCTCCCAACAAGGAAAAAAACCCTTGGTTCAAATAAAAATAGTTATGGTTGGAGGTATTCACAGAAAAGCAAGGAAACATGGATGACAAATCTCCTCCTTTCCCAAAAAGTACTTTGGCACCAATGGGCTGTTTTCATGGTATCTTAACTATCACCTTAAGTAACTCCTGCAATATAATCCCAGTAGGCATTCCACTGCCTAATGTATAACTTGTGCTCTGGAGAGCTGAAATGAACATAGACTTTCAGAGTGTCAGCATCTACTTTACCGTTCCAGTCTGATCAGTCTCTATGTGGAGGAAGGAAATCTCAATGAGTTTAATTGCATAGGTTTAAACAATGAGTTTAAACCTATGCAATTGATGCCATCCATGTGGCAGTAGGCTTCTACATGTGGCTGCTGTGCTATGTTCTGAACCCCTGGCAATGAGTTCCCGTACACTGCAGGTGCAACATCTCATAGGCTCCCCAGACCAACACCTTATTCAATATATTATACTGTGGTACTCCAGCAATTTATACCACTGAAGAAAGCAATTGCAGGGCTGCATATTGGAATAATTACTCCATGGGAGGAGGGATATCTTGTATGTGGAAAGTTAGCATGCTAGGAAAAGGGTCTACTCTTGCCTCCATCCTACCATTCTCCATTTTCTGCCTCTGTCTTTCTCCTCTTCCCTATTCTTCATTCTAGTCACCTTCTGGAGTATAACTGCCATTGACATTAGCTGGAGTTCAGCAGGCGTGCAATGCGGACAGTAGACCTCTCAGAACAGAGTTAATTAGGCTCTTCTTTTGAAACTGGCCTGGAATTTCAGCAAAAGTGCTTCCTTGAGAGACCAGAAAAATCAACTACTTCCATCTACTGGCATGTTGAGGAGCACAGATCATTTCATAAGGGTTTGAGGGCCAGAGCACTGTGAGAAATTAAAAAACAACTATGCCATGCCTACTAGTTTTGTATATAAGCATTGCTCAGGAGGATGCTAGCTGCCTTCAGAGAAGGGGATCCATTAGAAGTCTTTTAGCCTACAGCTCTCTCAGACTTGGAACTCTCAGCCCTGAGTTTCTAATTTCTGTGGGTCATGTCAAGGTGGGAAGTAAATATACAAATTCTCCAATTTTGGTGACCTCAACTCTGGGCAAGGTGAAAGGGCTGTGAAAATACCCAGACCAGCTAAAGAGCAGCAGCTTGCTAGAGCTTCCCAGGCTTTAACTGATCTGTTGCTGTAACTTGCGAAGACTCTCCAGGAGGTCTTGGTCTTTACTTAGCTTCCTCCTTCATTTCCAGTTGCTGTAGTGCCAGGACTCACCCTCCAGACAGTTCTGTTTCCATTTTCTGCCTAGAAGCAAGCAGCTAGATTGAATGTCTCTTATCCCATCTCACTAGGTAAATGAGAATGAATAACTGCTCATTTCACCTTGATGAAGGAACAGTTCCTTTAGCTACAGATTTTTATCTTAATTTCCTGAAAGGATAAGTCAGTTAGACCTCCGTATCCACAGATCTGTATCCATGGATTCAACCAAACATGACTTGAAAATATTTTTATAAAAAAATCCAAAAAGAAACCTTTGCTTTTGCCATTTTATATAAGAGATACCATTTTACTATACCACAATAGATAATGGAACCTGAACATCCATGAGTTTTGGTATCCATGGGGTGTTCTTGAACCAAACCCTAGCAAATACCAAGGGCCACTGTATGCACTCTCCCTTTCTCTTTCTCCCTCTCGCTCTCCCTCTCTCTGTGTCTGTGTGTGTCTCTGTGTTTAAATGCAATACTTAATGATATCACCAGGGCCTATCCCTTGATTTCAAGTTTTGGCCCAGGAACTTCAAGACTCGGGATAATCCTAAACTTGGCAACCCTAATCATGAATGTGACATCCCCCATCTGTTACAACCACTCATTATGCACAGAAGCAAGCATGCAGGTCAGCTTGGGGGCCACCTTTCCCACCCACAATATGTCTCATGTGTAATGGATTATTAAACAATCTTAGACCCCTGGTAGCTGGCAGATCCAGTGGCAGTAATATGGCAGATCTGCTCTGTTTTAATCCAGACTTTAAAGGAGTTACCCAACATGTTGAACCTATTTGTTCATCATCTTGTCTTGCTCCTTTAAATTTGGGCTAAACCCCAGAGTGCATTCACCACCCCGCTAATGTCACTCTGTAGATACTTTGTCTCATTTATCAGGTCATGGTTTTTCCACCATGACCTATGTATGACTGCATCTCTCTCCATTTACCCTATTTGCTGGCGTATAAGACTCAATTTTTTCCTGAAAAATACTATTTGAAAATGGGGTGCATCTTATATGCTGGTGCATCTTATACACCAGCAAATACAGTATTTCTAGTATGCTCATAATGTTCCAAATGACTTTGAACATTATGTTATAGTTATGGCTTGTGTCCAAAGGCATCTGTTTGCATAATAAGGTTAATGCCACATTACAGTGACTGCTCCAGCTAGCACTGAAGGCCACTGCTGGTTGATTACAAATTATAAAATAGATTTCTGAGAAACTATGTGGATGCAGAAGCTAGTCATCAAAGTACTACCTTAAGTACAACAGAAGAACTCTCCTCCAGGCTGTGGAGTTTGGAAAGACTCTGGTTGTATTGAAAGCAACCTAGTCCAATAGCTTGAAATACAAGAATGGACTTACATATGAATATATGGATCAGACAGTAGGTCCATCTAAATTTGCATTATCCCTGTACCAGGGACCTGGGGAAGGATTGTATTTTGCTTTTATATTGTCAACCCTTCCTTTAAGCAGACAGGCTATAGATTTAGTGTGGGACCTCTTCTATGCAAAATATGTACTGGGAACAACTATGTACACTATGGGACCCTTCTCACATAACCAGAGAATGCATGCTTGTTCCAGAAAGGAAGAGGTTCTCAAGGATACCCTCTGTTTGTCTTTTGCAAATGCTAGCATGTTATTTGTGTGACTTACAATCTCAGTTGGGGAGAAGATGCATCTCTACTGCACAGTGCTGGAGACTGCATGAAGGCAGTAGTGTCACGTAACATACAGCCTGCCATTTCACATACTGTTATTGATAAGGTTCACTTGGAACAATTCTACATGATGTATTATACAAGAGTGTGTACGGAACTCAAGAACATCCCTATTTTTACCTGTGAAATATTGGAGGGTATGCGCCCAATGTCCCTCCAAATCCCACACAATTTAGAAAAGATTTCTTGAAGAGCAGGATCTCAGATAAAGAAGGCAGGGAACCACCTAGTAAGATCAGCTCTATGTCATCTTATTATCTGTACTCTTGCTGAATAAGCCTGAACAGTGGAATGCTCAGCCTTTGCAGTACAGAAAAGAGCTCTAATTTTCAAGGAGCAAAAGCACAACCTGAGTACAATTTTGCAGAATGGGGTAATGATATGATTACTTACAATTGCCTTCAGAGAATAGAGCCATGTTGTCAGTGACAAACTTTGCCTGAATCATGACAATTCAATGCCAATAGATTGAAGCTGAGCATGAATGTTTACAGGACAGTTTGAGAAGACCTTGAATCTCAGTGGGAGAGAGAGTGGCACGCTTAAGAGATGCCTGACTCAGCTCCATGGTTGACTCAGCTCTATGAGTCAAAAGTACTTTGATACATTCCTCCTGGGAGAAGCCACACTCATTGTCGTGAGTACTTCTGAGCAGTTTAACCATTGGAGAATACAAATCATGCTATTGCCTTGAGGGGCCAGCTGCATATGCCATACAAATCAGAGACTAGGGTTCAGAAAAGAATCTTCAGAAAAGAGTCCAGACAATATATGAAAAAGTCATGTTGTTACTGAAGTTGCTTCAATGTCTCTTTCTGAGAGACTCAAGGTGTCTCACAGTTCAAACACACATGATGGTGGTGGTGGTGGTGATCGTAGAATTATAGACTTGAAGAGACACAGGGCCCATTCAGTCTAACCCCCTGCCATGCAGGAACACACATCAAAGCATTCCCAACAGATAGCCATCCAGCCTCTGCTTAAAAACCTCCAAAGAAGGAGATTTCACCACACTCTGAGGCAGCATATTCCACTGCCAAACAGCTTTGACCATCAGGAAGTTCTTCTTGAGGTTTAGGTGGAATATCCTTCCCTGTAGTTTGAATCCATTCTTCCTTGTCCTAGTCTGTGGAGCAGTGGAAAACAAGCCCGCTCCCTCCTCAACATGACATCCCTTCAAATATTTAAACATGGCTATCATATCTCCTCTTAACCTTCTCTTCTGCATACTAAACATACCCAGCTCCCTAAGCTGCTCCTCACAGGGCAAGGCTTCCAGACCCTTCACCATTTTGGTCACCCATCTTGGGACACATTCCTGCTTGTCAACATCCTTCTTGACATGAGGTGCCCAGAACTGGACACAGTATTCCAGATGAGGTTTAACCAAAGCAGAGTGGTACTATTACCTCCCTTGATCTAGACATCATACTCCTGTTGAGGCAACCAAGAATCATGCTGGCTTTCTCGGCTGCCACATCAGACTGCTGACTCATGTTCAGCTTGTGGTCCACCAAGACTCTTATATCCCTTTCACATGTACTGTTATCCAGCCACATGTTCCCATCCTATATTTGTGAATTCCATTTTTTCTGCTTAAGTGTAGGACCTTACACTTCTCTCTGTTGAAATTCACCTTGTTAGCCCAGCTCTCCAATCTGTTAAGATCATTTTGAATTTTGATCCTATCCTTTGGCGTATTAGCAACCCCTTTAATTTGGTGTCATCTGTGAATTTGATCAGTGTGCCCTCTACTTCTTCATCCAAGTCATTGATGAAGATGTTAAATAGCACTGGGCCCAGGACAGAACCCTATGGCACCCCCCTACACTGGTCACTTCTCTCTAAGATGAAGTGAAGCCATTGGTGAGCAACCTTGGAGTTCGGTCGATCAACCAACTACAAATCCACCTAAGAGTAGCACTGTCCAGCCCACATTTTACTAGCCTCTTTGCAAGAAAATCATGGGGACCTTTGTCAAAGGCCTTACTAAAATCAAGATATGCTACATCCACAGCATTCCCTTCTTCTATCAAGCTTGTAACTTTATCATAAAAAGAGATAAGATTAGTCTGGCATGACTTGTTTTTGAAAAACCCATGTTGGCTTTTAGTGATCATGACATTGCTTTCTAAGTAATTACAAACTGACTGTTTAATGATCTGATCTAGAATCTTTCTGGGTATTGACATCAGGCTGATGGATTACAATGATGATGATGATGATGATGATGATGATGATGACGACGACAAAAATTTTCAACATGAGTTTTGTAAAAACAAGTCATGCCAGACTAATCATATCTCTTTCTTTGATAGAGTTATCTTGGTAGATGAGGGGAATGCTGCAGATATAACATATCTTGACTTCAGCAAGACCTCTGACAGGGTCCCCCATGATATTCTTGCAAACAAGCTAGTAAAATGTGGGCTAAAGAATGCTACTGTTAGGTGGATTTGTAATTGGTTAACTGACTGAACCCAAAGAGTGCATATCAATCGCTCCTCTTCATCCTGGAGAGAATGGCTAGTCAGGTGCCACAGGGTTCTGTGCTGGGTCCAGTGCTATTCAACATCTTTATCAATGACTTGGATGATGGGATAGAGGGCATTCTTATCAAATTTGCAGATGACAACACATTAGGAGGAGTAGTTAACACTTCAGTGGAGAGGATCAGAATTCAAAATGACCTTAACAGTTTAGAGAGCTGGGTCCAAACTAACAAAATGAATGTCAGCAAGGAGAAACGTAAGGTACTACACTTGGACAGAAAAAATGAAGTGCACAGATATAGGATGGTTGACACCTGGCTTAAACACAGTACAATGAAAGAGATCTAGGAGTCTTAGTAGACCACAAAATTGTGAAGGGTCAGGAAACCATGACTTATGAGAAGTGGCTTGGGGAACTGGGTATGTTTAGCCTGGAGAAGAGAAGTTTAAGAGGTTACATGATAGCTATGTTTAAATATTTGAAGAGATGTCATATGGAAAATGGAGCAAGCTTGTCTTCTGCTGCTCCAAAGACTAGGGCATGGAACAATGGATTCAAACTTCAAGAAAAGAGATTCTACCAAAACATTAGGAAAAACTTCCTGACAGTAAGAACAGTTCAGCATTGGAATATGCTGCCTGAGACTGTGGAGGAGTCTCCTTCTTTGGAGGTGTTTAAACAGAGGCTGGATGGCAATCTCTTTTGGAATGTTTTGATTGTGTATTTCTGCATGGCAGAGAGATGGATTCAATGGCTCTTGTAGTCTCTTCCAGCTCTATGATTCTATGATTGTATAAAATTAAACAGAGTCCATGGCAAAGATACTACCCTGGAGTTGTGAAGGCATTAACTCTCTACACATGGAATTACATATCGATTGTACTAGGAGAGACTTGTGTTGAATGGCAGTGTTGTGGAACTGACTTGGAACCCAAGCAGTACTACTGCCAATTTCAGTAAGGACAGATGGATACTCTTTGGCCAAGAATGTGGAATTGCAAGTGTAGCGGCATTGCATGTGCAACTCCTCTTATGCAACCATGACCTGAATATCAAAGTTGCTCATCAGGCAAAAATATGCAACCAAATTCATAAGGAAATTTCTGCATGCATAAACGCCAAAAGGATTCCAACCAATTTCTGACTTATGGTGATTCTAAAGCAGACCTAGCATGGAAGCTTTAAAAAAAAAACAGATCTGTTAAAAGATGATTTGCCATTGACGTCCTTCAGATGAGAGAATGGGACTTTACCAAGGTCAGCCACGAGGTTTCCATAGCTGAGTGGGGATTTGAACCCTGGCATGCCTCCTTCCAAGAACTCTGGCATACCTCCTTATCCCTCCTTCCAAGGGACAATTAACACACACACACACACACACACACACACACACACACACACGCAAAGTACAGTACGATCCATGGATTCAACTCACCATGGATTCATTACATTCAAATCCACAGTGGGGAGCATGCCAGACACCTGGTTCTGCCTTCGAGGTGGCACAGCTCATTTGCAAAGCAGAAACAGGTGGCTGGCAGGGACATATTTTAATAAAGATTTACAAGCACTTGCCTTGTGGTTACAGTCTCTTTGTCTCACAAAGCTTGCAGAGAGACCATGAATGCTATTAGTGGTTTGAGCATTGGACTGTGACCCTCTATTACTTTTATTTTAAATAAATATGACAAACTTCACTTGATCTATGATTGCCTCTGGTTCAGTGCTAAGGCAGCACAGAAACCTTAGAACACCTTTTCCATGAGCACTTAATAATGGTCATTTTGTTAAAATCCACTATCTTCTTACATGAAAGTTATGCCGTTTTTACAATGTATACTCCCTAATTTGCAGACTGATTTGTGCAATGTACCTAACTTATGCAAATTTTCCATATTGACAAAAACATTGCTGCACATTTTTAGTCAGTTGCAATTTAAAATATGTGCATGGCTTTTACACACTTAATTTCACCAGAATGTACTGTAACCCTCAAAAATGTGCAAATGTGTGAGATGAGGTGAACATTTTCTTGCCACAAATCCTGAGAGGAACAAAAATACTACAGTGCCCCCCCTTTCAGGGCACAGAACCCTTGTGAAAGTGGAAAAAACATGAATAACTTTCTCCTGCCCCCCCTTCCCTTCCAGGGGTTCTACTTTCCATTCCCTTACCTTTTGCCCTGGTGTGCAAGCCTTCCTTCTCCCCTTTTCTCCTCTTCCCATTCCCTTCCATTTTGCAAGACACGGAGAAGGAAGGCAAATGCACCCAGGCAAAAGGCAGGGGAATGGGGGAAGCACATGTGCACCTCATGAATAATCAAATTTGTGAAGGTCAAACTCTCAAATGCAGAGGGAGGGCTGTATTTTTATCAAAACAAGGGTTGGAAATTGTATCTTGTTTCACCCAGATATTGTTGAACTGTAAATCCCAGCATTCCTCACCACTGGCTTTGTTGGCAAGGGCTGCTGGGCCTTGCACTTCAACAGCTCTGGTGGGATACACAATTCCTATTCATGGAAGAGACTGTTGACTCCAATGAAATTTCTTTCCATCCCTAAGAGAAAGAGAGATGTTCTTCACTGCCGGATTGTTTATCTCATATAAGGGGTTTCACAGTAACAGAATGAATGCTCTCATGCTGAACTGAAGCATAGCATACAAAATCCAAAAAGAGATTTAATATTAGTCTTGAATTTGGCATGGCAGGTTCCAGATAGGCTTTTGCTCACAAGCTTGACGGTGAAGTTTTTGTTGCTCAATGGAGCCAACTTCATTGATCACACATGATGAGGTCTTGTAGTGCATCAAAATGCACTTCCCTCTTCTAGATAGCAACGTTCAGGGATTTCATTCCATCCTCATTTCAGAACCAGTGAGCCTGACCTGCACCTCTTGGACTAATGTGTGGCTCACAATGCAGTTATTTGTCATATTTCACACCTCAAGTTTTCCAATGTAATCCTCAACTCAGAATGCTTGTACCAAACTTCATATAAAACTGGATACTTTGAGATAAAAAGTAGAAATGCATAGTTTGAGACAAAATAAATTTAGATGTGTGAATTTGCATGGCAGGAAATATGTTCAAAATATATATTCAAACTTCTCTTGAAATCCTAACACTATGCAGTGTTTTTTAAGAATTCTAATCGATGTAGATACAGCTTAGGTCTAGGTTATCTGAAGGATTATATTCTCCCTTATGACCCTGTCTGTGTTTTGGAACAATCTGGGGATGCCCTTAATCTTTTCCGAGCATCTTCATAGGAACAACTAGGGTGAACAAGGGAGAGCTTTCTTGGTGGCTGCTCCCAGGCTTCAGAATGCCCTTCCTAGAGAGATTTGATAGTATTCTCCATGCTATCCTGTGATAGACGGATGAAAAACTTTTTGTGTTGGCATGACTTTGAGAACTGAACGCTCAGTGAAAAGGGGCCTTTCAGAACTATTTGCCAATTGGTTTTTAAGAAAGTTGCTTTTAACTGCTTTTAACTCTGTTGCTAGTTTAGTTAAATTTCTAATTTTCTTTGACGTGAACTTTTTAGCTGTATCTCTTATAATCTTTATAAACCATCTTGAGTCCTAGACTGGGGAAAGGTGGGATATAATATAAATAAATCTAAGGAGGGGGCAGGAATAGGGCAGTAAGGATTTACACAGAGGGCTATACAAAACTGGCAGATAGTCTAATCCACCCACTCCTTCCTGTGGACTACTACCTGAAAAACAGAGGGGCTTCTGTCACAATAGAATCTTAGAATAATAGAGTTGGAAGAGACCACAGGGGCCATCCAGTCCAACACGCTGTCATGCAGGAACACACATCAAAGCATTCCCAACAGATGGCCATCCAGACTCTGCTTAAAAACCTCCAAAGAAGGAGACTCCACCACACTTCGAGGCAGCATATTCCACTGCTGAACATTTCTGACCATCAGGAAGTTCTTCCTGAGGTTCAGGTGGAATCTCCTTTCCTGCAGCTTGAATCCATTACTCCTTGTCCTAGTCTCTGGAGCAGCGGAAAACAAGTCTGCTCCCTCCTCAACATGATATCTCTTCAAATATTTAAACATGACTATCATGTCCCCTCTTAACCTTCTCTTCTGCAGACTAAACATACCCAGGTCGCTAAGCCACTCCTCATAAGGCAAGGCTTCCAGACCCTTGATCATTTTGGTCACCCTCCTCTGGACACACTCCTTACATCTAATTTCATACAATGCAAAAAAAGGTTATACTAATTACTTTTCCATATTCTAAGTTTCAAAAAGAAAAGAAAAGAAAAGAAAAGAAAAGAAAAGAAAAGAAAAGAAAAGAAAAGAAAAGACTCATCTGTTGCATCCATTCTTAATAACACCTCCCAAGAGTCCCTCAAGCTTGCTAACTATCTTGTAATTTTTTGAACCATCAATAAAGCAATCACTCTGGGCAGTATCTTGATTTTTTAAAATTATTATTCTAATGGACCCATTAGGACCCAGTGGCAAATATTATGCCAATTAACCTTAAAAGTTTATTTTTATAGCCTTTCTCATTGGAATTCATGTACTAGCTTTCCAAAGTCAATTTCTCTTGCAGGCTTCCACTCAATAGTCCAGATGGCTAGGTAGCTTAACTGATCTTCTCCCACAGCAGAATGCCTGACATATTTGAAGACTATCTTGCTGAAACGTCTTTCAGTTTCTGCCACAGTAACCGGCAGTATGCAAAAATCCAAAGGTTGGACAGGTGCCACTGAAAAATAGTTGCAACTGTTTCTTGTAAATCCTAACTTAATAAAGAGTAACTCTTACTCTTTTCTAAAAGCAGACTTGAAGTTTTTTCCAAGTGAAACATTTCACAAAGAAAATTCTCAGAAAGTTCTGTGAAATACCTGTGAAGATGACTATAGATGTTCCCCAGATTCTTGTGTCACATATTTTAGGACTGAGTGGAACATAATGCTAACGTTATCAGTTGATTTCAGCCTGTGCTCTAATCAGCTGCTGACTTTGGGCCTTTCCGCATTACACTGTTATAGTGTTATTATTCTACTTTCAATGTCCTGTGGGATTCTGGAGTTTGCAGTTTACTGAGACTAAAGAGCTCTCTGGCTGAGAATTCTAAATCCCTAAACTGCAAATGCCAGGATTCCATAGGATGTTGAAAATGGAATAATAGCACTATAACAGTGCAGCCAGAAATGCTCTTTGTCCAAAATTACACTGAAGGTAAGGCCTTTGACACATACTTGAGGGTGTAAAAATCCTACCAGAAGATGCAGACCTTGCTCCTGCTGTCTGATGATGCTTTACCTTGCCCTTCCCACCAGTCCTTCCTTTATGACTGTGTAGAAAGAATTCTGGGACTTGCAGTTCTTGATATGACAGATCTAACAAATTGTATTCTCACACAGTCCCAGTTTAACTGCACAAGCACATTATCTTTCTTTTAAAGAAGGGCCACTGACTGGGGCCAGGCCAAGAAGCCCAGCAACTCAGAATGATTCTAGAGGTTACTCTAACACAGTTTCTGATTGCATATCCTCCAACTGTCACAATTTGCCAAGGATAGCCCCAATTAATCCTCTGCCACCCCATTTTTTCAGCTGCTTTGAAAATGTCCCAGTTCCTCTTTCCTCCTCTCACTTTCTCCCTTTGTCTTCATGTTACTTCAATTGCTGCTAATTGATCTCAAACTGCAAAAGTAGTTTGACCTCAATTAAGTATGCAGGGGGAGAAGAATCTCACCTTTCCCAGTAGACTCAAGCCAAAGCAAATGGTACAGCCTTTCCTAACTTGTCTCTTCTCTATTAATAACTTTTGCCATCTTGGCCACACTTTGATGTTGCCTGGTCATACATGACCTGATTTTCATCTGTGAAATGTTAGAGAGAAGGTGATTCCAACAAGACTCACAAGATCTGGACAATGGGCACATAGACAGAAGGAGATATGTTCCTATAAATAGTCTCAGGCGTGATCTACAGTTTATCCTCATTTTTAACTCATTGTCATGGAGACACCAGTCTAAGCTGGGTCCCTTCAGATCTCCAGTCCCTAGTAAAGTGTGTTCTTTTCCTCCTGCATGCATGGAACCTTACTAGAGATGCCACCAACTGGATCATCTGCATGCTCAACCACTTAGCTATCATCCCCCTTCTAGTGAAGGAAAAGCACTGAATGTAGACTGTGACTGGAAAAGAACAACCTCTATTAATCATCCCTCACAGACTGAGAGTTCTGCTGCTTCAAGGGAAGACTCAAGGACAATGTGGTTTCTCAAGGGAACTGGCTGAAGAGAAAATTTGAATTGGACACAGAAATTGTATGGTTCAGTTACAGAATGACCGGAAAATTATTGTGCTTCAAAATGTGTCAAGTCTAGCTACAAATATATGAAGTGCAGAACATTCCAAGTGTCCCTTGGTTTAGCTACTATTGTCAACTTCTTGTTAACTTCCTTGAAAGGCCCAAGAAGTCATTACAACCAGCCTAGCGGAAGGTTAGAGGTAAGTTAGCAAAAAGAGTGAAGACACTCTGAAAGTGGGACTATGGTTTGGGATGAAGAACCATGGTGCAGAAGACTCAGGCTGTTTCTGCACTGGACTGTGATAGTGCTATTATTCCACTTTCAGCATCCAATGGAATCCTAGAGTTTGCAGTTTAGGGAGGGGCCTTTAGGGACTATAAACTGCACTATAAAATGCAAACTCCAGGATTCCATAGGATGTTGAAAGTGGATTAATAGCACTATCACAGTCCAGTACAGAAATGGCCTTAGACCTTCCAACTCCTTGCCCTTTCCCATCCCTGGTATACTATATGTACCTTTAAGGATGTAGCAATGAAGCAATCTGTTTTCCCATCTGGTATTTTCCTGGGGTGGTACAATCTTACCAGATGCAGCTAACATTAGCTCCATCTCTGTATAGTAGAGTGGGTGAATGCCTATTCACATTCACTCAGAAGGAAGTCCCATGCTGTTCAGTATTACTTCTAGGTAAGTGAACATGAGATTGTACCCTGAACGTTCCCTTAGCCTTAAAGGAGCAGAGCACGTATGGGGTCAAAGTTCTATCTGGAAGAGCTTATGCTGTACCATGCCCATCTAAGACAGGGTTGCCAGATGAGAGACAGGATTCCTGTCCCTTTAATGGTTGTATAAAAGGGGGGGTTTCAGCAGGTACTGCTTGTCATGCAAGCAACTCCTGCTGAAATCTGTTACAGAACTATTAAGGGTACCGGAGACCTTTTCCTTGTTTTACCTGGTAAAACTAATTTAAGGTCTTGGGCTATATATCACAGGAGGACATGGTCAGGAAAAAGGTGGCAAATGTTTCGTTCCTTCATTAAGTGACGAGACTTTCTCAAACAATGTTGTAACAGTGTGACATTATTCACTGCCTCCTTTACTGTGGTTTTTATGAGAACAAGCTAATTAATGTAATACAGTTTGAGACTAACTAGGAAACAGCAAAGTAAATGCATTTATGCAGCCTCTTAGGAAGGTATCATTTTGCCTAAAAACGACAAACAAAGGAGCTTTTTTAAAAAAAATATTAGCAACCATGTGGGATTTTTGTTTAATTCATTCTCTGCTAAGATTATAAAATGCATTAGGCTTCTTTATTCCTAGGGTTTTAGAACAATTAACATCTTAACAGTGCAGAAAATGTTCAACAGACAATTAAGTTCCGCATTTAGAATAATTAGGAAATCCAGGTGTTAACACACAGTAGGGGCTGTATGTGTGTATGTCATAAAAAATGTGCTTAAGTGGTATTGAAAGAGTATAAATGAACCACACAAAGTTCTTCATTTGAGTTAAGAGTTCCCTTGGAATTTTTTCCCCTGCTGTGTGTCACAGAATGGAATGTGTAGTAACAGTGCAAAATTGCTGCTGGAAATACACACAGTGTGTATGCTTCACAGTCCGAGCAGCCTGACTACGTGTTTTGGACTAATAATAAGATCACCTCTTTCCCTCAGTCCCAGCTCTGATCCTGTGCTTTTAGAGCAGCTGACACAAAGAAATTAAGTCACTGAAGCTTAGCCCATAATTTTATCCCTATGCCTAAAACAGTTTTACGCCATCTATATTATCACCACTACCAGCATCTTATAAAAGACCCCTTGTTGAACGAGACAAAGGGTAGGGAACTACACGGGGGGCTGGGGTCAATTCTTCCCAACCACACCACAGTTAGCCCCAATACTTCCATTTTCCTCTGCAGTCCTTCTCAAAATGGCATCAGGAAGTGACATCATATCACTTTCTGTTGCCATTTTGAGAGAGATTGCAGAGAAATATGGTGGTATTTGTGTATAGTGTCGGGTTCTGAGATTCTTGTTGTGGTGGGATGGGGGTGTCTTCAAGCTTTGGGGGTTTTTCAGTATCGTTTTTGGGCAAAAATGGCCTGAAAATCACGCACAAAAAATTGAGGGTTAGTCAAGGGCATTTGGGGACTGCTAGGGACTTCAGTGGCCGCAAAACTGGGGTCCAGAGGTTGCACAGAGCCAGTGGGCTGCCCTTTGCTAACGCCTGCTCTGGGAGGTACAATAGATAGATGCTGCCCTTACAGCTGCTTGCAATAAGCAACCACCATCCGCTCAGTTTTTGCGTGCCAAGCGGGTGTTAAAGGGTTGAATAGGACTTTGGGGCAGAGTATGTAGGTCAAAGAAGACAGAAGAAGATGACATGCAGAGGAAACAAAAAGCACAGCTTTTTTCAAAGGGCTTCTTCTTCAAAGAACTTCTTAGAAGTCTGTGGGTGTCAGTAAGAATGCAGATAGGAGAAGTTTGACACAAAGGATCAGTGTTGGCACCAGGCATGTGTAGAAATGGAGGTAGCATCAGTGTCCCAACCCTGTTGATACCCAGCGATAGCCCTATCCTCCATGAATTTGTCTTTTCCATTTGTATAGCTAATCACATTGGCTACAGTTCCAGGTAGTACCATGTATGTCACTTGAAGCAGTAAATCCACTCTGGGTTTTAGTCAGAACTTTAAAAGAGCTATTCTAGGTACTACACTCTAGCTCCAAAATAGATTCAGCAGTTGAGAAAGCACTTCTGTGTTTCAGATGGAAACAACATTTCACTGAGGTGAAAGCCGCCAGCTATAGCAAATTGGAAGCCTTTCATATGTCTTGTGGGAACCAAATCAGTAATTTGAATATAAACTGTGCCAAAAAAAAGAGCATTTTCTTTTGTCTGTCCAAGATTTCCCACCATTCAGCTTTGCTATGTGACCCCAGGCTGCAGTATTACAAGAAAGTAGCTAAAACCATGGCCATTTCTGCACTAGACTGTTATAGCACTATTATTCCGCTTTCAACATCCTATGGAATCCTGGGGTTTGCCTTTGCCTTTGAGGCCCCTCTCTAAATTGCAAACCCCAGGATTCCATAGGATATTGAAAGTAGAATAATAGCATTATAACAGTCTAGTGAGGAAATCACCCATGTCTGGCATTTTCTCTCTATAGTGCATCATTTTATATGTCTTTATCAATAATTTCCCCTTATTTGCCTTTTTTTTCCTCTGGAGCCTCCATATTTTCACATCTTTTTTCATAGGAGAATTGCCATTTTAGTTGCCCGATTCTCCACATTTTCCAGAAATGGAATATACAACATTGAATACTATTTTCAGAGAAATTCTGAGTATTTGAATAGCTCCCAGATAGTCAGAAAAATAATTGAGACATGTCAATTTGAAATCCTGTGATTCAATATTTGCTGCTTGACAGTTGATATTTGACAGCATTTGATAGCTGGCATATACTATTTGGCATGATAGCTGATGAGATTTCATATTTGATAACTGCCAAAGCAGCTAAGAGATTTCCAACCAGTGTGAGGCATTTCAGTTCTAACACTGAAGCAAATACAAAACTTGAGGTGCAGTTTGGAATATTAGCAAATTTTTATTTGAGGATTAGCTGATACTGTTGTCATCCATAGGATATCTCAGTTTACAGCAGGAGGCAACTGAAACTTATTTGTCTCTTTACTCTGTAGTATCGAGATTATTAGGGAGCCAGTATGGTTTGAGCATTGGGCTACAATCCTGGAGACAAGGGTTAGAATCCCCACTCAGCCATGGAAACCCACTGGATGACCTTGGGTGCATCACACATTCTCAGCCCTACAAAATCCTGTGATAGATTCTCCTTAGGGTCGCCATAAGTTGGAAAATGGCTAGAAAGTGTTTAACAACAAGAAGCATGATTATTTAGGTAGTTCTGAAGATCAAGTGCAGTCTGGCCCTGTTGCTGGACCAAGTGACATAATCACCTCAGTTTTTACATGCTAGAGAACAGCACTATCATCCCCTTGGGCCTTCTGCACTACACTGTTATAGTGCTATTATTCCACTTTCAACCTCCTGTGGAATTCTGGGATTTGTAGTTTACTGAGGCCAAAGAGCTCTCTGGCTGAGAATTCTAAATGCCCCTCCCTAAACCGCAAATCCCAAGGTTCCATAGGATGTTGAAAGGGGAATAATAACAATATGACAGCGTAGTGCAGAAATGGCCCCTTGAAAGTACTTTCTCAGATCCTCGGCCATTACCTTCACTTGTGGGGAAAGAACTCTATTGACCACATAGCTTCTTCTCATCCCTGAATCTTGGCAGATGCCCACAAGCATCATGGCAGGGGACATCCCCTCACAAGCATAGAAGTGAGTTTCTACTGGGAGTCCAGTCAGCTTCTCTGTGTAGAATTGAGGGAAGGCACCATTTGGACTTTCCTTTTAGGCTATTAAATCTCTGAACCTAAGCTTATGAGATCTTAAGATCATATCTGTGGCCCTTTCCACACCGGGGGGGGCATGAAACGCGGGGAAATGTGGCAGTGCACACGGAAATGGAGCTTACCTTTATCCGGGCTGCTTTGTCACTGCGGGGAGCACCGTGCATTCGCCACTCTACACGGCACCGGTGGCCGCTGCCGGCCGGCGGCACCCAAAATGGCGGCTGGCGGCTTCCAGCGGCTCTCCGCCAATCGGAGAAGCATGCCAGCCGGAAGCCCACCCCCGGGCAGCTCTGCAGGGACGCACTTGTGCGCCCCTGCAATTCCCCACGGGGTGCTGCGATGGGCTAGCGCGCGCACGTTTCATAAAGACCACATTTCATGTGGTCTTTATAAAACACACGGCGCCATCCCCGCGGCCGCGCAAGGGCAGTTTGAGGTGGGGAACTTCCACTTTTCTAACTGCCCTAGCGCACTCCACGGTGAGGACGACCTCCGGGTGAGGTCGTCCTACCCCATGTTACCCCGTGTTTTTCCCCCATGTGGAAAGGGCCTTAGTATGAATTCACCTCAGTGCAGACATATCTCAGTTAACAAATCCTCTGAAAATGAAGCTCCTTTTAATGAAGTTTTTTTATACCTGCTGAGACCCCTTTTCCTGCATGTCCCCTGTCCAGCTGGAAGTATTTTTCTTTTTTTAACCAGTATTGAGATAGCCAGGATGACAAAGGAGGACTAGAGGAATACAGACTTTCATTGCTGGGTTGCAGCAATATGTAAAACTGCAATAAACCCTGAGCTGCAGAAGAATGGGATTCTGTCCTAGCTGATCATGCTGTAGCTGTATGAACGTACTTTTAACAGGCAAGTAAAAAGCAGTTGCCTCCAGAACCCCTTTTTGGATATGCATGAACAGCAAAGATAAGAGAAAGGGCAAAACAGATAAGCCTATTCTCAACATGTTAAATAAAGCATGGATCTGTAAGTTTGGCCACCGAAATGGAAATCATAAGAATGGTGGAAACCTGGGAAAGCAACAGCCATCCAGGATACCTTTTGTAGGAAGTTTTCAAGTGGTCTCTAGAAGGTTCAAAGAGTTTTTGTTTACTTCTGCAAGGTTTCACTGACTTTGTTGTTTCATTTCACATGTGTATATTGTTAGTTCTGAAACAAAAAGCTGCTAAATACATTACACTGCCTTTTTTTTTTTTTTTTTTGGTAGTATAGGAACCTATCCCTGTCCTTTCCGTGTTATTCCTGCCTCTGGTACCAAAGATTCCATTAAAGAAGTGATACACAGGAACACGTTTACTTTGTTAACTAAGGTATACCTATATTTTGTTGTTGTTGTGTGCCCTCAAGTCGTTTCCAACTTATGGTGCCCCTAGTGGGGGTTTTCTAGAGCTGAGAGTGTGTGACATGCCCAAGGTCACCCAGTGGGTTTCCATGGCCGAGCAGGAAATTGAACCCTGGTCTCCAAGGTCATAGTTCAAAATTCAGACCACTACACCACACTGGCTCTCTTCCCTATATTTATACTTCTCTAACTTATGAGTTGTTGTTCATTCCTATGGAGAGAACGAGACCATGAAGTGCTATGGTGAGAATCAACGTACTGGAAGCAGTATATTGGTAGCAAAGCCTGGTTCTGTGTGGTTTAGCCACAATGATTAGGAAGTTTCTGAAAAAGGGTGCAGTGTATCTCCTGACACAGGCCACACATGCATGTAAAATGTCAGCAACAAAGATCCTTAGGAATACAGGAAATTACCTTATACCAAATCAGGACTTTGGTCCACCTAAACCCAGAATTCTCTACTAGTGGTGGCTGGTGGCTCCCATGTTGGTTGGGTGATAATTCCAGTCCAGAGTTAATATGAGTTTAAGGAGTTATCCAGGGGGCTGAACCTATTGAGGGATATGGTTCAGCATCTGGATAATATCTTTAAAATCTGGGTTAAAGCTTTGAGTGGATTCACTATTCAATATGGAAGCTACAAACTCCTACAGTCATCAACACTGGCTGCCAGTGGTTTTCAGGGCCAGACCTGCTATGAGGCAGAGTAAAACAGTTCTCTGAGCAACAGGCAGCATGTGAGTAATTTGTCATGACTGGATTATCATAGCTTGAGCAAGAGAGAAATCATATGGGATTTCTGGCCATGTGTGCCAAAATAAGTATGCTGCTATGCACTGTCACCTGTGTTGGTGGTTTGCTGCTCTACCCTGTCCAGCAAAACATCTTGGGCCAGCCTACTATCCATAGGTTCAGTCAGGAATGTTTCTCAGTTCTGTCTGGAGATGCTGAAACTGGGCCTTTGGCATACAAAACAAGTGCTTTATCACTATGCAACACCCTGGTTTTCTTCACCTAAACACCCTAAAGGCACCAGATCCTGTCTGATCTTGGAAGTTAAGCAGGGTCAGCTCTGGTTTAGTACTTACACGGGAGAATGCCAATGAATAGCAGGTGCTGTAGGCTATACTTCAGATGAAGGAATTGGCAAAACCACCTCTGAGTATTTCTTGCTTAAATTTCTTGCTATGAAATTCATGGGTTCATCATAAGTCAGCAGGTGACTTGAAGGGCCATATGCATGCATTCCTGATTTAAAGAAGTAGATCTCTTCCTAGACATTACTTCTTTAACAGAGCTTTTGTTACCAGAGGCCAAAAGAGCACGGATGGAAAAGAGACGTGTTCCTATACCACACACACAAAAAAGGGCAGTTCAATATGTCTCAGCAACCTCACCCCTCAAACAAACAAACAAACAATATGCAAATCTGAAAGGAAAAAAAAAGCTGCCCCATCATCCTATTTATCCTTTGCCCCATCATCAACTTTACCCTAGTCATTGATCTTCATGTACTTCCACAGCCAAGTGTAGAATCGGAACATCTTCATTCTTCCAAAAAAAAAAAAAAAAAGACACCTCTGTGAAGCTCAAAATCTAAGAGCAACAACAACTGATTTGATCCAATATTTTTTTTCCTTTTCCTCCTGCTTTAAAGTGTCTCACATGTGATCCAACAGTTTCATTGCTACCACCCCCACCATCAGATGTGCATTTCATCATTTCTGTGTGCATTTCATCCTTTGTACACACCCGTAGGATCTCTCTTTGAAAAGTAAGAAGCTACCAGATGGCTCTTTTCCAAGAGCCTCCCATGATCTGAAACTCGTTGTGTCAAAGGCAGCATGTCGTTGTTTTGTTTTTCCTTCTCCTTTGCAACATGTGGGCAAATACTGCAGTGTTAGTTTGGAGCGCAGTTGCCAGCAAACACATTGCACTCCCTTTCCTCTGTGTTAAATCAATATAACGAAAAATGATTCCCCCCTCCCATTCATCCCACTCTGCGATGTAAAATTAACATTTTTAGGTAACAAGGCATTTTGCAGATGAATCCTTCTAAACTACATCAAAGAATTGGATCTGACTTCGAAGTCTCCTGAGCCTAAAAGAGCCACAGCTGCCGATCGAAACAATTTATTAAAGTCAGGGCAAAGATACTCCAGGGAAGAGCTAAGCAAGCTTTGTATTATTTTTACTGTCTAAATTCAGCATCAGGGTTTGATTGGGGTTGAAAGTTTTGAGTTTCCTTCCTTCTTTCCAAACCCACTCCCCCAGTATAAACGTAGAGGATACAACAAGTTGTTTTATGTGGGCAACTTGGAAGACATTAATTGAAAACTGTTGGTGAAAGATTATGGAAGCCCTTGAGCAAGTTGGTCTAAAGGCAATCTTTAGTAGCCTGAGGAACAGCAGACAGAAGCAAGAATCATGATTAGAGAATGCTTCGCAATGCTTCATGTTGTCAAAGAGGATTTTAAGATACCATGCTAGCATTAGAGATTGGCCTTGTTGGACATCTACTGATGACTCACCAGCAAGGAGGGGAATTATTCACATCTCATTAATTTTCATTCCAGACAAAAGTTGGAGATGCTATTTGGGGGCCCTACAATTCCCAGAACCCACCAGCCAACCTCACCACTAACCACACCAGCTGGGAGATTCTAGGAGATAGAATCATAGAGTTGGAAGACACCACAGGGGCCATCCAGTCCAACCCCCGCCATGCAGGAACACATATCAAAGTACTCCCAACAGATGGCCATCCAGCCTCTGTTTAAAAACCTCCAAAGAAGGAGAGACTACCACACATTAAGGCAGCGTATTCCACTGTTGAACAGCTCTGGCCATCAGGAAGTTCTTCCTGAGGTTTAGGTGGAATCTCTTTTCCTGTAGTTTAAATCCATTGTTCCTTGTCCTAGTCTCTGGAGCAGCAGAAAAAAAAGCCTGCTCCCTCCTCAACTTGACATCCTTTGAAATATTTAAATATGGCTATCATGTGCCCTCTTAACCTTCTCTTCTGCACAGTAAACATCCCCAGCTCCCTAAGCCGCTGTTCATAGGGCATGGCTTCCAAACCCTTCACCATTTTGGTCATCCTCCTTTGAACATTTTCCAGCTTGTCAATATCCTTCTTGAAATGAGGTGCCCAGAACTAGACACAGTATTGCAGGTGAAGTCTGACCAAAGCAGAATAGAACATAGTCAAGTAAGTAATGTTCTGTTTTTCCAAGAAGACACCAATGTAGCATAGCTTCCAATTATCCTGATCTGGCAGGGACAATTCCAATTTATCCTCTGTCACTCCCCCCCTCTCCTCCTTTTGGGGTAGTTTTAAAATGCCTCTGTGTGTCTCTCTTTCTTGCATCTCTCCCTTTCATCCTTTGCCTACTTCAATTGCTGCAAACTGAGTCCAAAAGCAGTTTGCAAAAGTAGTTTTCATTCAATTAACTCTGGCAGAGAGGAGAGGAGAGGAGAGGAGAGGAGAGGAGAGGAGAGGAGGGGCAGAATCTTGCCCTTCCCAGTAGGCTGAGGCAAAAGCAAACTGCTGCAGCCTCTCCTAACTTGTTCTTTTTCATCAACAACTTTTGTCATCGTAATCATACTCTCATTCTGCTTGGCCCCACAAGTCCTGGTTTTCACCTGTGAAATGTTGGAAGGAATGATGCAGTCTGCTGGGGAGACAAAATTTGATCCCTCTCTCCCAGCATAATTTTTCATGCCTCCTGAAGACTGTGCATTATAATAATAGTACAAGATCAGAGCTTGGAAAAGTAACTTTTTTCCCAGAATTATAGGCCACTTCCCATATTGGCTGGAAATTACAGCCCAAAGAAGTAACTTTGTCAGAGGGATGGTGGATGATGGGAGCTACACAAAAACCTTGGTAGCACTTCCCTCTGGCACTTTCCTCTGGCAAAATGGCTTACCAGAGTCAAGTATTTGAAAATCACCATATGGCAGAGTCTTACCCACACAGCTTAGAAGTGTCCCAGCAGAGTATTAGACATTAGCAGCAGAGCCCTGAAGCCAGGAAAAAATACTCTCACACAATGTTATCTTCCAACAGGAGGCTTTTACTTTCCAGTTACGATACATACATATATATAGTCCTCCAACGGAGTTTCAGCATTCCACAGCATGCAAAGATATGCGTCCAACATAGCCTCTGGCCACTCCTTCAGACATCGAGAGGGCACAGTTGGCTAACGCACCCCCTTATATACATACATTTCCGATGCAACTCTGATGCAACTTTGCTAGATCCCATGTATGATGCAACCTTCTTCTCTGGTTACACAACCCAATGACTCATGCAGGTATTACATGGGATTGCATCATCCACTGTCATTCCCAGGTGCAAAACCTTAATGTACATCATGTATATTTTATTTGGACTTAGGTTCTGTCCAACCTTTCCTCACAAACTTTTCCATGTTATTTTCCATGTCCCATGTTAAGATTTCCTGATAAGCATCGTCTGCTGTTATCTGTTGCTCTGCCAGGTAGAACCTAGTAGCTCTTTTCTTCCTTCGGACCACTTCTTTTCCTATAATGTTCCTCTGTTCTACCCCGGAAAGAAGGCCTGAGGGTATTTTTAACTCTGATGCTCATTAGCGTACAGAAAATACTATGTCACTGCCAGTTAAAGGAGGTTTTGTTAAGTAGGAAATGAAGAGAGGGGATGACAAATGAGACTCCTTCATTTGAACTCCACAATTTACATAGGGATAGTGCACTGAAATGAGTTGCTGATGGGGAAAAAAAATGTTTTCATTGAAACAGTGTGTGAAGAATGATGCTGCTGACAGCCCTGCGGCCTTCATGGAAACACTTCTAAACTGAGTAATGGTAGCACTCTAATTTTTGCCATTCTCGAGAGGATGGGCAGCATTTCCTTGTAAACTTGTATACTTTAGTGGACAACCTTTTAAAACAAGAGAAGTATATTTGATGGTGTTCACTTTTGTTCAGGAGAATTAAAGTGTTCCCAGTTAGCATCTTAATGGGAAGTTTTGAAACACAAGGAATTCAAACTCTAAACAGAGCTAGAGCTCAGGAAGTTACTTTTTTGGTCTCTGTGCCCTTTCACACTACACAATTTGGTGTTGTGTGCCTTTAAGTCATTTCCAACTTATAGCAGCCCTAAGGCAAACCTATCATGAGGTTTTTGAGGCTGAAAGTGTGTGATGTGCCCAATTCTATTTCTATGGCTGAGTGGGGAATAGAACCCTGGTCTCCAGGGTAATAATCCAGTGCTCAAACCACTACACTACGCTGGCTCTCAGCACACAATTATACTGCACAATTATAGTGCTACAATTCTACTTTTACTATCATGGTTACACCCTATGGAATCCTAGGAGCTGCAGTTCATGGAGGGGTATTTAGAATTCTCAGCCAGAGAGTTCTAGCACATCTCCAAAGTACAAATCGTGTTAAGTGTTAATGGCCCTACAGTTCCCAGAGTCCCTCAGCCAGTATAGCTACCAGCCATACTGGATGGGATTCTAGTAGTCACAGTCCAAAACTGTAACTTTTCTGACCTCTGACAAATACTCCATAGACTTCTACGTTACTGGGAGAATGAAGTGGAAGAGAACAAACACAAGCAAGTACATGATAAAGCACGGTTTAAAAACTAGATTAATATTAGCTGACTACAAGGAGGAGAAATGAAAGGAGGAGAGGAAAGGTGGAATGAGGTGGTGGTAAGATCTAATAAATAACAGGAAGAAATGCACCCGTAATATGGAAAGATTAAGGGAGCCCATGGAAGGAAAGATAAAGAGCAGTAATATGGTCACAACTTTGAGCAACATAAATCAAAGAGGCCGACAAGTTCAAGAGAGAAACAAGTGGGGCAAGATGAGAAAAAGAAAGGCTGGTAAATAAAAGATTGCAGTAATAAATACAGGAGAGAAAGGGCAACCTGAACTAGTGCTTTTGCAAATGACTTGTCAGGAAGAAGCAGAGTAGGCACAGAAGAAATGCAATTTTTTACCTCTCCTCCTGAGAGTTCATCAGGGACTTCTTCTTACTCCACCTTGTGGCACTAAGAGCTAAAAACCTGGTTATAAAAGAAAAGAAAAGAAAAGAAAAGAAAAGAAAAGAAAAGAAAAGAAAGCCCCAAAAACCCCACATGACATACTAACTCCAGTATTTCTTAGAACATGGAATATAAATTACAAATATAAGAATACAGGAAGGAGCCAGCAAGGTTCAGATCAAAGGAACATATGGTCTAGTTTCCCCTAGGGGACATGGAGGCCAAGGATTGGGAGCCATTTTTCCTCTCTGCCCAACCAAGTGGACCATACTGAAATGGCAGTGTCACTTCCGGCCACTATTTGGGCTGATTTGGGTTTTTTTGTTTTTGTTTTTGTTTTGTTTTTAATTTTGAAGTTTGTGCAGGAATATTTGGGGACTATGGGGAATTAGTGAAACCAAGCCACTGAACCTTAGGTAGGTTTGGATGGTTTGGGCTAGGTTTCCAGGGGGAAAAAATCACCTGTAAAAAAATTTAAAATATATTTATTGAAAAAAGAAAGATAAAAGAAAATAAACAAATTTTATAAATATTAGTTGATATAAAACCAATACAAAGCAGTGCAAACAAATATCCCTACAAATTATATCTGTTTGCAAAAAGGGTAAGGTAAAATAGACAGAGTTAATTTGAGCCATGTTTAATTATTCACCATTTTTTAAATCTAAACAAATATATGTTACTAAACAAATTTATTACAAATATTATTGTATATAAAACCAAACAAACAGTGCAAAATTTGTATTTCCCCACAAAATTTTACTTTTGCTTAATAATAACAGGGGTTTTTTTTTTTTTTTTTTTTTTTTAATTTGTTTTTTGAAAAATTCTTTTTCTATATGTCATTTACCTTCTGAATAATTTATTTGTTCTTACTTTGTTAATGCTCAGTCCTCTTTCATAGGCCATTTCCGCAGTACACTGTTATAGTGCTATTATTCCACTTTCAACTTCCTATGGAATCCTGGGGTTTGCAGTTTAGGGAGGAACATTTAGAATTCTCATCCAGAGAGTTCTTTGGCCTCAGTAAACTACAAACCCCAGAATTCCATAAGATGTTGAAAATAGAATAATAACGTTATAACAGTGTAGTGTGGAAATGGCCATGGTCTAAGGTCTGTTTCCATTTTTAGCTTTAAATACTTGTTCTTAACAATCTAGAGCCCTTTTCGCATGGCATTTTCCATGCGAAAGGGCCCCTCGAGTGTTGCGCAAATGTGAGGAGTGGTCCACACGACGCACTCACATTTACACAACGCTCCAGGGTCTGGCAGGCACCGCTCATGCACTTTTTCATTTTCGGCTTTAAGCCAAAAATGGTGCATGGTCACACATCGCTCCAGGGGCCCGCGCACACTTACCTTGCATGCAGAGCCTCAGGAGCCAGACTTGGTCGTGCTTCCTGTCTCAATGCAGCCTGGGATGGTCCCAGGCTGCACTGTGAAAGGAAGAGGGGGGCTCTCGTGCGAGCAGGAAGCTCGTGCGGAGCTGAAGAAACCTGGACATGAGGGCCTCTCACGAGAGGCTGCTCGCGCAAGCACCGCACTCCAGCACCAAGAAAAGGTGAGTTGCAGAAAGGGCATAGAAGTCAGCTATATTAATGCTACAGTAGGATTGTCATGATCTTTTTTCTCAGAGGGTCCAGAGACGGTGTTGTGTAGTGCATTGGACTGTGACCCTGGAGACCAGGTTTTGATTCCCCATTCAGCCATGGAAACCCACTGGGTGACCTTGGGTGTATCACATGGTTTCAGCCCCAGAAAACCTCATGATAGGGTCACCTTGGGATTGCCATAAGTCAGAAACAACTTGAAAACACACAACAACAACCTCATCTTTAATACTCATGTGGCAGGCAGGTGGAACTTGGCAGGCAGGTGGAACTTGGGACCCATAAACACTAAAGAAGTATAGTCCTGTTATTCCACTTTAACAGCCATGATTCCTTAGTATGGAATCCTTAGGTTTGTAGTTTGGTGAGGCACTACAGCTCACTGGCTGAGAATTCTAAGTACCTCCCCATAAACTGCCAGTTCTAACATTCCAAAGGATGTTGTCATGGCAGGTAAAGTTGAATCACAGTGCTATAACTGTGTAATGTGAATGATTCCCCGGTCCTTTCCACATTAGGAGGATCTGTACCTTTTCAATTTTGCAAAGTCAAGGAGAATTTCATTTCAGTTAATTTTTGAAGTATATAGCAAAATTTGCAAACTTCTTCATATGTCGAATGAAAAAAAAGATAAAGGCTGGAATCCAGTTGGGGATTTACATCTTTGCAAGTGGATTTACATTAGTGGGAAATAGAACGGGGCAGTTTTGTAACATTCATATCCATTGAGGGGCTGCTGCTACATTGCTATGTAGGGGAGGCAGCAAAGTGACTGATCCACGTTGGGTTGACGTACAATGGGACTGATGCATCCCAGTCTCAGTTGTGCATCAGAACACCAGCTCTGGTTTGCATCAGTAGAACTCACTACACAAGAGGGCACTCTTGATAGTGTTCTGCCACGGATCTTCACAATTCACTAACAGGACTTCATAGAGCCTCTGCTGTGTAGCAAAAGATAGATAAAGTTGCATGACTTGGGCCTCAAAGGCACCTTCCTAAATTGCAAATGCCAGGATTCCTTAGGATGTTGAAAGTGGAATAATAGCACTATAACCATCTAGTGCAGAAATAGCCCTGGACAGCAATAGAGGATTCTGGACAGTATCTTAAAAATTCAAAAGTGAAAATAACCACAGGATGCTATTTTCCCTAACCACCATAAGTTGAAACCAGTTCCACAGTTTAACTAGGTACTGTTTGAAGAAAGCTTTCCTCTTGTCTGTCCTGAATCACCTACCAGCCAATTTAGTTGCATGACCTCTGCTTTTAATATTATGAAGGAGGAAGAAAAACTTCTGTCCACCCACTTTTTCCCTCATCAAGCGTCATTGTCTAATTTCTTAATTTTATTAACCTCCATGATTCAGAATCTTAATTGCCTTTCTTCTGAACTAAAAAGAAAGACTCAGATGTGCTAAGCCACTCTTTAAAAAGAAAGCAATCAAGTAAAAATTAATTAATATGAATTAAGTGAAAATGTAGTATTAAATGAACAGACAATTAATTACATGAAATAAAAGAAAGCACCCTACTGAAAAATCAAGCCTTTTAGGTTATTTGTAGTAATTTATTTCATAAATATAAATGGAGTGGAGCAAAATATGCAAGCCACTGGTCTTGTTGGCTGAGGAATCTGGGAGTTTGGCAGGGTATATTACTAACTCCCTTGTTAAAGCAACTTCCCTGGCTGCCTTTTTATTTCCAGGCACAATTCAAAGTGCTGGTTATGACTTGTTAAAACCCTGATAGCTTAGATCTGGACTATCTGAAAGACCGTTTCTCCCTATACAGACCTGCTGGAGCTCTAAGATCTGCTGGGGAAGGTTTTCTCTAGTCCTGTCACCATCGCAGTCTTGCTTGGTGACAACACCAGAGAAAGCCTTCTCAGGGGCTGCTCCCATCCTGCGGAACTGTCTTCCATGGGAGGCTAGATGGGCCCCCTCTGTGCTTTCCTTTCACCAGCAGATAAAAACATTTCTCTTTTAGCAGGCTCTTATGTGAGCTGGGGAGCTTTTTATTTATTCATTGACTTGTCATAAATTGTATACTGTTTCAGGCTTTTATCATTTTTCCCTGTTTTTAATGTTTTTAATTGTTTTAAATGTTTTTAATGTTTTAAACTCATTTTTGGAAGCCATCTTGGATCCCATTCTGGGAGAAAAGGCAGCATACAAATATAATAAATAAGTAAAATATTCAGAAGAAAGAAGATCTAGAGGGCTGTCACCTAAAAGATGGCATGAGCTTGATACCTGCTCTCTGTTCTAGAAGATAAGTCCTAAATTCATGGACTCAGATTACAAGAAAGGAGATTTTGAATCAACATTAGGAAGAATGTCCTTATGGTAAGAGCTGTTTGACAGTGCCTTGAAGGGTGGTGGCCTCTCTTCATTGGAGGCGTTTAAACAGAGGTTAGATGGTTATGTCCAGGGTGCTTCAGCAGTAGATCCCCACACTAGCTTGGATTTGGACCAGATGGTCTTTGGGATCACTTCGAATACTTTAGTTCTATGAACTTATATTGAATCAGACCATTGATACATGGAGCCAGAGGTGTATCTAGGGTGGGGCAAGTAGGGCACGTGTCCTGAATGCCAATGCCAGGGGGCGCACAGAAAGCAGCAGAGGAGGAGGATTAGGAGGAACCAGCCCTGGAAGTAGGGGCACAACTTCCACACTTGCCCTAGGCACTGTTTATGCTAGATATGCCCCTGCATGAAGCCCAATTCTATCCTACAGTGGCTATCTTGACAGTGTTTGTCCAAACTCTCCTACCTTGAGAAACTTTAAACAGGAGCTTCCAAGGCACGTGTTCCATGGTATTTGGTATGCAAACCATGTCTTTTGCCTACTGAGCTACAACTGCTTCCCATTAACAGCCTGTAACAACATTGCCATCGCATGCATTTTTCACCTCTCTCTGGATATGCACACGAATATCTACTGTCCTTTGCCAACCCATCAGGTAGTTCCAAGCCATGTTACGCATTCTATTTGCACTCAGCTTTGCTCTTCACATGCCTCCTTCTGTTTTCACACCTCACTAGCTTCTTCGATTTTGGTATGGTCACTTCCAAAATTCTCACTGTTACACTGCATGCTGTCATCCAATTTTCTTCTCTGTTTTCTACCCAGCTCCCTGTAAACTCAATTCTCTTTAATTCTCCCACTTCCACCAGTGTTTCCAGTAGCCTGTTGTTTCCCATCCAAATCCAGCGTCAGAAAGGAGATGGTAGGAATTTGCCTCTGGAATTACTGTAGACTTTTGTTGTTGTAAATCAGGCTTTCATTAATCAACTATAAATATATTCTTGCTTGGCAATGGATGTATTTCCTGGCTGAAAGATTGTTAGAATGCCTGAAATGAGAATATGCATGTCCCTTCATTCTGTTGAATTGTAAGGTGTTCTGTTTCCTAAGGCCATTTCTGCACTACACTATTATAGTGCAATTATTCCACTTTCAATGTCCTATGGAATCCTGGGGTTTGCAGTTGGAGAGGGGGCATTTGGAATTCTCTCCAGAGAGCACTTGGGCCTCAGGAAACTACAAACCCCAGAATTCCACAGGATGTTGAAAGTGGAATAATAGCACTATTAACAATGTAGTGCAGAAATAGCCTTAGTTTGGGTTCAGTTCCCCTCCCCTTAAGATAGGGTTCCCGTTTCAGGATTTTCCCAGACCCTGAGGTTTCCAGGCCAAAACCTGAAACCTAGGGATGGCCTCTGCTAATTTCATTAAAATGTATTACATACCAATCATAGTTGCTCACAGCTTGTCATTCAAACAGATTAGGGTGGTGGTAGGGAGAAAGAACAGATTTTCTTTTTCAGAAATTAAGACAGAAATCTTTCCTAAAGGACTATTTCCAGAGGAAGGTGAAATGAGGGGATTTTCCTTCTCACTTACTTAGGGAGATGGGACAAGAACCGTTTCTGACCTACTTGCTTCTTGCAAGAAGGAGTATGCAGAGCAGAGTGGAGGGTGAACCTTGGTGCTACAATGACTAGAAGACAAGAAGGGTTATCACCGTGAACTGGCCTGGCTTCAGAAGATATTAGATATTGTTTGATATCATAATTCGGTCTCATTTTGCCACCCTTGGCCAAGTGTTTGTGAGGCCCCCGAACAAGCACAGAGCTAGGCATGGCCCTTAAATTGCTGAACATTCCTTTCTCCACCCAAGCAAGCCAGACTCAGCCAGATCTTGCTTTAGGAGACCTCCCTAGACAAACACCTCATTAAAGATGCATGCTAACACAAAGAGCCCCCTGCCCCGAGCAGGTAACTTGCCAAGCTAAATGCGTAACCGCCCAAGCGAGCTGCATCTGCATACTGGTCATTCCATTGTCGATTTGGACTTAATCCCATCATGTTAGACAATCCCATATTGTCTCGCGCCCAAACTTCATTGTTCTCTCCCAAGTCCAGACTAGCCTACGGTCATACTTTCCCTATAAAACACCCCCAGTTCTGAGAGCTTCCTCAGATTGCTTCCGAGTTCCAGACCGCCCTGCTGCTGCTTTGCCTGGCGAGCTCCCCTCAGCGAACCACGCTGAGCTTCTTCTCTCCATCTGCAACTTCTTCAGGACTACGAGAAAGGTGTCATATCACCCATTTCCCCAAAAAAACTCTCATTTCTTATTTCTTAGTTAGCTGTGTGGTTGTGTTGTCTTAAGTGTTTGTCTGTTCTTAACAAAACATCGTTTTTGCTAGTTTAAAACTGTCTGACTGCTTAACTGACCTGACCCCGTAGACATTGGGTAAAAGATTCCGCTGTGTTGCCCTGTCTCTCATTCTGCCAACTTGTGCTCTGAGCTAATTTTCCCCACCTTTGTTGGAGTACAATTGGAGTCCCTCGCAGGACCCCCAGTAAACAGGGTAACAGAAGTTAACTAAGTAAAAATGCAGGCCTCCAGAGAGTCTTGGCAAGTTGCAGCAAGGAATCAGCCTTGTACATTTCAGCAAGCTCGTGCTCTGCTAGGTGAGCTGGAGATCTGCACACACGCCTTTCCTGTCGCCTAGAGTTAAGGCCATTAAAACTGGAGAAATTGATTCCTGCTTGGAGAGGACCCATGGAAACTGGAGATGTGGGGCCAGGCTCTGAAATTTGCCAACCCTAAACCAAGGCCATGAGAGCCACGAATGGTTCTACGACAACCACTGTTCCAAGAAAAACTTCATGCATTCAGGTGTGACAGAAATACATAAGAATGTAAGAAAAACCATGCTGGTTTTTGCTATCCTTTCTAGACCAGCCTTCCGTCCCTAAAGCGCTCAAACAAATGCCTATTAGAAACCCACAAGCAGAATGTGAGTGTAGGAACACCCGCTCAGGAATGTTCCCCAGCAACTGAGGAAACTAGAAAAAGTCATCCACAAAGCACAATAGATGATGCCTTTGAAAATAAAGAGTGCAATGAGGAGATTAATAATTTGTTTGATGAATTTCTTTCATGGGTCTTTCATCATAAATGATGAAATTCTAATGCAGATTTTAATTATAGTTTGGTCCCACCGACCTGACATATCTGGATCCATCAACATCATTAAACAGTTGATTTCAACAAATTTAGTCTGGTTGGGCATATCAGTCACAAGCCCCACATCTACAAAGGGATTTCATCTTCCATATGCAGTGTAAAATTGGCAGCAAAATATTCCAAGATATGATTATGATTATTCCATATAACGGTCTATTGGTAGTCTCCCTTTCAAAAATTCAAAGTATGTTTTCATATGCAACATACATTGTCTTTAAAAGCTGTATCTTTATGAACAGGGTGGACAAGGGTGCTGCATTATCCCCTCATAGGACCTTGGAGAGCTACACATTCCACTGCATCCCCCCCAAGGATGCAAAGGCAATTTTTTTTAAAAAAAAAAGGTTACCAAAAACCTTCCTATACTCACATAGGGACAGGAGTGGTGAAATTTGCCATCTTTTTGGACTCTGCTGGGCTGCTTCAAGCCCAGGAGAAGCCTTTTTTAAAAAGAAAGAAAAGCAGAACTCAATTTCCAGTTTATTTTCTGTTTTTGGGGGGGGGGAAGAATGCTTATCCTGGTCTTAAGGCAGCCCAGGGATTCCTCCAAACTTAGCAGAATTGGTTCCTACACAATCTATATACCCTCCAACATTTCACGGATGAAAGCTGGGACACACAAGGTCAAGCAACATGAGAATGTGGTAAAGATGGTCATTAATGGGAAGAACACACAAGCTGGGAGATGCTGCAGCAGTTTGCCTTTGCCTGAGCCTACAGGGAAGGGCAAAATTCTGCCCTTTCATCTCGTCTCCCCTTATTGAGTTCATTGTGTGCAAACTATTGTTGCACTTTCAGTTTGCAGCAATTTCAATAAGCCAAGAACAAAAGGGGCAAGAAGAAGAGAGGAAATGGAACATTTTAAAGACAGCTGAAAGGATGAGCTGATGAGGGATTAATCAGGACTACCCATTCAAAATTAGGAGAGTTGGAGAGTACGCCCCTAAGCAAGCAGAAGGCTTAGATTTCATTGGTTTTCCATGCTGCTCCTCACTACTGCTTACAGAAACATTGGCCATTATTCCTCAGTTTTCTAAGTAGAGTGAAGCAGAGTTTATGAATACCATTGAAGAAAAAAAGATGGTACCACCATCACCAACCTCCCCTGCTCAGTCAATCCCCAAATCTTAAAAAGATGGTTAAAAAAAAGTTAATTGTTTTTTTAGAAAACTTCTGAAGTGAAACTGTCTTAGATTTGTCCCAAGTTATAATCCTGAGACAATGAAAGGATGTGGAAGAAGTGAATGTTGGGCCACATAAGGGTTTGAATTGGGATTTGACTGCACTTTAACCCCACATAGATTGGGCCTTAATCTGTAAGATAAACCAGTTTGTTCACTTCAACCCCCGCTGTACTAGAAACTCTGTTCTGTTTAGCTAGAGGATACCAGCAATGGATCTGATTCCTCCACACATATGCCTACCATACTAAGGGAAAGCTGACTGAAGAGTCAGATACAATTGCACAACACACTGTTACCCTGCATATTCAATTTAAATCTGCTACTTGCTGAGCTAAAATGAAATGTGTGTAGTACATAGGCTTGCAGGCTATTGGGTTTATTCAATTTCTCCATGTGCTAATCTAATTTCAGGGCTACAGTTACAAAGGCCTGGGTTTTTAATTTGGTGGGAACATGCTTCAAAGGGGAAAATAAACCTATCTCCAGCCTTCAATGAAAGAGAACAATGCCATCTTCAGAATTACAAGGAAAGTAATGAAGGAAGGATAGGCCTTTAAAATGATGCTAGTAGCGCACGATTATCAAAGCAAAGTTCGACTGCATTGAATGGGGCTTACTTCCAAGCGAGTGGACCTCCAACTTCTGCCAGGACTGTAGGTCTCAACTTGGGCAGCTTCTACATGAACAAAAATAGAAAAAGTTTCCCTTTTCTATTATGGCTCATGATTAACGAGGGTAATTCGTTGTGTTCTTTCTGTCTCACACACACACACACACACATACACACACACACACACACACACAGAGTCAGTGGCCTATCTAGCATAAACAGTGCCTAGGGAAAGTGTGGAAGTTGTGCCCCTACCTTCTTATCCCCACCCCTACATGCATGGCTTTTTTGCCCCCTCGCCTGGCATTGGTGCCCAGGGCATGTGCCCTACTTGCCCCACCCTAGATACTCCTCTGCACACAGTATTTGACCTCATACCTTCTACAGTTGTTTTGACACTTGGAATAATAGGTGTCAAAACTGCTGTAGACAGTATGTGGTCAAAACTGTGTGTGTGTAACAGAGAGAGAGAGAGAACACAATGAATAACTAAAATCAACCAAGAACAATAATTAAAAAATGGAAACTTTTTTCTATTTTTGCTTATGGTTAATTGAAGAAGCTGACCAGGTAATCAAATACCTAGTTGAGACTTACAGTCCTGGCAGAAATTGGAGGTCAACTTACTTGGGAGTCTTTGCAGCAAGACAGACAATACAAAAGCCTTGAATGATTCAGTCCTCCCTTTCCTTCAGCGGCATTATAGAGAGTGGAGGAGGGAGAAAGAGACAATTTCATCTTCAGAGTACCTGTAATTTCCGTGTGATGTTCAATAACATATTGCAGAAGTCACCCATCTCTTTCATTCCAACTCTGCCACAGAAATCGCTGTAAATGTCATGCTTGTTTAATTTGGTACAGTTTGTGAACAAGGAACAGACATACATTGTTTACCACACAGAGTTTTGGTCACTGAGGCATATGGCTAAACGAGACATGGATTAAGCAGGTCTGACTGTATTTAATTTGCAAAACTAACAGCACAGTTGGAAGCAATGACAAATCCTCTGCGTGAGGAGAATGACGATGCCACTCTTCCAATTAAAGAGTGTTGGGGGAAGGATGTGCCTTAGACTACACTATGGTGCATGCAGAACAAGGAGAATAGATGTTCTTTAAGGAGTCAGTGCAAGAGACAGATCTGGTTGCTCTCTTTTTATTGCTGCCTCCAAATTGATCTGTGTTAAGCTGTAGGATAATGCAATGGTCCAAACAGAACCAGTTGAATTTTACTGGATGCTTTTCCCTTGTGCCTTTCAGTGCTTGTGGGATATGATCTTTGCAAATTCCAGCATGATATGATCTGAGCAGCATTTCCCTGGCAAATGTAAACTTTGGGGTTTATGCCCTAGTTTTACAATTTTCAAATACTCCAACCCAGATGTATCAAAGTGGGGATAGGAAAGTTAGCAGGATAGGGTTAACATATCAAAATCAGAGATAGGGAAGTTTAGCAGAATAGGGTTAATATTTTTGAGATAATAGTTTAAAAGCTAAAGGAAATAAAAAACAAATACTTTTACGTTAGAAATAGAAAAAAAATTAACTATTAAGTTGACTCAACATTTCTACTTACGTTAGATGACTGTTCGAAAAGCTTTATCAGAAGAAAGCTGAAAAATGCCATCCATGATTTATCCCACCCAACTTTGGAAAGAAGGTAACAGTTGTGGATTTTTGAAATAGCATTTACCACCCATGCCCCCAAAGACCCTATCCTTGCTTTACTTCTCTTTAATGGTTCTTATAATCTCATCTCTCCTCGTCCTCCTCAATTTTTGGTTTACTGATTTCCATTTGGATACTGTCAAAAATCCCAGGGTTAAGAGCTTCAAAATTCAGCTTCTTGAGACAGATGAGGAGCCTTGATATGGTGTCCAGTGAAGGAGGCAGGAGTACTACCTGGAGACAAAGAACACCACCTGCTCCAAACCTGTCCTTACTATGTGCTGATTTAAAAACTCTTAAACCTAGAATTAATTTATCACAGTCTAAACTTGCTCAAAAATGAAGATTTTTGTAGTCATTTGCCTTTTTAAAAATATTTTATTGGGTTTTCACATATGATAAACAGTCATATAGATTCTCTGCCTTCACACAAAAGGGGAGGAATTTAACAACAGTGACAAAACAAAGCAGGACGGGTGGATCAAGGTATTCTGCAAAAGTAAAGTAAGAAAAGGAAGACAAAGAAATGATCTAAATAAAAAATTAAGCAAATACACACACACACACACACACACACACACACACACACACATATATATATATATGCATTCCATTTGCCCTTATTAAAGAACCATCTGGGAAATGTAAAATTTGTTGCCCTCTCATTTAGTTAATAACTTAGTTAATAACTTATTTCTGGAATTAAGTTAAGGCTTTAAAGTCCAACTTAAGTCAATCAATTAACTTAAAGAAAATGTAATAAACGTGCCCCTTTTCATTAGAAAAGTATCTCAGGCTTAATTGATAACTTAATAGATGTTAATGCAGTTTCTATCACTGATCAAAATGCTAGCTTTGTGAGAAATGAATACCCTGAAAGAAAATATGTTAAAATGAATATTTAAATACAAGTCATCACACAGGGGTTTTTTTCCCCAAAGTACACATAGTAACCTAATATGAAAGCTAAATAGAATAGACTTATAGGAGAAACCATGTAAGAGTGACCAAAACTGGAAGTATATGGATTTGCCTTTCATTACTTCTGCCTGACTTGGACCATTTACTTGTCATGAATGGGCTGTTTGATTTTACCAGAAATTCCATCTTTATGTTCCCTAACATAGGCAAGGAAAGATTCCAGCTGCTAGCAAGAGCAGATAAAATGTAGGGAGATAAGGTCTAGAGAAGGAAATAATTTCTTTAAGAAATGGTTGACAAACATGCATTTCAAATGTTGAGAAACCTTTAAAAGAAGGAATCCTAGGCTGGGACTTCTTCTGCATGAAATTTGCATGTGGTTCTATTGTGCAGAAAAAAAGATTTTCTGCACACAAAATAGCATTTTCTGTATGAAAAACAATATTTCAACAGAGAAACATTAATTCCCACAGAAAAAATGACTGTTTTCTGCACACAACATGCTGTAATGGAGATTTATTCTGCATAAAATTTACATGTGCATTATTTGCTTAGAAAAAGAATCACTTTCTGCACAGGAAACTGTATTTTCTGCACAGGAATTAATATTTTTACGATGACATACTATTTTTCATGTTTCTCGTACAGAAGATTCTGTACATGTTTCTCGTACAGAAGATTCTGTTTTCTGTGCAAAACAACCACATGCAAATTTTGCAAAGAATATGTTTCCAATTGCAAATAGCTTTCAAATAGTATGGTTTTTGAAGACTTTCCTGCAGTGGGAAGAAAATTGCTAAAATTGCTTGTTGCTATGTTCAAGAAGAAACTTAGTGAAGAATTACATCCCTAGGGAGGTGGCAATTAAAAAACTTCACTCGAATCTAAAAACTTAGATCCAAATCCTATGGCCAGACTCAACTACAGGATATTCATGGAACCAATGGGATTTACCTACATGTTGATTTGCAATTCAACTATTTGTTGAATAGGTCTACTTTATTTGGGACTAATCAATAAGATTCAGACCAATAGTCCTGCTAATGGTCCAGAAAAATTCTGTCTTCATCCCATCCTCCAATCTTTCAAACAAGAGATGTCTTCTCAACTGGAGAGAATGCCATTCTACAAACTGAGAAACAGTCTGATCTTTGGGATTTCAATGGTATGAACTGCCTCAAGAGAATATTCCTGAAATGATAGCTGTCTCCTTCATTTACCACCTGCCTGCAAAGTGTCATAGATATATTCCTGTCAGACATAATTCAGAAGACAATGGATGTACAGTATTGGCTATGAGCAAGAACTTCAGAAGAACCACAGAAGAGCCCTATAGGAAAAGGCTAATAACCTATGTGAGCATGAGTTTGAGGAAATTACTTTTTGGGCTCCATCTTCTAGAATCCCTGGTCAATACAGTCTATACCCACTAGCTGGATGAATCTGGGAAATGTAGTACAAAAAGTAACTTCCACAGCATTCTGTCTCTCAAAGTGGCCAACCAGATTCTTTTGAAAAGCACACAAGCAGACCATGTAGGTAACATGTTCAAGTAGAACCTGCATTTTTTTAAAAAAAAAAAAAGTGTGCATTTTGGTGAATAATTTGGCATGCACTTTGGAATGAATTTTGTGCACATTTTTCCATTGCATAAGGCATGTTCATGTGCATTTTTCTAGGGTGCACCAAGTTTTGTGTGCATCCCTCTGGATGTTCCTCCACACAGTTAAAAAAAAACGAATAAAGTGTGTGTCACAAAAGCTCTAAATCTAATCCACTCAGTAACTAGAAATTCCACAGATGACCTACACAGGCATAAACTTCCATTACACCAGGTAGTTGAGAAAGGAGGTATACAGTACCTCCTTGTTCAATGATTCCCTGCCCTATGCAGCCAACCTGTTAGCTGCCAGTGAGCACCCCCATGGCCATTGAGTAGTCAGGGGAGAACAAGGGTACTGTGGCAGCATTTCACTGAGTTTCTGAAGCCAGATGCACAAAAGAATACATTTTCTTAGACCTCCAGGAGATCCCAAAGATATCATCCTCTTTGTAATTCTGGCTGCAGAGATTCAGTCAAATGCTGCCTGGCTACCCCATGACTTCCCCTAGCTACTAAATGCCCATGGGACATGATCCAGCAGTTGATAGATCAGCTGCATGCAGATGGAAGAATGTGTAGGTATGCTTAGTGGAACTTTACATTCCACCAAGTAGATATACAATGGCATCTCAAGAATTGAATTTGTTCCCTTCCTTATAATCCCCGTCCATAATTTTAAGAGATGCAGAGCATAGACAGCTTTACCACATGACAAATTGTTTGCCTAGAGTTTGATGGGAAACCTGTGGCTCTCCAGATATTGCTGGATTGCATCTTCCATCATTATTTCCCATAGGTTAAGGAAGCTAGGACTAATGAAAGTTATAGTCCAGCATCATGTGCAGGACCATATACTCCCCATCCCTTGTCTAGAGAGTGAAGAGAAAGCATTCATCTTACATACGAAAACAAATTTGGCCTGAAAGCAAATAAGCTCTTTGCTAGTCTTCATTAGACCCCCCACCAGCACTGAAGCATGATAAATTTGCTGTAGACTTGAGTTCATTTTCTAAAACCAATGTTGGTAGACTACACAGCAGATCCAGCCCTGATACTTAAATCACACTTTACCAGTGTGCAAATGAGGATGAGTATACTAGTCAAATATTAATGCAAGACAAGCAATTTCATGAAAGACCCATGAAAAATATATTATTTATAGACAATCCTGGCTTTATTGCATGGCAAATCAATATTTTTTTTTCTTTCCCTCCTTCTTTCTCTGCATTGATCATCATGGCGTAGATCATCATGCTAGCGGTTTCACAAAACTCAGGTGTATAATAATTTATTGCAGTTTCCCCTGCAAAACTCCATTGCATACAAACTCATTTATATAGAACAGTTCCTCCCCCTTAGAGAGACCTTGATTTCTTTATGATCATCAAGACAGCTTTTGTAATGGGTTGCACTGACACAGAAGCTGTGTTTCTTTTAGTGCAGAGCGTATACCACTGATTCTCAAACCGTGATCAAGAGTCTCTATCATACTTACACAATGTAAATCTAACTCCCATAGTTACACACCAGTTGCACTACACTACTCTTCTGCTAAATACTGATATCACACAATTAGAAGTATATCTGCCAATGTGCCTGTCTATTGCCTCCTTGTGAAATAAAGACCTCACACTGGCTATTTCTGGAATCCCAGCAAAGAAAATGGTACACTGGAGGCATTGAAAAACAGTGACGTACCACCCAAGAATCGACAACTGCATAGTTATACTGTTGGTTAGCCCTTATTAAAGTAGACCCACTGTTGAATGGTGATTCAACAGACAGATAAATCCAATTGATTCAATGGCTCTATTCTAGTTGGGACAAAAATAGGATTTATGCCCATGTGAAATGGCTAGACTTGTGGAACTTGGCTTGTGTTTCTATGCATGGAATACGTTCATTGCCTCAAAGGCATTTTTTATTTAAACAGGCCTTTAGCTTTTAACTGGTTGAGACAGAAAGAAACTCAGTGGGTGCACTGTATTTTTAATATATGTTGAATATGTTTTTAATTGTCCTAAGTCAATATTTTAATTGGACCGGTTATTTAATTTTTTAAAAACTTTTTTCTCAATGTATTATTTTAACATACTGCCCAAATTAATCAAAGACAGTCCCTACTAATCCTGCGTCATCCCTCTTTTTCAGCTGCTTTTAAAATATTCCAGTTTCTCTGTTGTCTCACTTTCCCCCATTGACCTTAGCTTGCATCAATTCCTGAAAACTGAGTTCAAATCATAAAAGAAGTTTGCCCTCAACTCAGCAAGGAGGAGAGGAGGAGATGGAACTGCTGCAGCCTGTCCTAGCTCATGTGTTCCTCCTTATTGATAACTTCAGCCATCTTGATCACTCTCTGATGTTTCTTGGCCCCATGTCTCTGCTTTCATCTTTGAAATTCTGGAAGGTATGTTCTAAGCTATTTTGGTTTAACATAGGTTGTAATCTTATTTAGGTCTCATGTCAAGAGAAAAGTGGGATATAAATTAAATACTCAATAGCTAAGAAAGTGCATCCAAGTGTGTAAGAGAACTGACACATTTATGTGATTCCTCCGACAGGATTCCAGCTCAAGTGTGTGCCCATGAGAAAGGCAAAATATACTTTGAACACTTGAGTAGATACACTCACTACTGGAGGTCCTTAACACATAGAATCCCATTTAGTATTTCTCTTTCTGTATCTCTCTACCCTACTAGCTGTCTATTGCTAGTACTATACTCCCCCTACATCTATAGCTAGTACTATACTCCCCCTACATCTATGGACAGAGACAATGTAATAAGGAGATGACTGAACACTGGCAGCATCCCAATTTGCATTAATACATGGTTTTAGAGCACAGTTGTCCTTCAGTAGTTGTGCTTGTGTGAATTTTCTTTAAAAACCATGCCTAACGGCCTATTTACAGTATATTTATAAACAAGCAGAGGAAAAACTAAGGTGAGTAACAGATTGATCCACCCACTCCTAAATCTCAAAGAAGCAGAAGCATAGTGGGATTTCCTGATTCAGCCCACAGTAAAGTTGATGGGCATCTCAGAACCATTACTGTTGCCTCCAAGCACAAACTGGCTGAATGAACTGGCAAAGGGGAGAGAGAAAATCAAAACCAATTTAACTATCCTGTAATTATTAGGAAGATGACATCCCATTGTTTTGGCAGCTGATAGACCAAGGATTTGTCTTTTAAATCACAGAAATGAAACACATTGCTAGTTCCTGTATGTATGCAGTTATACTTTTCTGGCTATGGCGTAACACTCATGTTCAGTTCATGGTTGACTAAGGAGAGTTCTACAAATGTTGCATATACAGTTGTGCATTCTTGAACAGTTTTTAAATACTCATCAGTAGTTCAATGTACCATTTAATTCCCTGGGATGGTGGAAACAGCAAGCACATTGGCAGATACACAATTGGCTGTACACTGCTGGCATTCAGCAGAAGGGTGATGTGGCACCACCACTACTTCATGACATGAATGCAGATTTATATTATGAAATTGAATGCAGGATCCCAGTTGTGCCTCCTATTTTAAACCAGGGGAACTGTATGACATGTAAGGGTTTGCATATTGGACTAGACCAGAGTCTGCATCCCCATTCAGCCATGGAAACCCACTGGGTGATCTTGGGCAAATCACATTCTCTTTGTCTAAGTGGAAGGCAATGGCAAAACTTCCTTGAATAAAACTTGCCAGGAAAACCCTGTGATTGTGTCACTGTAAGTTGGAATCTACTTGAAGGCATATAACAATAACAATACAACTCTCTTGGAGATCAAAAGTTTGGGAAACAATTTAATATACATTTTTATATATAGTAACAGTTTTATGCAAACTAAATGAAAGTAGTGAATTCTAAAATGTGTCAAACTCTACACTGGAAAGAATAGGCAAAGAGGGAACCTTTGGTCCACTAGATCTTTTTGAGTACAGCTGTGTAATTCTTTACAGATGGGACACATTTTGGGAGTTGAAATACTTCCAAACCTGGAAGTTTGAAATTCTCTGCATCTGGTGTACATACTAGATAAAGTTGTCCTTCGCCTCTCTTCTTTCAATCCATTCTAGATTGAATCACATAGAAACCTTTCCCAATCTAGGCTTTCAAGTTGTGGGTGGACTTGCCCATCTACTATGCTGACTCGGGATGATGGGAAGTTTAGTCTAATAATATCTTGATGCTTAAGGTCAAGGAAAAGTTGCCTTAGAGTACCCAGGGCTAGGTTCTGCCAAAATTGGATCTACATCATGGACCCTCCAAGCTCTGATGTGACAAGGCATCATGAGAACCTGATGTGGGGTTAAAGGAATCAGTAGGACTCTACCCTATCCATGACTACCACCAGTTCATTCAACTGAAGAGGGAGTCAGTAGAGAACAGTGGAGAAGATTTAAGAAAAGTAATGGTGGCATAGTGAAGCACAACAATGACTGCATTCTCTCTGGGAACAAATTCTGTGGTAAGGATTCTGACCTTGGTAGTCATGGAGATTCATACCCACGTGAAGAGCTTGGGGACTGGGAACCATATTTCTAGAAGATGTCCAGGAAATTAATCTGGTTCCTGCAGATCAATAAAAGAGCAGATCGGGGGCTGGATCTATGTGGTTTGCATCTACCACTAGTCTTGCCTTCAATTTTCATGCCAATTAATCTTCCTTGCAAATAGGAACACAGAAAGTGGAACAAAAATCACCCTCCCAGTGTCACCCCACGTATTTACTTGTTTGCTAAAAGATCTCTCTCAGGTTTGAAAATTGTGTTCGTAAGAGGAATGGGAAGATATGGGTAGTGATGCATTACTTCGTAGATTGATTGTTAGGTTTTAATTATTGATCTAGGAAAACCAGAGTAGACAAGAGCTAAGGGTCAGTGAACCAATGCTGTCATTATTGGAGCCTCAGTGGGCTACATTGTCACCACTACCAATGAGTGGAAATGATTTCTGGTCAACTAGAAGTCATTTCCAGTTGCTTTCAGATTGCTTTCCAGCTGGTTTCAGGTTGTTTGTTTTGCTTTTTGGGTTGGGTTGGGTTGTTTTTTCCCTCTGTCTGTCTGTCTGTGTCTCTCCTTTTAGAGTGATGGGGTAAAACAACCCCACTCAAATTTTGGAGGAGAAATTCCTGCTTTGGGGGGAGGGCTCAAGTGATCTGAGAGATCCATTAAATTCTGCCCATCTGCGCAGAACATGTGCACACACAGACACATTTATAAGGCCTAATTTGAATTCAATTTTTATACCAATCAAGCTATCCTGACAGCATAATTGTATACAGAATGAAACTTTTTTTCCTGTGATGCACAGAAAAATGGAAAATATATTGATTGAAAGTTTCATTAATTGTACATTTTGATATCGATCTGCACACATAAGAAAAAAGTACCTATATATCTCTGTCTATCTGTTTATCTACCTACACACAGATCCATCAATTGCTGGGCCAGTCTTTTATCTCCAATACATTGATTTCATAAATTCAGCTATCAAATTCAACTCAAGCCATACTGCTTATATAAAACAATAAGATATGCATGGATTCTAATATTTGAGAACAGAAAGCTAAGCCAAGTAAAAAGGTATGAGGAAGGTTTCCTTCTTTGTGTGTGTGTAGATCAAGAGGAGGGAAGTGTTCCAAATCTTGCTGCATATAGTTTCATTATTACTGTCTCTTCTTTTAATGAAGATATAGCACTCCACTTTATCACTCTAATATATACCATAGATCAAAAGTACACAAAATATCCAAATCATAAGAAGTAGTGAAGAACTGCTGATTCTCAAACTGTGATAACATGAATGGTTGAAGTGTGCTCTGAAAAATAAATTCACAGCATATTGGGCACACATAGCACACTAGATACTACTAGAACTGTGCATCAGATTCAGATGAATCCAGAACCAAATGAAGCTATTCTGGATATATTTGGAAAAATCTCTGTAATGAATTGGGACTCCTCTAAAACTGACTGAATCTGAATCAAGTAGAGTCCATATTGCTCTCAGATTAAATGAGCTGAAGTGCCCAATAGGAATCTGAATTCATTTTTGTGTTCCATGCACATCCTTGCTCACTATTCTAACAGTCCAGGTCTCTAGCTGACATTTTGTTGGTGTTTTGTGCATGTGTAAGTTCCCCTATGAATGCAGCTGGTCATTTTTGTCAAAACATCAGAATTCAGTTCACAGTTGTAAAGCAGAGTTATGCATGTGGTACCACAATGCATACACATGTACATGAAGATACAGATGCACAAGTGGATGTCCAGTTGTTTGGTATTCAGTTGCACATTTGGGTGTGCATTCAGTTCCACAAATTTACATTTCAACGTAAGAGTTGCATGGCACGATCTGTGCACAACTCCACACAAAGAGATGTAGACTATGGCCCTTTTCGCATGGCATTTTTGAAGCGAAAGGGCCCCTTGAGCGTCGTGTAAATGTGAGGAGTGGTCTGTATGACACACTCACATTTATGCGACACTCAAGGGCCTGATGCGGACCGTGCACACACCTTTTCATTTTCAGCTCAAAGCCGAAAATGCTGCACTTACCTGCACTTATCTGGCGTGTGGTGCCTCGGGAGCCGGGCTGGTCGTGCATCCTCTCCTCAGTGCGGCCTGGGAGGTCCCAGGCTGCACTGCGAACGGAAGAAGCGGGGAGCTTGTGCAAGGAGGAAGGAGCTGCGATGCTGAAGCAGCAGGGAAACAGCAGCATTCCTTCCAAGCCTTCTCGCGCGAGAACCCCAACCCAGCAGCGTGAAAAGGTAAGGTGCAAAAAGGGTCTCTGAAACTCTGATGTGAGATCTCAGTCCCTGTGTGCCTACTCAGAGCTAAGTCCTACTGGACTCAATGGGACTGGCTCCCAGATAAGTGGGTAGGTAGTTGCACTTTAGACATATTAGAGTGAGAAGAGAAATGGAACCAGAGATGATAAAAGATAATATGATTAAATGGGTGCAAAATATTGGACACTCAATTGAGTTGGATACATGGGTGAGATCATGGAAAACAGATATAAAATTTACACCAAGTTTGAATGTAAGGGAAAATTTTTATAAAATGTTACATAGATGGTACATGACACCTGTAAGGTTGAAAAAAACCAACAAAAAATGAGAATGGAAAATGTTGGAAATGTGATGAAAAAGAGGGGTCCTTCTTTCATATGTGGTGGACTTGTAAGGTTGCAAGGAAATTTTGGAAGGAAATACATGATGAAATTCAGAGAATATATAATTTAAACTTTGAAATGAAACCAGAATTTTATTTGTTGAATATGTTAGGCCAACAAAGAGAAATAAGATCTCACCAGAAAACATTGTTATATGTTATAATTGCGGCAAGAATGACATAGGCGCAACATTGGAAAGAAGGAAATTATATTGATATAAAAGAATGGAAATTAAAAGTTCTGGATATGGTAGAGATAAAAAGGTTGGCTTTTTCACTTGAAAATAAACCAATCCAGAACTTTGAAAGAGAATAGCAAGAAGTTCTGAAATGGATAAAGGAATGAGGGAAAGAATAAGAATGAGTGTTGGAAAAATGGTAATGAAAATTAAAGATGTTATAGAATAAGTATAAGTTGAATGTAATAAGGTTAAAAGTAATAATGTGTTAATCTTAGAATAGAAAAAATGTATAAATGGGATGTAAACACAAACTCAACTGGAAAAATGATGCTTGAAAGCAGTTTGGCCTATAGTAGAGAGATCCTCAAGCATTCCTTCATTTAGCCTGCATTACTTGTTCAAGCAGGGCAAATTCAGAAAATGATCAGACTGATCAGATTCACAGAATGATCATCCATACCCAGAAAGCATGGCCCCATTCTTGAATCTTGCTTGAATGTTGTAATGGGCTCAACTATCCTAAACTTGCTACCTAACATTTCAGTTTAAAATTAATTTTTATTAGCTACAAATTAACACACAGTAACATGTACTTGGGAAATACAATATAAAATACTTGCAGAATACTTATAGAAAGAAAACAAAAACAATAAAGATTCAGAACTGCAAATGTATAAAGGTAGAAAGAAGTAAATTAGAGAAACGGTGAGCAAAGAGGTACATATAAACAAAAAAAGAAGTGAAAAGGGAAAAAAAAGAAAGGAAAAAATATATACATAAATGCACCAAAGCGAAGACAAAACAACCTGTACAAATAAGTGAAGACAAACAAACCTATTTGGGCTGTGTTGCCATATATTTTAGTAATTTTCTATATTGTCTTTCCACAAGATCATCTTTATCTATCATATTTAACAGGAGTAGTTCTGGTTTAAATATCATTTTTACTTTTAATATTTTCTGCATATAATGGCAAATCATTTTCCATTTTTTTTCACTTTTTTACATTGCCACCACACGTGGAAAAAAGAACCTTGGTGGGTTTTACATTTCCAACATCCCTTACTTACCCTCTTATATATCTTGGCTACCTAACATTTCAGCTCAAAATTCCTCAGAGCTTGGAAAAATCTTTTTTTTTTGTATTGCAACTTCCAGGTTCCCACAGCCTGTATACCACTGGCCATGTTGGTTAGGGGATTCTGGGAGTTGTAGTCCAAACTTTACAAAGCTTCAAACATTTCGGGAACGTTTGCCATCATGCCAGTCCATTTCTGTTGGTTTCTCTGTGATTACAGACAACTTCGGTATTTAATATTGTGCTTGGTAACAAATGTTATACTGCACAGTGGAGGCAAATAATGTAAAAGGTGTGCTTAATCCAGAAGCAAATGTCAGGTTCTCAGAAATCGACCAGCCATTTATTTTGTTCCTGCTGATAATCACTAAGGCCTTTTTTTTTCCTACACTCAAGCCTTCTAAGTTCTTCAAATTGCACTTAGGAAGATTAAAGTAATTAGTGCTTCTGTGTTTCTGTGTAATTTCTCCATTAAAGATACTTGCATGCCAGCATCTTCAGCTCCTGCAGCTTTCCTGATGCGTAGGTACAATGTATACAATCAGCAGAATCAAGGGAGAAAGATTTTTATGTCCTGGGCTGTACCATTTGAAGCTTTCAATTGCTGCAGGATTATTTATTTTAAGGCTACAGACACATAAACTGAGCCCTCCTACCTATAGCACTGAATATTTGTCCATAATACAGGGAGGTTTTTTGCATGCAACTATGTCTTACCTCCATTTCTGGGAAGTGTACATTCCGATACACACCTGTTTCTCCATGTGGTACAGTCTAAGAAACACTGTACTTCCACAATAAGCAGTCAGATTCTCTTCTAAATGTTTGAGACTACAGATCTCAGAAGTCCTTGCCACCATGGACAAAGATTATTATGAAGCAGTATGACAGCTGAAACCCTTAGGTTGGTCATTCAGGTTTACCTCCATAAGTCTGCTGATTGTGTAAACGTATACCTCCAGTTGAATGTGCCTATACACATTGCTGTCTTATTAGGAGCCCCACAGAGTTAGAATTCTCAAGCGTGGAACAGATGATAATTTGGAGGGTTCACTTTCTACAGGAAATTTCAAAAATTCCCAAATCTCACTATTAATTGAATACAGAAGTAAAAACTTAAGTGTTAAAAAAGTGACGATGGAAGAACATGGAACGGATGGGCTCAAGGTCGTTTGAGTTCTTAGCTCATCAAAGCCCATCTTGAAAAGCTGATCTGTTCAACCACATTTTGTGGTGTCCAGTTAGGGTTGCAACCTCTCTCTTCTTTCCTGGTAGAGTCTTCTTTAACTGCTGCTTGGCAGGCAGTTACAACATGATAATCTCCATATCAGGGATGTATATGTACTAAATTTGGCCAAGGCAGGTTATGGAGAATATCATAGAATCATAGAAATGTAGAGTTGGAAGAGACCACAGGGGCCATCCAGTCCAACCTGCTGCCATGCAGGAACACTCTCAAAGCACTCCCGACAGATGGTCATCCAGCCTCTGCTTAAAAACCTCCAAGGAAGGAGACTCCACTACACTCCGAGGCAGCATATTCCACTGCCGGACAGCTCTGACCATCAGGAAGTTCTTCCTGAGGTTCAGGTGGAATCTCCTTTCCTGCAGCTTGAATCCATTGCTCCTTGTCCTGGTCTCTGGAGCAGCAGAAAACAAGCCCTCTCCCTCTTTGACATGGCATCCCTTCAAATATTTAAACACGGCTGTCATGTCTCCTCTTAACCTTCTCTTCTGCAGACTAAACATCCCCAGCTCTCTAAGTCTATCCTCATAGGGCATAGCTTCCAGGCCTCTGACCATTTTGGTCGCCCTCCTCTAGACTTGCTCCAGTTTGACCATGTCCTTCTTGAATTGGGGTGCCCAGAACTGGACACAGTATTTAGTTTGTTTTTGTACAAGCTTAACAAAGTGCTCAAATTTCTGCATAATTTTATAGAAGACACTTCAGATTTCACGAAAATCAAATCTGGAGAAAGCAAAACAGACAAAACATTCATCCATCCCTAATCCATATTCAGATGGAAAAAAATGTAGAAGTTTCCTTTTTCAGGCATTCTGCCCTATATGTGGTGATCTGAGAGGCTGTACCAGTATTAGATAACAGGCCAATATGGAGAGTCTCACTCCCAGAGCTTGGAAGCATTGCTTTTTTTGACCACAATGCCTAGAATTCCCCAGCCAGCGTGATCACAGGAGGATTCTAGAGATTGCAGTCCAAAACAAAGAAACCTTCCCAAACTCTTTCGACTCCCTCTTCCACATTTTCTTCAGCTGCGTGGAGCTTAGTTGTGAAAAGGTCTATAAGGAAATGCAATTCTAACTTCCTTTGAAATAATGAGAAGGAAACGTGTGAGCACAGCATGAGGCCTTGTTCATCATTAACCGTGTCACATATATTCCTGAGGAACTGCGCTGTTTGGCTGAGTGTGGGCCTCTCTGCAATCTGGAGCAAAGCAACATATGTCACCCATTTTACTGTTTACCTTTCGACCTGCTGCCATTGTAAACTTCTGTACAGATTTACTTAGTCTCTGCCCAGGTGGAGTCTTAGCAGGAAAAGGAGTGACACCATAGATAATGGAGATAAGTCACCTACTGTAGCTCAGCTGAGTATAGTAGGGAATTCTCCATCTGTTCCTTCATTTGCCAGACCAGAAATTTGTCAAGAAAACTTGTTGAGTGGGAGGAAAGGTAGCTTTTACTTGCAGGGGAGTCAACTGTTATCACTACTTCATAGCCCAAGACTAATAGCTCTTCTCAGAATACCGGTATGTGAATTGTTTGTGTGCCTTCCTAATGGTGGAGTGGAAACATTTGCCTCATTATATGTTGGGGAAAAACCCACTTATTCCTACTTACACACACAAAAAAAATGACTGTTTTCAAATGAGGGCTCACCATTAATTTTATTTCCTCTGACTATGTGTTAGTCACTTGTGTGAGTAACAGAAGATAACAGATGTGTTAATCACAGAAACAAAAACCACAGTAAAAGAGACAATGTGCCAGTTTATGGGCTAACAAATGGATTGTGGGAGAAGGTTTGTAAGATGAAAACCTACTGAGGAAGATGAAGAAATGAATAGAGAAAGTGGGAAAGATACATACACTTATGCATACACATACTTGATGGGATAAAAAATATCATTGTGAAAAGCTGGGTGGAAAAATGAGCAGAGGTTTCCTAGAAAATGCCATACCGTCAGTCAATCATTTGAAGATGAGGTGACTGAGTGCTAGAAATCAATAAGCAGAGCTTGGAAAAAGTCACTTTATGGACTACACCTCCCAGAATCTCTGGCCATTTCCACACTACATTCTTATAGTGCAATTGTTCCACTTTCAACATCCTATGGAATCCTGGGGTTTGCAATTTAGGGAGGGGCCAGCCAGCCCCTCCCTGATCTGTAAACCCCAGGATTCCATAGAATATTGAAAGTGGAATAATCGTTCTATAAGAGTGTAGTGCGGAAGTGGCCTCCCCATCAACATGAGCAAGAGAAAAAAGAGAGAGTTGTTTTGTGTGAGGATAATGGGCCACACTGACTGTTTCTTGAAGCTGCTTCTGTATGTTACAGCCCACCACTTCTAATCTGCTAGGACATATTTCCTTTCCTATTCTCTAGTATCTATAATGGGACAGGCTGCCTTTGCTGGCCCCAGATTTAAAAGAGGCCAATAGGAAGTGAAAGCATTGCAGCACTGTATTCATAAGTCACAGATATGCTGCCTCGGAGTCTGGTGGAGTTGCCTTCTTTGGAGGTTTTTAAGCAGAGGCTGGATGGCCATTCACTGGGGGTTGCTTTGAGTGTGTGTTCCTCCATGGGAGGGGGTTGGACTCAATTATCATTGTGGTCTCTTCCAACTATATGATTCTATGGAGGAGGAGGAGCATCTGACTTTTGCATTTTCAGGAGATATATGAAAAAGTTATTATTGGTTTTTTCCTATTCAAACTATTGTTTTTGCACAAAAATTTTTGGACAATATCTGTGTTGGGAGACCTGTATGTTGCAATGGAACTCCATCATCCTAGCAACATCACTCCATATAACCTCCAAAAATCCAGTTTATAAGCCAGGCAGTACCATCAACATATGGATTCCCAAGGTGCTAGGGAGTGGGACAGTGAGTAAAGAAGCATTCATTCAGGTCATGGCAGTGAGGTGTTTTCTGGTAGGTAGCTCCAGGGACCCTTGAGTAGTCTTGTTGCAAATGCTTGTTGAAATGCACCTCATTGCAGAGAGAAGCAGTGGGTGCTTCTTCATTCATTACCCGTCCACTCTCAGACTGGGCAGTCAGCCAAAGGGCAGCTGTTAAGGATTAGAAGCACACAGAAAGTAGCAATTTCAACGAAGTGACTCCTTATTTACTTTAGTAAGGAAACACATTCAAAGCAAATATGAAGCAAACAACAGTCCCAGCAATATGTATAAATCAAGACAGTCAATACAATCCTCAGGCAGAGACACATCAGGAGAAATGGTCATTTAATCACCGACAAGTTCTGGAGGGGAATGGCTCAGCTTTTATGGGTTCAGAGACCAGCGCAGCTGGTGCTTGATTAACTGCAGTCTGTTATAAATTCACTGAGATCTGCATAGGTGTTCCCTTTGGTGCCTATGCTGGGTGAAGGTGGATATTGGTGAGTTATCTTCCTTGTCAGAAGGAGCAGGGGTCTCTCCTGGGGCTGGCACTGCCCCCTGTTCTGTCCCTGGGGTGGTGTCTCAGAAATCCTCATGTTGTACTGCTTCCCAGCTTCTCAGGTGGGTTTGGGGAAAGGCAATTTCAGTTGTTTGACTAGTGCAATGACCATAAACATCAATTCAAAAATGTATGATGTCATTGGTATGAGATCATAAATACTGAACAGGATGCCTGCCACTGCGTTTTATGCAATGGTAACAAAGTTTTCTGCATAGAACCATTGTTTTCCCACAAAACCCAATGGTTTAGGTAGGGGCAAATGACATTTTCACAAAAAACTCCCAAAATGGGAAAATAATTGAAATATGCTCCTAAACACTGGTGATTTCATCTGGGGGAGGATATTTGAAATTTTTCATTCTCACATGCAAGAACAAATAAGCAAAGATATACCCACATGTTCGCTCTTCCTATGTGGCAGACAATTTTGTTAAAATGTTAAGAGTCACTGCAGAAGAGAATGCAGGGATTTTTAATCCCCTCAGCCACATAGCAGATCCAGTCAGTCAGCTGATGCATTTCCTTATGGAGGTCAAGTTAGATTTTTCACATATTTCCCTTTCAAATGAGTTTCCAGGGTGTATTAGTATAAAGGAGTCAAGCTGTATAATAACCTCTTCCAGGCCGTTTTGAAGTTCCATGACTAGATTATCTATACAACCTGCTGCTATATTTGTGGACATTTTTCATCCATCTTTCCATAGCCTGCAAGTATCAATTAGTGGGCCCTGACACCGGTGGACAAGGTCAACTGATGAAACTGCATGACATAATGGACTTGCAAGGGAATAGGAACTTCTCTTTCTTCTCCTTATGAACTGAGTAGACTTCTAAGCAAGTAGGCAGGACCTTTGCAGATACCTGCTTGTACTAAGCCAAGCAGTGTATTACGGTCCCAGCCGACCGCTGCTTAAAAGTCCACATTTGATCCCTGATTCACATGCTGACCTCCCTTCCCTTTGAATCTTTCACTCTGATCTTCTCTGTTCACTAGCTGAAGTCTACAAGGCATTAAGAGCACTTGGGGGATGGTGGGATTATAGCTACAATATCTACTCTGTTCCTCTTTTCCCTACAAAGGGGGAAATCTGCAATAAGACAGTCTCAATCCATATTCCTGCCTTCTCTCACTTTCTCTTTCTCTCTCTCTCTCCCTCTCTTCCCTTCTCAGACCTTCTGGTGCTAATAAAAAAAAAAAAGCCATTTTCGAGTGCTCCCTTTACTCATCTACTCAGCCTTTTCCTCTTTTCTCATCTTGCCCATTTTAAAATAAACCACAAAACATCTGGGAAAGGAGCTGAGATCACTGCCATGTTTCCATTGCATACAAAGGCCATTTACACCATCTAATAGCAAGAGGGAAGACAGTCACCATCTTTGTTAATTCGCCACAGCAGCCATGTTGCTTTGCAAGCCAACTCATTTCATGGGAAGGAAACTACTCCTTTGTAAGAATAGCAACCTCTGTGCACAGAACAACTTGGGGTGGCAATCTCTGTACTCCATTTTCTATAAGTAACTTCTGAGCATGGAAAAGTAGGGAGGGAATAAAACCAGGCCAGTAACCTCACCATTCAAATGTATCTCCTATGACCCATACATCACAGAGTGTAGAGGACTGACCTATGGTGTTTCAGCCACAAAAATCCCAGTGTTGGCCATCTTTCTCACCTTGAATGGACCTACTCCCTTCATTTCTTATTCTTCACAACTGTGAAAAGGTAAATGATGTAGACAGACAATAGAGAAACTACTGTCAGTGTAGTGGCACTAATTTAATAAATGATTAGATTAGATACCAGACCCGCAAAAAAAAAAAAAAAAGGGAGGTTGCAATCTCTCTTGAGGATTCTAGCCAGCCAGTCATGCCCTTCTGCAGTGCACCATTCCATTCCCTGTCACAGATTTTTGTTTTCCCAAATACAGAAACAGGGCACTAAAATCCCACAGCAGTTCTGCCAGAGTGGAACTATGATTTATTTCCTCTCTCCCCACCTGCAGAACCCACCTGTGACAGAGTTCTGGGGATATGGCTATCTGAAGTGCCAGTGCAGCCTGGCAGCAGGTTGCCGGGTAAGCAGAACAGCACCTCAGGAGAGAAACCCACCCCAGCACTGTATGGGAGGGGCTTGTGGCTGAGAAAAAAAAAGTTATATAAAGCCAAGTACCTCTTGAGTATTCGTTGCTTCAGTGATAACCTAGCAAAGAGCTAGGGAGTAGAGTCCCTTAGTCAGCCAGAAAGTGTGGCTATGTTGGGAGGTTTAATTCTCAGTGGAAGCCTAGTGAGAGGCAGAAGAGTAATTGAACCTTAATAGAATCTGGTCAGAGAGTGTAACCTAGATTGGGGATTGAGTCTTTGGTGGGAGTTTAGCAGAAGGATCTATGATGTGTGTTCTTTATGTGAGAATCTAAAGATATATGTGAACTATCTGAAAAGTACATTGAGGAAATATATCAACCTTGACCTGTATTTTAAATCAGAAATGCTATTTTTCTCTGATTATTATCTTATTAAATATTACAGTTTATTTTTGTCAATACTGGCTCGGCTAAGTTGTATACACTATATAGAGTAACACAGAAAACAAGCTACCATATGTTTATTAAGTGGTTCTAAATCTAAACAAACCTTGAAAACCTTCACACTTTTACACACAAAGATGGAGTTATAAGGGGGAGGCAGAACTATGTGGTAAAGTTGGGGCATCTTATCAGATTGTGTGAGAATAGCCACACCAATCTGGGAGAAGTAAGGGCCTGTCACACCACCTTCCTTCTGCACACCTCCGGGTGAGTAGCTATGGGGGAAGGAATGAGAGCATTGCAACCCAAAAAAAGAATCTTCTTTTCTGAAATTTTCCTTCAGTTTACAAATGTCCAGCATCGCAGACAATGAGACATTGGAAACCATTCATACCTAGAATACTTCCTGACGATCAGAGCTGTCTGGCAGTGGAATATGCTGCCTCCAAGTGTGGTGGAGTCTCCTTCTTTGGAGGTTTGTAAGTAGAGGCTGGATGGCCAACCATTGGGAATGCTTTGATGGGTATTCCTGCATAGCAGAGGGTTGGACTCGATGGCCCCTGTGGTCTCTTCCAACCCTGATTCTATGATTCTAGAACTCTTATATTGCCCTTTCCTTTGAAAGCCCCAAATTCCATTTGGGGGCAGAATTCTTATCAAGGACAATGCCCTCATTTTGCCTCTCCTGTAGCTACACCCTTGGCACATCTTTCCATGGCCATAAGTTCTTGGAGCATGCCTTCATCATTGTGTGTCTAGCTATAGTCACATAAGCCGGTAGCTTCTAAGCAATCCCCAACTCTCTATCAGCCATGTCAGTAGGGAGATTGTATGAAAAATGTGAGAGTTCAGGGCGTGTGTGTGCAAAGATGGTAGAGAGTTCCAGCCTCCACAATAAGGGGGAAACAAGACAAATGGAGGCATAAATTGAAGTTAATACCTGCATATGTCATCAAGAGGAGGCCAGCTAGAGGTTTCTGTGCTGGTAGATAAGGACTAAACTCACATGTAGGCAACACCTTTGTCTAGAATCCTGTTGGTTAGTCCCAACCCAAGTAGACCTGTGGTAAGTGAACACATACGTAAATGCAACTGATTCAATTGCTCTAATCTAACTGGGATTGAAGCCTGTGAGTCTACAACAGTGTGCAAGCTTTTGAGTTCTCTAGTGATTTACTAAAAGTGATGAAGTATTGTTTTTGGAAAGCACTGTCAAAACCGTCCCCTTGGTTCAGACCAGGGGGTCCATCTAGTCCAGTATTTTGTTTCCAACAGCAGCCAGCCAGTTGCCTCTAAGTCCATAAAGCTTTTTAACTCTTTCCTCATGAGCCAGACTAAGTATCTTGGCTTTGCAAAAGCAGCTGCATTGGTATTAAGGAGATTATTAACCTCACAGTCGGGAAGATTCAGTGAACGTCAGCTGTCTTGCATTTTATCCTTTGTGTAGGGAATATGTTAGGTCTCAACATTACACTATTCAAGGTCCTACTTATATAATGATTGCAGACATAATTGAGTTGTATCCTATTAATAAAGTTTCCTATTAATTCAGCAGTGAGGAATTCCACTATGAGGAATGCCCCACCCACAAAGTGATAGAAGCAAAGGCCAAAGATTGTTTTAATGCTTAAAATTAGGACTCCCCCCCTACTGCCTTGCAATGCATTTTCCCCCTTCTTGCTTAAATGTGTACAGTGTTTTAGAGCTACTCAAATCCCCTGGCAGGGTTGCTTTATTTTAAATCGTCTTTGTGTATTTTGGGGAGAAGATATTTAATCTCCATCATCTTTTGCAATGGGCACACTGTCTTGAATCTTCTTGGTGATATAAATTCAAGTCACCTGCTTTAAGGTTTATTGTGCAAGGAAGTATTCATTATCTCCCTCATACCTTTCAACACCAGGAGCCTGGTGGCGCAGCGGTCAAATGCCGGTACTGCAGCCACAAAGTTGTGAGTTCGATCCTGCTGGGCTCCAGGTTGACTCAGCCTTCCATCCTTCTGCAGGTTGGTAAAATGAGTACCCAGCTTGTTGGGGGCAATTAGCTAAAAACATTGTAAACTGCTTAAAGAGCACTTAGCTGATAAGCGGTATAGAAATACACATGCTATTGCTAACACTTGATAGATGAAAACAGACAGGTAACATCAGAGTCTGGTCAGGATGGCAGACATTCCTGAAGAAGAACACAGCAAGCTGAGAATGGCTGCAGCTGGATCCCTACTGGGAAGGGCAAGAATCTACTCCCTCCTCTCCTCTCCTTCTGCTGAATGAAAAGTACTGTTGCACTCTGCACTTAGTCTGCAGCCATTCAAGTAGGCTGAGAACAAAGGGGGGAAAGTGGGAGGAGGAGAGAGAAACTGGAACTCTTTAAAAGCAGCTGAAAAAAATGCGATGACAGAAGATTAATCAAGACTATTCCATGCCAAATCAGGACTGCTGGAGGGTACGCCTCCTTGCACAGTGTATCCCCCTCCCTGTGCAAGACAGCTTCACAGTGCACGGTCATTAAAGGGCCAAAGGAGGACAAGAGGAACCTGGGCAATGTCCATCTTCAGGTTTGTGCCTGGGAAAGAAGTGTTAGCATGCCATACACCCCCAGCCCATGATAACTGGCAATGAACATTATTTAATTGGCAGAAAATATAAATTATCCATTGATGGCTGAAAGGCCATGCTGACAAAGAGGACTGGCTGTATACATGCAGAGTTAGGTCAGAGGGGACCTCAAGGCATGGCCAGGTCATGTTCACTGAGGATTGTTTGGAGAAGATGATCTTCTCAGTGGCCCAAACCTAGAAAACAATAGCCACCGAAACTCCCAAACCAAGCAACAATGATGAGTGTCCTGTAGCCTCCTTCCTGCTGAACTTTCCCTTCTGTTTCCTGCCCAGACATTAAGAAGCTATCACGACTCCCATGAATGTTTTGTCATCTAATGCTAAAACCATTTGTGGGCTCTGGGCCCTTTTGTTTGCTCTGTCAGAGAGTCATTAACACCTTCCCCTTCAGGCCAGAAAAAGGATATAAAAACCCTAGCTCCAGCCCAGGTAATTTTTATAACACGCTAGCACTTGGGTGTCTCTGCACTCCAGACACTCGTTCCTCTGTGCTGCCCTCAAACTCTTGTATCAGAGCCATTTCACCTCAACTTTCTTCTCTTCAGAATTAGTAAAATATCATCCACTTCATCCTAACTCCTCATTATCCAAATTTTCCTTCCTTTCCTTCTGTTAGTCTTGTATGGTTGTGAGACTGCTGGAATCTTGCATGTGCTTGTGATTTTCATCCAATAAAAAATTCTTTTAACCTCCAGCTAATGTCCTCTCATTAGTACCAGTATACACAGGTGAAAAGATTCCAAAGCAACAACAACATCATACAAAGTGTTAATATTTAGTTTCAAAGGAATGAGTTCTGATAAGAAGGTGACCTAGGTACTCTTTAAATGGGATTTCACATGTACAGTTCTGTAATTTATGATTAAGTGACCTGTATGCAGCAGTTGCTCACTCTGCAACTGTCCAATAAATAAATAAATCCCCTTTTTCTTTCATCGCCACCCTTTCCTCTTACTAATCTCAGTGGTTATTTGTAACAATGGTTTTTGAAAGTAATGTGATTTCCACATTGACAGGTTTCTTTTAAAAGCTTCCTCTGTTTGACAACCATTTTTTCTACTTCTTCTTCTTCTTCCCTCAGTTACTTTGGGCAGTCACTTAACATAGTGTTCATTGTTCCCATATTTTCATTTTTAGGAAATAATAAATAGCAGCATATATTGACATCACTGTTGGCAAATGGCCTCTATCTTGTAGAGACAGTGACAGACATTTAATTGTGTGATTTATCGTGTTTCTCTGTAACTGCAGCTTCTTTTACAGTTCATACATCTATAAATGGCCAAGTGTACCATTTTCTGATTATCCTGCTCTAACAGTAGGCTTACACATCATGCCCTAAACTGACAAACACCATTTAAAAGAAAGAGTTCTGATAGGCTGGCTGTTATCCATTCTGTTATCTCATTCGAAAATAATATACTCTGCTTTATCGGTATCTTTGTAATGGAAATGGAAAGCTATGATGTATATCCTTTTTTTTTCCCCTGTGCTTTCCAAGGGACTGAATTGAGTTCTGCATTCTTTTCTCTCCCTCTTTCTCTTTTTATTTCTAAAAATGAGAGCAGCCCATGACATTCTGTGCCCTGAGACAGAGCAGTCAGTAACCCCTGATGGAGGCTGGTAGCTCCCATGTTAACAGGTGAATGAACCTCTTCCAAGCTCTCTGAAATTCTGAAGATATGGGAGGGGAAGGATCCAGCATTGGGGCCAGTTAGGATGTGATCATTTTTTCTTTTTCTCAAAAGGAAGCAATGACTAATTTTACCTATTTTCTTCTTGCTGTCAGAAAGTCTTTGAAAACTGTGTATTTTCTTTACAGTTTGCAACTCACACTGTGCAAATCGCACATGGCTATTTTCTACAGGAAACAACATTTCCTGTATACCAAACAAGATTTCCTGCACAGAATGTTCCTGCAGAGAAATGTTATTTTCTGCACTGAAAAAAATTGTTTCCTGCACAGGAAACGCTGTTTTCTAGGCAAAACAGCAACTTTTTTTTTTTTTTGCATTTTCTTCTTTATTTCAAGACTATGATTCAAGATCCTAAAATGCAGGCATTTCCCCTTTATATTTCTGCTTGTAGCACTGCAGTCATAATTTACACAATGTATAATATGCAAATATGTGTGAAATTACAATACCACATGCAAATTTTGTAGACAATAAGTTCTGAACTTTGAAAACTCTCTCCAGGATTCTTCTCAACACTCAAGAAAACTTTTTTTTTAATCACTTGCCAAATATTTTCAAATATTCTTCCCATCCCTAATAAGGAGTTCCTTAAGATTTTAAATTAAAACCTAAAGCAGATTCATAGCCCAATTGACTCAAAAACCATCAATCACTATTGAGCATACCCTCCCATCTAAATCAAACCCAAATCCTGCACACCAGTTACTACAGTGGCCCCTCCACATTCGGAAGGATTCAGGGCACAGAACTCTTGCAAGTGTGGAAAAAACATGAATAACTCTCCCCATGATCCCCCCATTCCCTTCCAGAGCTTCCCCCTCCCATTCCTTTGCCTCTGGTTGCAGCATTCGGTGGGGGAGAAAAAAGACAAGGTAAAAGGCTTACTGGTACTTTCTCCTCAAACAGAAAACAGCAGAGTTCTGGGGTTCTAGCTACTTCTGGTCGCCATCTTGATAAAGAAGGGGTAGGAGCAAAGAGAGCACCTGACCAATCAGCAGCCATTACACAGCAGAATGTACAGCCACATGACAGAAAGGACACACTCTAGCAGTGGGGGAGCTTTGCTTACCCAAAAAGAAAAAAAATGTCCATTTTAAACACAAGCCCTGCAAGCCTGGAGTGAAGAAGACAAGGGAATGGGAAGTGGAAAAGGGGAGGAGGCAAGCATGTGCCTCACTAATAATCAAATTTGCAAAGGTCAAACCCATGAATGTAGAGAGAGGACTGTTACCCTGTGAGTTGGGGGTCCCAGGAGGGATGCCCAAATAACCAAAACAAACAAAGCAAAGATGGGGAAAATTAGCTGGAGCACTCTCTTGGCTAACGAGAGGCAGGGCAACGCAGCAGGATCTTTTACCCTATGTATACATCGTCAGGTCAGTGAGCAGGCAAATGGTTCAAACAATAAGTAAGATTTATTAAACAGTTATTAAAGCAAAGCACAAACACACTCCTAACTAGAAAGGAAAAGAGAATTTCAAGGGGAATGGGTGATATGCCACCTGTCCTGTGGTCCTGGAGAAGCCTGATTGAAGAAGTGGAAACCCGGCGTGGCGGCCGAGGGGAATCTGCTGAACCGAGCAGCAGCAAGGCAAAGTGAAATTCAAGCGATCCAGCGAGAGTTCCAAAGAGCTCTCAAAAGCGGGGGATTTTTATAGGAGAAAGAACAACTGCAGGCTAGTCTGGTCTTCGGTACAAACAATAGATTTTGGGTTGGAGACAAAGCCTCTGAAAGGTCATAATTTGCATGATTGAGTTAGAGTCCGAATTGGCAATAGTATAGCCGGTATGTAGATGCGGCTAGTTCGGCAGTTAAGTACCTAGCTCGCCAGGTGTCCTCTCAGGGCAGAGGATCTCTTTGTAGCAGCGTGCATATGTAATGAAGGTGTTTGTTTCGGGAGGTCCCCTAAAGCAGATCTGGCAATATGTGGCTTGATTTGGTGGGAGCAGCAAGTAATAGCCATGCCTAGCTTCGCACTTGTTCGGTGGGCCTCACAAACACTTGGCTGGTGGCAGAGTAGGGCCGAATTGCGATATCAAAATGATATCTTTGGTTCACCAAAGGTCAGGCCAGAATACGGTGGTAACAGGACTGTACTTAGATCAGAAGTGGGTTATGAGTAACTATATGATTGCTGCATACTGCTGCAAGGATTAGGATAGCAAATACCGTTTGCTGGAAAATAACAGCAAGAAAAAGGCTATTGTGATCAAGGCCATCTGGAGGGGTCTTGTAGGCATCTAGTTTGCTGCTGGACAACAGAGTGCTAGCCTAGGTGGCCCTTCGGTCTAATCCTGCAGAGTCCTCCGTGTGTTCTATAAGCAAAGACCTTTTATACAGGATCAACTAACTAACTCCTTAACCTACATTATGATAACCTATTTAGTGCATGGTGCAGCAAGAAAAAATACAGATTCCTTACTGCCTCCTAGTTTTACAGAAAAGGTGAGGTGTAAATAAAGAGAAGGAAGGAGAGGAGTTCTGATTCTGATTATGCAAACTGGAAGAAGAGATGAACCAATGTCTCCAAGTATATATATATAATTATTTATCTCCCACACACATGTGGGTGCATGAAATAGAAATAACCTCATCCCACAGGGACGTAGCCTTGTTCATAGACCAGGTACAATCAGTCATCCATAATGTCTTTTCTGTCATCTACTCTGACAGATATTGGCACTTCATGCTTCAGACTAGTGTGTTTTTACAAGTGCTGCCCAAAGATATCAGAGATTTGACCTGAAAACTTCTGCATGCAAAACATATATGCTTTACCACCTCTGTCTAGTAGTTGCTGTCCTGAAATTACCTTTGGCTTTTTCAGAACAAAGTCCCACTGTGTTCAAAAAGGTGCTTTTCCACAGGCATGTTTTCATGTGACTGGAATTTTAAGATGACCAGCTACCTAAGTGTCCAGCTGGAACACTGAAACTGGGATGAAGCCAACCCCCTCCAGCCTGGGAATAGCAGATATTATTTCAGACTTTCCACATACTGGTCTAATTTTGTGATGTTATTGTGGCATTACGTCCCTGAACTGGAAATGGGTTTGATCTGGTGGAATTTGGCTTGTCTTTCACCCCATGCCTTCTCCAACCACTTTGTAGATCTCTGTAAAAAGATCTTAGGCCCTTTCCACATGGGGTAAAAAATACGGCGTAGGACAACCTCAACCTGAGGTCATCCACACCGTGGAGTGCGCGAGGGCGGTTATTAATTGTGAGGCTCCACACTTCAAATCGCCCTCGTGCGGCTGCAGGGGTGGCGCCGCGTGTTTTTAAAGACCACATTTCATGTAGTCTTTATAAAACACAAACACGCTACCCCGTCGCAACGCCCCGTGTAGAATTGCAGGCGTACGCAAGCGCATCCCTGCAGAGCTGCCGGGGGGTGGGCTTCTGGCTGGCGCGCTTCTCCAATTGGCGGAGAACTGCTGGAAGCTGCAAGCCGCCATTTTGGGCACCGCCAGACGCCGCCGGATGCCGCTGCAGTGTGGAGCGGCGAACGCACGGTGCTCCTCGTGGCAACGGGGCTACTCAGATTAAGGTAAGCTCCGTTTCCGCATGCGCTGCCCCTTTTGCCCCCGTTTCTCTCCCTCACATGTGGAAAGGGCCTTAGCCAGCAGAGCAGTTCTGCCAGTACATTATTCTGTTGGCAGATCTCTGCGAGTAAGCAGCAGAAGATCATTCTAGTGGCAGAAGGTAGTTGTACTTAATCCTAACCTCCTATAGCCAGCACTTCATTGAGTTAAGACCACATTGTTAATTTTCTCAGTTCAGTAACACACACTCTGCAGTTCCCAATCAATCAATCAATCAGTCTCGAATTTTTGTCTCTTCTGATGAAGTAGGACAGATCATGTCAATTTGTGTAATACCTGGATACCTAACCACCTCCTTGCAAATCATTTAGAAGTTGCCAGACTAAATCATCTATTATTCAAGAGTTAACTGCCCGTATAAAAATATACCATGGAATCACAACTTTTTTCCCACCCCAAGCTCAAACATTTCACCACATTACTCATAAACAGCTAGATGTATTGTATGAAAAATCACTGAAGTTCTGTTCACCATAAAGGAGGATGGGAGATGGATTACACAGAACAGAATTCAAGATACAAAGACATTTCAGATACATATTATGAATCTCTAGAGGAAGGCAGAGCATAGGCTTAAATGTTTAGGGCTTTTGTTTAGTCACTGCAAACATGCCAGAAGCTTGCAGCTACAAGATTTGCTGGTTTGTTGAATTCAAGATGGGAGGTTCTTCCCTGTCCTGATATTCAAGTATACTTCTCTGTTACATCTATTTCTTTCCTCAGGTTTAAACCATTGTGTTTTAGGTTCTTCTCTCTTAGTTCACAGCCTGCTCTGTGCCTTGCTTTTAGCCACCTTGCTTCTGGGCTTTTAATTCCTTAACTTCCCTACCTGATCTCCTGAGATCTATCTCTTTCCATTTCTCAGTAAGCTATACACAAGTCCTCCTGGCTCTTCCTCCTACTCAAAGTTTTAATCCCAGCCAAATTGACAATTTGCTCTTGTCTTACAGAAGGTAGATTGCAAACATCCAGTGCGACCACACCACTGGCACAATGCAATAGAAGAGACTCTCGGCTCCAGCTTTTTCCTTAGATCCTAAGTGGAAAGTTGACTCTTGCATGACATAGCAACACTAAATGCTACAATTATGTAATTAGTAAAATACACACAGACACATAGTGACACAGAAGTGTTTGAATTGGCTTGCAATCTTCCTTTCCAGCATAAATTATCCTGCCTAACAGAGTGAGTCCCCCCACTACACTCAAATGAAACTGATTCTGACCTCACAGTTATTTATACCAAAAGCCACACCAATTGATTATCGTAGATTTATGTAGCTATAAAGCAGAAGAAACTGTTGGCAGAATATGACCCAAAACTGTTTCCATTTTTTATTCACAAGAGAAATGAAAGCAACTCAATCATCCTCCCCAGGGATTATTTTAGTAGAGCCGAGTGAGTTTTGTTTGTTTCTTGTCTTTCGTTAATTAATTCAAGACATCTCCATGTTGTTATTATTTTATTCTTGGGAAAGCCAGTATTCAGCAATATTTGCATCTTTTCCATCTTTTGCATCTTTTCCAACAAAAAAAATATCATTTTCTAATCTCATCCAACCTACTTCTCCCACATATGTAATAGCAAAGATTTGACCCATAGGTACATAGTCAAAAATCTCCTTTGCAATTTTTGAAGCAGTAGTGCAAAAGCAATCACATTCCACTCAGTTATACACAAGGGAGGAAAGATAAACCCTGTTTGTTAATGGGAGCTGTACCAATTTATATGAAGTACCTGGTGATTATTTTTAATCACATGTATCAGTATTGGCTTTCTGGAAGTAGGTAAGGTAGCATGCAATCTCTACTTAGATGATTCTTCAACCTAAGAATAGAGTCAGCCATCCAAGAGAAACATGGCTGCCAGCGGGTTGGATTTAAACTAAAAAGACCTGAATTCAAATTCTAGCTTAGCTATGAAGGTTTTTGGTGATGAGTCACGGTAATTACAAATGAGATATAAGTGAGAACCCTCTTTGTCTGAGATGGATTAGTGTAGAAATAAATATCCAGTCTTAAGGCTGACCATTGGTGAAAATAACAAGTTACATGTAATTAATTCCTTTTCCTAAAAAGGAAGAGATAATTATGCTATGTTATAATTGCAGCTTAGAGAAAAATCTTTGCTCCTTTCTCAGTATAATTGTGATTTAGCTGCTTTTATAGCTTCAGGAGTGTGGCTTCACTAAATTGTGAAACAAGAATGTCACATCATTTTACAACTGGCCTGTGTTGTCCTTTTTCTGTTTCTTCATGGCTAGTTGTCAGGGTTGAAGTGACCAGGAGGCAGACATGAGGAGAGCATAGTTAGTACTACAAGTCTCTGTGTTGCAGCATTCAGGTAGCTTTAAGTAAGAAGTAGCTTTAAAAGTAACTTTATTTCCATTTCTTTCAAGAAATAGAAAAGTCTATTATTGGTGTAATTATTGAAACTAACAAACTCTGGGAACTATGCAATGATAATTCCAAAAATTACTTTTAAAGTAACTTTTCAAACTCTGCCTCTTCCTATTCAGTCCACAAAGAACTGGCCACCATTACAGCAATTTGAACACTTCCAATAAAAATAAAAAGATAAAGTGAGGCCAATGTAATTTCTTTTTTTTTATTTCAAATGTCTACAGCAAGAATTACATTATGATCTAAAATGTGCACAATTTTATTTTTAAAAAGGGTACAGGAAGGGAATCAAGTGAACAACCTACACCTTCTTGGAAATATTAGAATAAAAAAAATGAATAGTAATATGAAGAAGGAGATATTATCTGTGTTATGATTAGTTGTACTTCTTCTGCTTATTATGATCATATTTTGTCTGAGATGTGTGTCAAGGCAATTATACAGGTGCATCAATTATTCTGTTACATTTTTACATAATAATTATATAAATGCTTTAAAAAAAGAAAAGAATGTGAGAATTCATGCAGGCACTTTATATCTAGCAACGACCGGAACCAGGAAAACAATTTTATTGGATTTAGCCATATGTGCACATTTAGTTAATGATCCTTACCATGCCTGCTTTCCACTCTAAGTACAGTTTGCAAAATTGCTTGCAATACTCTTTTTGCTACAGGAAAAGAAGTAGCCACAGGCAGGGAAACAAAATGGTAATGCAGGTGCTTTGTTTTCCATGCAGCGAGAGCAAGCCCTGCTTCTTAGAATATCAAGGGAATGTGGGAGCCACTTTAACCCACTCTTCCAGTAAAGAATATAGGTAGCAGGTAGTTGTTGCAGGAGATGTAGTGAAAATGACCCTTGCTTGCATCAATAGGATATGCTTGCTCCCAGTTCTCCTCCCCACTCACTGGGCACATTTATAAGAAGAACGATGCAGGACAGTGGCGTAGCTTGGTGAGAGCGGGGTAGAGGCGGGGTCGGAGGGGCAGGGCAACAGCATGCAGAGGATCAGGCAAGGAGCAGCGGCACCCCCCAAAAAGTGCCACCCAGGGCACACACCCTTCTGGCTCCCCATTGGTTTGCAGGATCAAACTAAGGTCTATTTAGTCCTATAATCTGTTCATACTGTGGCCAACCAGTAGCCAATGGGAAGCTCAAAAGCAGTTGTGTCCTCCTTCTTGTGCTCCCCAGCCAGCAATGGATCTGCAGAGGCATACTGCCTCTGACACTAGATGTCACATATAGCAGCCAGACAAGTAGCCGCTGATGGCCCCATCCTCCATGACTTTATCCCACGTGTGGGCATCTGTGGAGGAGAGGCATCCCGCTTGCATCCCAATGGCGGGCCATGTGTTCATGTTGATACGTTGATGCAGTGTCACTTCTGGAAACTATATTGGCTGGTTTTTCATGGCCTATTTTGCTTTTTCAGAGGTTCTGGGGAGTTGGGGGGATCTGAAAGTTGGAGGAGATAAACCTCTGCATTTTACACCCAGTATAGGGTATCTGAAGCCCTCTTGGGAGGGGAAAAATCATCCAAAAATAGTGCTAAAATAAAGAATCATGAGGGCTCTGTGGATTTGGGGTGCCTCAGGAAAAAAGCTTTAGGGGCCACACACTGAGGTTCAAAGGGCCCATATAGCCCCCTGGCCACACTTTGTCCACCTGATTTATCCAGTCCTTTTTTACACAGATTCAGAATGCCTGAAAATGGTTACAGTTCTAGACTAAAACCTGGCTCCTTGTACTACTTGGGATTCACAAAGGTTTGCTTTGTAGACAATCTTATGCCTTCAGATAGGTCAGACCTTCTAAGAATGCTAAGAGCCCCTTGGTCCACAGGCAGTAGCTTCTGCCCTGCAACCTTTCAGATTGTACTTTACATGCCTCACAGCACCTTCTCCAAATTGAGTTTGAGGAATGGCTGTTCTTGGTTCCAAGAATAAAGAGAGAAACCCTCTAGATGTTAACTTGTAATGTTAATTACAAAATTTTAAATTTATGTTAATTTTTAAAAACTAATTAATTCCATCACATTTCAATGAAAATATTTGACTTTGTGTTTGTTGGAGGGAGATAATGACTGAGATCCTGTGTGGTCAAGTATAATGTAAGAGTTCTGTATGTGTTCTGTTGTCACCACCCCCAAGACTCACTGATGTGCTGCAATAGGCCCAATCCATAGCAGTTCCATTACGGGTAGATTGCTAGGGGACTGGAAGAGCATGTGGCTATGTTCCCACAGACAGAGGACATCTACCTCTGGGGTCCTCTGGAGTTCTTGCTGGATAATGTCAACAGTTTACATATGGCTATAGGGGCATAGCCAGACACTTTTCGGATCCCCTCCTCTTTCCACCAGCAATAGAATGGCCTTGAGGAGGGGGGCATTGCAATGCAACAATGAGTCCTGGCTGTGGACCTTAGGAATACCAACCTTTGCAAGAAGAGACATCCATGGGCATAAAGAAGACATGCACTTGCCATTGAAAAATAGAATCACTATCCCTTGCTCCCAAATTATAGTTGACCTAGGCCAGGTCTTGATAGCAGCCACAGTGACATGGTTCCAGTGTCATCTAATCTGACAATCCCAATCATCAAAAGATCAGCAAGACTGCTAAAGTGCAGTCAAATAAACATGTGGTGTTTGGTAGAATTATTCTGAAAGTTCATTAGGTAAAGTACAATTTACAGAAGATGACTTATCATCGGCAGAGCTTGTGATCTTCTAATTATACTCTTCAATTAAAAAAAAAAGTGATGTAGGTCACCCCAACAATAGAAATCTCTTTACACTAGAAGAGCCAAAGGCAGCTTTATGCCATGGACTTGGATAAATGGAAAGTTGAGCCATGATGATGCATGCCCATGTGTACACATCTCGTGCCAACAGACTAGTGGAGCATTGTCACAGAAGCAAAAATGCATCCCACTAAACTCTCTAATCCAAAGGAGCAAAGTTGGCTTTACAGATTCATCTCCTGCCCCCACCCCAACCACAGCATCTCATACCTTGGTCATATAACCACTTCTGCAAAGAAAAGAATGAACTCAAATGAACTTGTAACAGAGGGGAAAGAGAACCAATGGAAGATCCAGTTGCCACATAAATGGCTTCAGTCCTCAAGGAAGCACAATAAAATAATGGCCCCCACAGTGCTAAAAATATGATGGTGAGCCTGATAATTAACAGTTCATCATAATATCCCAAGTGTCCTCTCTTTGAAGACCTGTCCAGACCCCAAGCATAAAGAATCATAGAAAGGGAGATTAGAAACCTTGCCGTTTCCCATCCACACTTAGGACTGGACAGCAGACTCAAAGGGCACTTCCTCACTTGGGTGAGATCAATTGCAGTTTTGTTCAAATAACAAAAATAACATTTTTGGGTTTTTATTTTTGTTTTGTGTTTTGTTCCCCCCCCCCATTTCTTTGTACAAATATGCAGTTTTACGCAAACTTGGATCCTCTTTTCTCCTCCATTTTTGGTGATATGAAAACCTTCATGTGATGGCCCAGTAAGCAGAACATATGGAGAATATGGAGATTACTGCTTGCTAAAGTTACAGTCATGGCATCCCTCTTGTGTTGCTCATAGGAATAATTTGCCATTGCTCATATGATGAACTGTTTGAGCAAATGACCCTTAATTGTCTTGAGTTGTGGATGGTGCCTTCCATGTCTGTAAGATGGTGAATTCACTCTGGGTTTTTGTCTGAATTTTCAAACCATACAAAGTACTGGATGTATTCAGGGGACAGGATTTAGTAGCTTGGATTGCTTTTTTTACTTATTCACCTTCCAAGATATCCAAGGTGCTGAAACTTGGAAAGGAGGTTCAGCACCTTGGATAGCTCCAGATTAAATCCCAGAAAGAATTCATCATTCTACTGACTATGGATACTGTCACTGTATTATCTGTATAGGCACTCTATTATCTGTCTGTATTATCTATCTGTTGGCTTATACTACTAAACTAGAACATGGTGTATTTGTCAAGAGCAAGACAGGATCTTGCCTGAAGGTGTTTCCCATCATCCACTGCTATATCTGTTTAACTGGATATGGTAAGGGCTTCCAGATGCTGAAATTAGATCTCAAAACTACACATTCCTAAGCCATCTGTTCAACAAAGTTTTTAGGTTTGGGGTGACTGATCCAGATTGCCTCCATGATGTTTTCCATTTTTGTTAATGTGAAAGTGGGTGGGAGGCTTCAGTGACTGGCTCCCTGCTTCAGTCCCATTTCAGATCAAGATTCCCCCAACCCAGGTGCCATTTACATTGGAAGAAAATCCACTTCTCATTCTCATGGAAGTTTTCCTTTCCACTCACATAGCAAATGTGAGGAGCTGGCCTGAATCAAGGCTGTAGTAAGGAGTTTTTGAGGTGCTGGTACTCTTCTTCCCCAAGCCAAAATCCTCTTCTTTCCCCCACTCCTAATGTCTGTTCTAGATACCTTTTTCATGCAACTGGTAATCTTGATTAGTTGAATGACTATTTGATCAAATTTTATCCCTAGGAACTTGCTTTATTATCTCATCAATTGATATGGTGGGATGACTTGGAAAATTTATTTATTTATTGAGCATTTATACCCCCACCCTTCAGCTAAAAAAAAGCATAGAAATCATTAATTTGACAATTCTCTGCCCTCAGGTTCATAACCTAAAAAGACATGAAACACAAAAAAGAGGGATTGCAGTGGAAGAAAGGGATTAACTCCACCAAATGGCAGCCACTGTTCTTTCCCTCAGTGGTCATTGCAATGGCAGCTGGTATGAACGGAGGGCCAACTGGAAAACTGTAGCTTGGGAGGCCAATAGAACTCCAGAATATTTTGGGTACTGCTCTAAATTTTTAGATAAATTAGATAATGGCGAAGCCCCTAGAATCGTTGGCATTCTTGCTGCCAGGGCTTGAAGCTTTTGTGGGCTTGCTCCAGACTTTGGGTTTCTGAGATACGTAGTCACAAACTGCAGTTTGTATACTGCCTCTAGGAACATGAGAACTCATCCTAAGAATAGGTCCGTTAAGATGTACTTAAGAGACAAAGACTTGGACAATAATAGACTTCATTAAAACCACAGTTTGCTCATGTACAGAACCTTCTTTTACATGTCAGGCCAGCCTTTTCCAAACTGGTGCCCTGCAGACGTCTTACACTACAACTCATATCATCCCTGGATACCAGGGCCCTTTAAGAGCACCAGGATGGGGAGAGGTGGCTCTTCCAAACCATAAAGGAACTTCCCGGGAAAATGGAATTTGACTCCTAGTATGACCAAATGTTTTGAGTTATGTATAGTGGGACCTTGGTGTCCACTACGGCTTGCTTCCAAAAGCTCCCATGGATACCAAAATTTGTGGATGTTCAAGTCCCATTATGTACAGTGGTGTAGTAAAATAGCATCTCTTATATAAAATGTCAAAGCCAGACTTTGTCTTGAGGATTTGTTTTTTGTGCGGGGGAGGTGGAATATTTTCAAGGCCATGGTTGGTTGAATCCATGGATACAGAATCCATGGATATGGAGGGCTGACTGTAAGAATTTGTTGTTGTTGTTTTTCCGTAAGTAATACTGAACTTCAACAGCACCTCAATACAGTCTGAAAACAGTAAAACTTAAGGCTTAAATCCAATTGCTTCTCTCAATAGTGTAGACCCATTGAATTAGTTGCTGAATGGGAAGTCAACATGTAATTAATTCCCATTGTCTCAACAGTTGTGCTCTAGTCGGAACTAACCATTAGAATTAGACCCAGGTGTTTATGATGTCTGAAATGTTTGCCTTGGTGTTATATTTTGAAAGCTGGCTAATTCCTGGATGCACTTACTACTGATGCCTGACACTGATGCGATGACAAGGGAGCGGCAATGAAGGAGTTCAGAGCTAGTGTGTGATTAAAGACTAGGGCATGCTGTGCAAAAATAACACGGCAATCTTAAGAACTAGATGAATCAATAATTATTAAAAAGTTTCATTGGTATCATTAAGTATGATTTTCCATCCAGCACAATAAAATGAAGAAGCAAGGAAGAGAGAAGTCTGTTTACAAACTTCCATTAGATCATGCAGACAACTCCCAAAATTAAAATTTGATGAAAACTCCAGAGTATTATTGTGAAACAGGGTTTGGATTTGATCATCATCCTCATTAAGCTAACTTCAATGAACATCTGATCATTTCCAAAAAGCTAATGAGCCTCCTATTGGGCTAAATATATATATTATGGAACCCAAAGCTATCTGGTTGCTATCTTTACAGATTCTCTTCTGCAATCTCTTCCACTGACCTGAAGCTGGGTTCACACAAGCACATCCATCCCTTGATACTGCTCACACAAAAGTGATAATTTGTCAAATTGCCATCACAGGTCAGGCAACACAAAGCAAAACTTGCCAGATCTGGAATCATCTTAAAACCCAGTGTTTCTCAATAGTAGCTATTCACACATTCAGCTGGAAATCACTGAGTGCTAAACTGCCAAGTGATGAGATATTGAGTGATAGAAACACATGTGTGAATTAACTAGCAGTTGTTATAGCCACATGAACTATGGATCTTCTTTAGTCAGACACCTTAGCTAAAATGCCCCACTGGTTTTCCAGTTTAAGCTTTGTTACATCAGAGGGCTGGAATGTCTTGCAAGAGATGGACACTTTTCTTGAGAGTTCTACAAAGTAGACTGTACATGAATTGCCATCTCAGTCCCAAATACAGGATGCGAAAGTAAAGATTAAAGTAAAGTAAAGATTAGCATTAAACTTCTCCTGTACAATCAGTGAGTGCTCTGTCAGGAAGATGGAGAAGGAGTAAATGCTAATAAATAAACTACAGTTCAGATCAAAATGATCAGCAGCTTTGTAGAACTAAAACAAGAAGAACTGTTCTACCCTTACCCAGCTGATAGGTTTCATTTCAGTGGAACTAGCCCTAGAATAAGATAATAAAGCCCTAAATCTTGCAGATGTAATATTTATGTAGGATGTTTGAGTAGATGTCAATACACATACTCTAGATGAATCTTGAAACAGCTTCCATTAAGTTGCTGTAGTGTACAAAGTGTTGTGTTCGCAACCTGAAATTCATATTTTCTAGCTTTAAATCAACTTTCCAGTTTCACAGATTGAAGACTATGACTTCAAAGGCAACTACCTCCTTCTCTTCTCTCGTTACCCCTTGCCCAAGGTCTATCACTCCATTTCAAACGAGGTCCAACTCCAAGTCAGAGTAGACATGTCAGCACGAAACACTAAGTCTTGATCATCATGTCTTGGTGAGAAAACTGTTAATCTGTGTACACACCATGGGGGGCCGACTTCTCGACCAATTTAACTAAATGTACTAAGGCTGGCCAAGTCATATAACACATGTGGCAGCTCCAGCACTCTGGAGCACAGAGGGCAACTCTGCTGCATGTGAAATGGATGCAATGACAGGTCACTGTTGATTTATACTGCACCACTTGCCAAGAGTATGATTGTTATCCTACCCAGATGCTTGGAGATTCTGACAAGCAGACTCAATCCCACTCTTTGACCTCACACCACAGTGGGGGAGAGTGGAAGGGAGAGGGAAGAAGGAGGGTCAAAAGGATGGGTTGGCTTTTTCTCTTCCACTTCAGACAAAAGAGACTTCAACAGTCACTTCCCTGTAAGTCCCGCACCACCAACTCTATTGTACTGTGCACATGATTACATGCCAGGATTAAATGCCATCCATAGAGGCTTGGATCAGATTTCTTTAAAAGATCATTTTTTTATCCTCTGCTTTTCTAAGCTGCAAAATGGAACACGCTCTCTCATGCCTGGAATCAGGCATGCACCTCTCTCATGCACACCAGTACACGTGCACAACATGTACACATTAAGTCAAAGTAAACAGAATCTCAGTTGTGACTGATTTTAAGGAGCAGGTTGTATTTCATACAGAGTCAACATTCTGGCACCCTGGAACAATAGTGAACAGCAATGAAGAAAAGACCCTGCCGAGGGGCAAAATTACATTTATGTCCATTGAGCAATATGCTTGCTTTCCATAAAGAAAGTTTATAAAGAAAGGAAGAAAAAAGCTTACATCTCCAAAGCAGTGTTGCGTGTCAGCCAAAAGGGGAGAAAAAAGGAAAAAAGGACAAAGCTACATTGTGCCGCAGCTCTATAAGCCCTTTGTTACCCATCAACAAAGTCTTTAAATGCCCTGCTGAATGGGAATTTTGCCAAGCGTCAAACTGGCTACTTGGCCTTATTAAGGGCACCTCCTACTGGCCCTTTCATGGAGCGAAATCCTGCTTTCTTCCTGATCAGTCCCCTGCTAAGACGCTGAAGAGAGAAAATAGCTACTGAAAAAGAGGAGGGGGGAGAAGACGTTCAGCCGAAGAATGGGCTTAGGCCAAAGGCAAGCCATGGAAATGGCCCCAAAAGCAGAAGACAAAACAACCAGCCTTTGCAAATAATAATAATAATAATAAATGCCTACAGGTGAAATACAGTAGAAAGGAAACTTTGCCTGGTTCTGAATGGCCAAAAAAAGAAAGAAAAAAAAACCACCACCAAAAATTTCAAAGCAAACCATGCACAAGAAAGTGAAGGGCCAAGCAGATAAAGGCTTTGTAATCAGCAGCAGGGAGCCAAACATAAAGCCCAAATTAAGCGGAGATAGCAGAGAGCAAAATACACCAGCGAAATCAACAGCTAGGGGGTCTGACAACCTGTAATGATTTCCCTCTTCACCGCCAAGCACTACTGCATGTTACATCTTGGGCTCATCATAGATATATATATAAAACCATGCTTTTCATGTGCACAGATATACACACACCCATTTTGCCTTCCATCGGCAAAGAAGCTTGTGAGTCAATCATCTTTCAAGGTGGAGGACCACAGACATGCCTCTACCCACCATCCATTAAGCTGGAAATTCAAGACAGAGAGAGAGGGAGAGAGACCTATTCATTCTCCCATTCCAGCTGCCTCCATCCCATGTAGCGCATCTAACATAGAGAACGAAAGAAAAGGAAAAAAAAACCTCATTGACATTTTTAAAATGAACGTCTTCTTCCAGTTCACCTGTTAGTCTTAGACAATCAACTGGCAACCACTATCGTTCTGGGCTCTTCAAGGATGCTTTGATGAAATATTGGTATTTATATGCAACTGCATGATGCTAGACTCAGGGAAACTTTTTTGAAAAAAGAATAATTCTGCATAGATTTTCAATGCTGCATTTTTTTGTCATTGCCTGCTTCTGTTCTGTGTGTGAGCGTGTGGGCTGGAGGGAAGGGAGAGAGGAGGGGGGAAATGAGTGTGCATTGTTCATCAATGGCTTATATGACACTACCAGATCGGGTTGTTATCTGCAGGACTGGGTAGACTCATCCTAGGATTGCCAGTTAATGAAATTTGGCTGTTAATCACCCAAACCAACATGAAAGATTGCTGGAAAATATCATTCATCCTTGCAAACCCCATCCCTACCACCACACCCCCTCTCCAAGCCTGATCCCCTGCAAATGGCATCATGACTTTCTCTCACACTTCCAGGAAAACCTCCCATTTCATTTCTGGGTTTGTTTCCTCTGGTGCTATTACTCTCAGTAATTCTTGATCTTCTTAGAAAAGAACACCCAACAAGACTGTATCAGTGTCCTTTTACCTCTTCCCCTATCCCAATTCAACACGCAACGGGCTTTGCCATTTTTAATTAGAAAATGTGTCTGCCAAGTGAAAAGAGAGGCGTGCCCCCAAGGATATCAATCAAACAGAGTTTGGAAATCGTCTGCATGGAAGGTTGCAAACCACAGATCCACCTATGATCCATTTTACAAACCGCATATCCACATGTTATCTTGTATTCTACATAAGGCATTAAGAGACAAAACAAAAAGCCAATAAGCTACAGAGCTCCAAAGGAGAAACACCCCTAAGCAGAGAAGAATATCTCGCATAATCGGCACCTTCTACTACATTTGTCCTTTAACCAGAGGGTTCCTTTCTTCCTCTTGGGTAAATTCTCCTTTACAAAGCAAGAAAAGGAGCGCCTTGATAGAGTTCCCAAGCAAGTCTCTTGCAACGCTCTCACCAACTCAGCTGCCTCCTCGTGCATTAGAAAGCCAAGCGTCCAGCAAGCAGAAAGAGAGGTGGAAAAAAATCAGCAATCTGGAGCACATCTCACAATGCTCCTGCACAAATCACGAAATTGAAGGAGATTAAAAAAAAAAAGAATAGCAGAAAAAAATAAATAAACTCATATCTGACATACCTGTGACTTCAAGATCCAGAGTCAGGACAGAGATCCCAAACAGCAGAAAAGCCAGCTTTGGTACCCAAACACATCCAAGGCTATTCTCCATATTTCAAAACACACCTACGGATACTTGGGTCCGGATCACAGGCAACAATCCCACACGTTACACAGAGCCACTTTGATCTCCTCCCTTTTGCCAGGGTTGGGGTGGGGGGCAGTGTTCCCTCAATTCTTCCCAAAGGACAAGGTGAAGCAGTTTTTCCCCCCTATTATGTTTTTTAAAAAAGTTGCATTCAGCCTCCAAACCAGGCAGATGTCAGAAAACTAACTCAAGGAAAAAGAAGAGGTAAGGCGACAGGAGGTCCCTCTGTATCAAAAGCATCCATGTGGGGGGAGAGAAAAAGAAAAAGATCCAGCAAAAATGCAAAGAAGAGTGCATCAAAAGAATAGAGCTCCTTCCATCTCTTTGGCTCCTGCTGTCCAAAATAAAATAAAAATTTGTACGCTGGCAATCCAACAGGAAATGGCTAGGGTATTATGATGATGGTTTTCTCCCTTTCTGGCTTGGCAAATGTTCCCTTGCAGAGAAAGATGAGGAAAAGATTTTTTTTTTCCCTTAAAAAAAAAAAGGATGAGAAGCTCTCACTTGTTACTGGCGCTGTCCACCAGCAGTGTGTGAGAGGAAAGAGTTAGAGCCCGGTAACGTCCATTGATCCACAGAAGTGGAAGGCTGAGGAGGAAAATGTGGAGAGCGGAGAGCAACTGACTGGATCGGGGAAAAGAAGGATTCTGCTGTGGGTGAGAAAGAAGAGAGAGGCAGCAGTGTTGGTGGAGGGGGGAGACAGAGAGAGACAGAGAGAGCCTGGTTTGCTTTCAGCAGCTGTATTTGCTGAGCCTCCCTATGAATGAGCAGGGACGCCCTCCGTCGGCAAAATGTGGGAAGTCCCTTTTTTCCTCAATGGAGCCTGCTCCAGAGACAGCACATCTCTCTCTCGGTCCTGTTTTAATTATTTTATCGCTGGAAACAGTACAAGTTTGAGGACAAAATGCATTAATAATAAGGTTTATTTATAACACTCTTTTCACCAAAGGGTGGAATATCAACATATACAATCAGGGCAAAGACAAGAAGCGTAACACTATAGCAACACATGGAATGAAATCTCCAACAGCTTAGATAATCAGACTAAAATCAATAGGGAAGATATATCAGTTCATTATTTACAATAACAGATTTTGCTTTCTTTCTCGATAGCAAGACTTTAAGCCAGAACCAGAGTCTTTGCCAGTGAAATTGTGAGTGTCCAACTGCAAAGCTGTCTTTTCAGAGCCCAACATGGTGTAGAGGCGGTCTCAGGACTTGTGCTCATCTGTTTATATATTCAATACAAGGAAGCTGTTTTAAAAAAAAAAGGAAACCAATTCTGGCACAATGTTTTAGATGGCTATTGCCAAGCAAAATATAAATTTCTGACTAGGTCTCCTACTACTTTCTATGTATTCTAAGGGAAATAAACACCTGAGATACAGAAATGTAGTTGCTTTCTTCATCATAGCAGCTGGGGTTGAGATAGCTAAATGCTGGAGAACCAGAGACGCCAGCTAAATGCTGGAGAACCAGAGACGTAGATAACTAGCAGCAAAGAAATTGGGACCCTTGGCACATGGAAAAATTATCGGACAGCATATAGCACTTCTCTTGTTGCACTTGGCCTGGTCTGATCTTCTGAATGTAAAACTTCATGCAGTAAACCTAGCACCATCATCATTATTACTGAGATTTATGTCTTCGTATATGGCCTTACACAGGCGCAAAATTGAGTTGAATAGCTTCCCAACATTACCACAGGAATCCATTGCACAACTGTAACTAGTCGAGTAGCTGATGTGCCATAGCCCCAATGTGCAATTGATACCAATCTGCATGGGGGATGACCATCTAGGCACCAGCTATGAAGTGCCGGCATACCACAGGAGCACCCAACATGCATCAGAAGTGCTCAGAGTACGTTGGAAATGCCTGATGCACATCAGAAGTGTTTGATACACACATTTTGGAGCCCACTCTTGCCGATGCCCAGATGCATATCTTTGCCATTCACTAACAGGATTTTGTTGCATTTCTGCAATAGGCCTACAGATTCATAAAGTTATGAATCATATACTGGGATGTAGGACCTTAACCGTTTTTATTTATGTCGCCCTTTTTTCCCAGTTTCAGAAACAAAGGCAGCTTACAAACGCCAACTTAGTAAAAATAATCACACTATGTAAAAGTTTAATAAAAGCTATCAAACAATTGAAAACAATTTAAAAACATGAACACTTTTTAAAAAACAAACAAAAGGCATAAGTTCTTTCCTCTTCTTCCTCCTTCCTCCACATTCTGCAGGATTTGTGATATGCAGTAACAGACATTTGGGGAATACAAGAGGTGTATATATATACATCAGTAGAATAAGTATTTTCTTTTTCTGTAAAATATGTGCAGTGCCATCCATGAATCTGTGTTGAAATAATGTTTTTTGTTACTTTAAGGCAGAGATCTGCAAACTTGGGGGGGACACTGAAAAAAATTGAACGATCAACAATATCACTCAACCAAAAAAGAACGTTCAAATTTGGCTGGTGAGGATATGAGAAAAGGATAAAGAAGAAGTGGGATGGGACAGTTAATGGGGTGTCAGAAAGAGGGGGAGAGAGACGAAAAGACAGTATGACACAAGGAAGAGTTCAGAAAAGTTATGAGGAAAGGTGGATTTGTAACTGGTTGACTGACCGTACCCAAAGGGTGGTCTCCAATGGCAGATTCTCATCCTGGAGAGAAGTGACTAGCGGGGTGCCACAGGGTTCTGTCCTGGGCCCGGTGCTGTTCAATATCTTCATTAATGACTTGGATGAAGGAATAGAGGGCACGCTGATCAAATTTGCAGATGACACCAAATTGAGAGGGGTTGCTAATACGCCTGATGACAGGATCAAAATTCAAAAGGACCTGGACAGATTGGAGAGCTGGGCCAAGGCTAACAAAATGAATTTCAACAGAGAGAAATGTAAGGTCCTACACTTAGGCAGAAAAAATGGTATGCAGAAATATAGGATGGGGGACACGTGGCTGGCTAACAGTACGTGTGAAAGGGATCTAGGAGTCTTCATAGACCACAAGCTGAACATGAGTCAGCAGTGTGATGCGGCAGCCAAGAAGGCCAACGCAATTCTTGGTTGCATCAATAGGAGTATGGTGTCTAGATCGAGGGAGGTATTGGTACTACTTTATTCTGCATTGGTTAGACCTCATCTTGAATACTGTGTCCAGTTCTGGGCACCCCAATTCAAGAAGGATATGGATAAGCTGGAGCAGGTCCAGAGGAGGGCAACCAAAATGGTGAGGGGCCTGGAAGCCATGCCCTTTGAGGATAGACTTAGAGAGCTGAGTATGTTTAGTCTGCAGAAGAGAAGGTTGAGAGGGGACATGATAGCCATGTTTAAATATTTGAAAGGATGTCATGTCGAGGAGGGAGTGGGCTTGTTTCTCCTGCTCTTGAGACCAGGACAAGGAGCAATGGATGCAAGCTGCAGGAGGGGAGATTCCACCTGAACCTCAGGAGGAATTTCCTGACAGTCAGGGCTGTCCGACAGTGGAATGTGCTGTCACAGAGTGTGGTGGAGTCTCCTTCTTTGGAGGTTTTTAAGCGGAAGCTGGATGGCCACTTGTCGGGAGTGCTTTGAGGGTTTTCCTGCATGGCAGGGGGTTGGACTGGATGGCCCTTGTGGTCTCTTCCAACTCTACATTTCTTTGATTCTATGATTCTATGATTCTAAGGTTGAGAGAACTATGTATGTTCAACCTAGTGAAGAGAAGACTGAGGGGTGACATGATTGCACTCTTTAAATATCCCAAGGGCTGTCAAAAGAGGAGGGAGCAGATTTGTTCTCAGTTTTCCAGAGGGTAGGAGCAGCTCTAATGGTTTTATGTTACAGGACAATAAATTTTGATTGAACATTGGAAAGAACCTCTTGGCAGTGAGAATGGTTCAGCCATGGAACCAATTGCCTTGAGAGGTGGAGGAATCTCTTTCTCTGGACTTCTTCAAAAAGAAGCAGGACAGCTGCCTGGTGGGGACACTCCAGCTGAAGTTCCCACATTGAGCAGGGTGTTGGAGTCAATAGCCTATGAGGTCCTTTCGAACTCTGTAATTCTATGATTCTAGTCTATGTAGGGATGGGCCAACCGAATCCTTGAATCCTTGAATCCTGCGTAAGGATTCAAGATTCCCAAATCCGAATCCCTGTGCCAAAATAAGCAAACTGAATCTTTTGAATCTGCCAACCAAATAGATTGTTGGAGACCGGGACACCTGAAACCAGGAGACCGGAACTCCTGAAAACCTGGGAGAATGGGATGTCTAAAAACCTGGGATATCAGACATACAAGGGAAGATAGTAAATAGGTGAGTTTTTCCTTTGGAGTAGTAATGGCTTTTGCTAACAATTTCAGAAATTACAGCTGGGGTTGTATTCTAAGATATTGAAATTGAACATTTCATATTGAAGTTCAGTACTTGACTGGAAGCTACAGGCTTGAGATTTCAAGGACAGCTGAAACATTCCTTTGCAGAGCTCCCTTGCAAACCTTTTTCAGACACAATTCTGGGGTTTGCAGTTTTATGAGGGGTCACAGCCTTCTCTGCCAAAGTCTGCTGGTGCATCATCAAACTACAAACCCCAGGATACCAGAAGGAGCTACGCAAAGAAAAGCCAGTTTTGACCTGGATTATCTCTCTACTATAGTAGGTGGCCCTGTTTACATAAGCAGAAAAATGTGGGATTAATCCACATTATCCTGCCTATGTAGAAAGGGCCTTCATGTCATTTTCAGTCTGGGGAGATCCTGAGGCAAAACTAGGACAATTGTCTTGGCCAGATTTCTCCAGAGGGAGGTTTGCCTTTGCCTAGGCTTTTGCTAAGGCTGAGAGAGTGTGTCTTGCCCAAGATTTATCCTTCTTTCCCTTGCTTTTTAAACTCTTTTTTAAAAAAGGATTCAAAAGATTTGAAATTTGTGAGATTCATGGATTCCCAGAACCTTCCAGGGATTCAGATCTGGATTCAGATTTGGAAAATTCTGGATTCATCCCATCCTTAATTCTGTGATACCATTTTTGTCATGCCCCAGCCCCAGGAGTCAGGTGCAAATGCAGACAGAATCCTCCCCAACAGCCACAACATGCAGATATGAACAGGACAATACTTACTGCAGCCCAGCGTAGGTGAGAAAGAGAAAGCCCACAATACTTGGCACATTTATATGGAGAAGACACATTAATTAGGCAAACCGCTGTTGGCTAATAAATACAAGGGATGTAGGGGGCAGAGGCTCATTGCAAACAACTAGTGGAAGCAACACATTCTTCTTTTGGATCCTTGGCTTGTGTTCCTAGACAACCTTGACACTCGCTTTGCGTGCTGACTATGCTGCTGGATACTTCCTTGAACTGACACTCTGAATTTATTATCAACTTGGACTGCTGAAACATAAAAATGGTAACTGACTGATAAGTCTTTGTAAACGTTGTCTGTGGCTGTTATTATAGATTCTAGCGGAGGACTGTGAACTGTGGCTGGCTATCTGGATAGGACAATTTTGGGGCTACAGCTAGCGGTGGCCAGTGACTTTCATGTCAGTAAATCCACCTGGGCTCCACTTCAGTCTTTAAAGGAGCTGCACAATGTGCTGAATGCCATCCCCACAATAGCCTTAGCCCCTTGGACAATTTCTTTAAAGTTTAGAGTAAAAACTGGAACAGATTGACCACGGTAACCACAAACCATTGCTGATTACAATTCCCAGACACCTCCGCTGTCATCCTGATTGGGGAATTCTGAAAGGTATAGCCCAGAAAGTAATTTTCTCATGCTGTAGCAAAAAGAGAATAATTCTGCCCGTCGTGGATCTGACATCAGCCACTGCTGGCTGCAGTCCAGCTTGCTGCTGCTCCATGATTGTTCCCTAAGGAATCCAGCTTCTGCCTCTGTTTTAAAATTTAGGGATGCCTCCTAAAATCTACTTCTGCCTTTGCATAATGTCCTTGGGTGGAGGAAAGGAAACAGAAAATTTAATGGTCCATAAGTTACTGTGAAGCTTTTTTCAAAAATTAAAGAGCATGTACCCCTCACCTCATCTATCTTGTGTACCCAAAGGTGCCCAGGCTAAAGTATCCATGCCCAAGAGTCTAGATTGTCTAGCCTTTAAACAATAAAAAGCATCAATTTGAGTTCAACACTTTAATTCATAAGAGCATTAATTTGGACAGAATCCAAAAGTTCTGTTATCTCACTGGAAAATCCTGTCCCGGGGTCTACAATTTTTATATTACAATATGATTCAATGTGCCTGAGAGGTCCCCTGGATAGGCATCTAGGCAGCAATGGTCAAAGATCGAAAACCAGGTCAGGCAAGTAAAATCCCCAGTCACGTAGACCCAGGAGACATCAAGAGGTGTAAACCCACAATAAACAAAGGATCCTCAACCCCGAGACGCCGACTTGAGGGGATTAGCGTGTCTGCCCCAAGTTGAGCAAATATTCCATCAGGCGAGGACCAGAAGTCATACCACAAAACACAGCCAAAGATCCTGAGACTTTAGCAACACCTTGAAATCTCATCACACAATTACTAGTGTGGAGTTTTGTGCCCACTGCAACACCCACTGTTCTCCCTGGGAAAGGATTAGCCCTCCAGGTACCTTTTCCCCTACAAATAGTCCCAGTTTTTGAGCAGTTCTTTGGATAACCCCCTGTCATCCCAGTACACCGTTGCTCCATCCGTTGAGTGATCTCCTCAGCCCTCTCCATGCAGAGCCCCACTTCTCCGCTGTTTTTCCCGGACCAAGGACTTCAGGACAAAGGTGCAGTATCAGCCCAGCTACACCCGTTCAATATTCCCCATGCAATTTCCTCTCTTTTGCTTCTTATTAGGTCTTGAGTGAGTGTGTGAATGATTGTGTTGGTACGTGAGACTTTTCCTTCAAAAAAATCATTTATTGGACATTTTTGTTTGGTTTTTGGCTTGGCCTGACCCCGTAGAAACTGGGTAAAAGACCCCGCAAGGTTACCCTGCTTCTCGCATTGCTATTGCTTGTGATCTGGCTAATTTCCATTCCCCATCGCGTGGAGCACATTGAGGTATTCCCAAAGGGACCCCAGAAATCAAGGTAACAGTCTAGTTTGGAAACCAGCTCTCAGAACACTCTTGCCAGCATAATCAGTGGTTGTCCTGGCTGGGGCATTCTGGGACTTGTATTCCAAAAGAAAGAACTTCTCCAAACTTCAACAGAAGCTAATCTGTCAGTGGTGCAGGTCAAAAAATAGTGCCATGATATTATCATTGTGTCCTATAACAATTAAAGCTTTGGGACACTTTTCCAGGGCAACTGCATGTGGACCTTTCCACCACAACTAGAGTGACATCAAAGAGTAAACTTCTACTTCCACCTGTGGAGATAGAGATCCACTATGGAATAGCCTCCAGGGTACTATAGGGCTATAGTCTAAAAAAATCTAGGTGAAGAAAAAGGTCTTCATCTAGCACTAAAAAGGTCATAAAGAAGACACAAGACAAGTCCCCTGAGATAGTCTACTATGTTCCATCTCTGGGTTGCTACTGATGAGAGGGCCCTACCCAATTTTCCTTAACAGCAAAAGGTAATAGAAATAATAAAATAATAAAACTAAATAAAACTAAAATAATAAAACTAAAAATGGTGTCCAGGATTCTAGATCAGCTACTTAGTTATGGAACCACTTTAGTTACATAGCTAAATAGTATCTCCCAGCCTGACCTCCAATCCTGATTTACTGGGCAAGCAGTTTATTCTTTTGTCAATTGGAATGCAGCAGATTGACATTTCTACTCCTTCTCATCAGCAGTCACCAGTGTGACAGTCAGAAGTAGAACCACTGTGACAATTTCTCCTTGTACTGGAGATTGCTTGTAGAGAGCAGACTGGAACTGTCCATTTGGTGCACCACAAACAACAGGAAAACAAACTGGTCACTCACAGCAACTGCTGCCAGATAAATCAGAATTAGGAGACTTTTACGATTCCTACACATTCCTTCCACTATTGAATATGGAGAGGTCATGAATACAAACAAGTCACAAATGCTTAACTCTAGATTATATATTCATAACTGTGATTCTGAATTCCAGCCACTGTTTAATGTCATCAGTTAAATAACAAGGAGCATCAAACTGTAAAATGAACCTGAGACAATAGCTATATGTAAACCACTAACATCATCCATACACAAGCACCTTTCTGACCTGGTTCAAATTCCTAGGCCATTTCTGCACTAGACTGTTATAGGGCCGTTATTCCACTTTCAACATCCTATGGAATCCTGGGGTTTGCAGTTTAGGGAGGGGCCTCAAAGGCCTCTCCCTAAACTGCAAAGCCCAGGTTTCCATAGGATGTTGAAAGTGGAATAATGGCACTATAACACTCTAGTGAAGAAATGGGGCTAAATTTCACAAGGAATAAAAAAATGTGAGTTCATTGTGCCCTGAAAAACATGAATGGAAATATTGGCCCTTCCTTACCTTCAACAGCTCAGCAGGGCTTTGGAGGTATCAGAGGTTCTGAGAGAGGGGCTTTGAGATATGGGGTGGCTAGTGGGTCTGCTGCTGGAGGTATGAAGAAACCTCTCTTGATTTTACTGCTGCTCTTCCTAGTTGGCCAGAGCTGTCCTAGTGTGGCAGGCCCTTTCCCTTCAGAAGTTCAGCCTCTGAAGTCAACTTTCCATTTAGAAAACTACTTGTACTATATCCTCTGACATTTCAAAGAAGGGAGCTCGGACATGCATGGCCAAACAACATCAGATTATGATTAAGATTGCAAAAGTGATTAATGGAGAAGAACACACAAAGTAGGAAAGACGGTGGCAGTTTGTTTTTGCCTAAGTCAACTAGGAAGGCCAAGAGTGCGAAGACCAAGGGAGTGCACTCTCTTCTGAGTGCAAAATACTTTCCCACTTTTTTCCACTATTTTTTCTACAATTTCCACAACTGCAGCAATTGAAGTAAGCTGAGGATAAAGGCGGAAAGTGGGAAGAGGAAAGAGAAACTGGGATGTTTTAAAAGCAGCTGAAAAAGTGGGATGAGAGAGGATTAATAGGGATTTTCTTTGTCAAAGTGGGACAGTTTGAGGACACAGGGGAACAAAGGCAGCTTCTGGTTTAAAAAAAAGTAATAAACTCTGCAATGCGTCATTTACCACCGATAAAGCTTATCTTATAGTTCTGCCTTTAGGTCTGTAAGACCTAAAGGTATTAGATTGCATCAGACCTTGGAAGCTAAGCAGTTCATTCGTGTAGGGACAGGGGGGCGGGGAAGGTGGTTCACCCCAGGTGGCAATGTTTTGGGGCGTCCCAGCCTGTAGCCATGCCCCCATGCACAGTAGCCATGCCTCTCGCATCGTAGCCTCACCCCTCCCTCCACACACTACAAGCTCCACCGCTGAAGCAGTCATCCTTGATTAATACTTGGATGAGAAACTACCAATGAATTCCAGGTTCAGTGAGCTAAATTTCAGAGGAAGAGACTGGCAAAATCACCTCTGAGTAGTCCTTGCCTAAGAAAATCCTATGAAATGCATGAGGTCCCCATAAGGCAACAGGCAGCTTGAAAGCATGTAAAGGCAGTGGTGACATGTTTTACAGTATCAAACGGAGACTGCTAACTGCAACCAGTTCCCACTTAGAACACTGAGTTACTGAGAGCTCCTCAGAGAACATTCCGATTGGTCAGCATACAGACCATCGATCTCATTGCTATTTTTCATTCCCCTGAAATTTACTGTACTGCAAGTGGGCATTGGTGAAATTTTGCAGCAAAGAAATCTTGTTTCATTCAGTCTAGAACTGAATGGGTCAGTTTTGCATATGTTCATTGATAAATCTACTGTGGCTCATTTTCATTAATGTTGATTCAAAACAACAACAGAATCAGCAGAGAAACATGCATAGAAACACATATTTTTAAAATATATTTTTATTAAATGCATTTGTAAATGTGTTTGATTGAAGCACACACACTTCTAAATATATTTCATCTGATTCTGAAGGCATTTGAGCCAAGAAATTTACTATATAAAAGTCAATGGCCCTTTTCGCATGGCATTTGTCATGAGAAAGGGCCACTGGAGTGTCGCGCGATTGCAAGGAGCATTCCACATGACGTCCTCAGAACTGCATGATGCTGCCGGGGCCAGCAGGTGCCGATAGCGCAGTATATCATTTTCGGCTTTGGGCTGAAAATGATGCACAATTGCGCCACGCTCCGGGGCGCCACACGCACTTACCATCCGTGCGGAGCCTCCAGAGATGCGGCCCTGTGCTTCCTCCCCCAGACCAGCCTGGGAAAATACCTGGCTGTGCTGGGGAAGGAAGAGGCGGAGCCCTCATGCTGCCTGCTGGCTAGCAGGCAGCTGCTGCAGAGCAGGAGCAGCAGGGACACGAGTACCTCGCGGAAGAGGCTGCTCACACGATCCCTGCGTGGCCGTGCCAGACACAGGTAAGCTGTGGAAAGGACCGATGTTGTCTGCACGTTTGTCTGCTTGTCTGCATCAAGCAGGGAAAGGCCTCATACGATTGGCTGTGTGAGGCGAGAAGACCTCATATGATTGGCTGGCTGTGAAGATTCTATGGAATCCTGGGGTTGGGAGTTCAGGGAGGGGCCTTTAGAACTCTCAGCCAGAGAGCTCTTGAGCCTCAGGCCGGTTGCTATGGAGATGAGGCCTAGCAGCAATAAGGATGCCAGAAAACTTTGGGGAGGCATATGTGAGAAAAATTAAAGCGACATACACAACATAGTTATACAGTCTTCTCACCTCACACAGTAGATTGTATGGGTTCCATATGTGAGGAATCTTAAAGTTGAAATTCAAGACAAAAAATGCTTCAAGAAAAATATAAAGCCATTGCACAAATTCAACAGACAGCAAAAAAATCAAAAGTCAGTACAGCAATATCACCAGAGAACACAGATTGGGTTGGGGACTATGGGGAAAAGTTACAGGTACTGGAATAGGCCAGTTGCTATGGAGACAATGCCTAGCAGCAAAGAGGAGGACAGTGTATTCCCGCAGGAACCTAACCTCGGTATACGAATACAGATTGGATTGGGGAATATGGATTGGGAAATATGGGGGATAAGTTACAGGTACTGGAAATGGTACTGGTTGATATGGTACTGGTTGATATGGAGATACTGGAGATACAAACAGGTACTGGTTGATATGGAGATGAGACCTAGCAGCAAGGAAGAGGACAGCGTATTCCCTCAGGAACCCAAACTGTGTGTATAAATAACTCTGAATACAGATTGCACTGGAAAATATGGGGAAAAGTTACAGGTACTGGAGAAGACAGTTGGGTGAGTTCTTAAGAGGAAAATAAAATCCCGGACAATGCTGGGTAAATATGCTAGTATATAATATAATTCACAGAAGTGCAATATCAGAGGGACAATTTCATGCTAATTCACATCTTAGGCCCTTTTCGCATGGCATTTGCCATGCGAAAGGGCCCCTGGAGTGTCGCACAACTGTGAGGAGTGGTCCACATGATGCACTCACAATCGCACGACGCTCCAGGGCCTGGCAGGCACCGATCGCGCACTATTTCATTTTTGGCTTTGAGACAAAAATGGTGCGTGATTGCACATTGCTCCAGGGCCCTGCACACACTTGCTGTGTGTGTGGAGCTCTGGAGCTGTGGCACTCATGCTTCCTGCCCCAGCACAGCCTGGGAAAATCCCCGGCTCTCGCGCTACCTGCTCGCAAGCAGGCAGCAGGTGCAGAGCTGGAGCAACAGGGACGTGAGAGCCTCTCGCAAGAGACTGCTAGCGCAATCCCTGTACCCCGGCTTTGCAAAAAGGTGAGTTGCAGAAAGGGCCTTTGTCGGGTAGCCCTCCATGTTTTAGTGATGAGATATGTAGTAGGAGTTAAGTAATAGCTTGCTTGTAACAAGGTATGAGAACCAGAGACTATTAGATAAACAAAAGCTAGGAATGCACTGATAAGCATAGCCAGGCTGCACCAAGACTTCAAGGTCTCTTGAGGGCAGGAAGGTGTACTCTTTGTATTTTATGTTTTGAATCTTGCTAATTGTCTCCAGTTCACTCACTGAAGTCCTGTACGATGTATCATGCTCCTAATAAATAGTGTTTAAGCACTGTTCTCTTTGTGTGTGTGAATTCAGTTCATGACAGCCTTAGTGGTAGAAATGCAGATGAGGTCTGCTCCAATCAAAATTCTCCAAACAACAATTCTAATCCAGAAAATAGCAGTCTTGATATGATGGGATCACTGCACCAGATTTTGTATTGTCAGCTTGCATTGTAAGGAATTTCTAAATTCCTACAATAAAACTGATTGTAAGATCAGCTGCATCAAGATACTTTCTAATCTGATGTATTACCAATGCACAAGTGTGCTTCCCTCTACCATTCCTGCCAGGGCAGTTCTATTACTGAGGACAGGGAGGTGGCTGCCTCAGGAAGCAGAGGCTGGGGGACAATGGCAAGGTGCTAGAGGCCTGCCTGCAGACCTTAGGTAAACAGAGAATTTGAGGAAGTTATAGTTTTGAACTGAAGCTCTCAGAATCTCCGAGCCACATAGTCACTGACTGTATTGTCTGGGGAATTTCAGGGATTTTGATCCAAAAAAACTAATTTCTCCAAGCTGTGGTACAGGGCATTCTCTTGTTCTCATAAGTTTGCTTGTAAGACGCTGATGTGGATGTGGATAGCTGATTTATACCTTTATTTATAGCTGATGTGGATGTGAAGAAGGGCATTCTCAGTGGCTTCTCCTAAGCATGGAAATTTGCTTCCTAGGGCAGCTACAAGATCTCTGTCCTTCTCATCCTTCCATCAGCAGACAAAGAATTGTTTCATTCCATTCCAATGGGCTTTTCCGAACTGAAGGTTTGTAAAGAAAGGGCTTTCAAGAGGGTGCTATATTGTTTTAACTGCACCGGGATTTTAAACCCGGTGCAGTTTTAATTGCACCTTTTAAACTGTTAATAGTGTAATTCTGTTTTAATGTTGAACTTCTGTAGATGTTTCATAGATGTTAACAATACTGTATTTATTCCAACTGGTAAGCAACCTTGAGTCTCAGTCCTAAGGAAAAGGCAGCATATAAACAAAGATGATGATCAAAGTAAGTATCAAAATAGTATTACGATCAAACAAAGCACCATTGTTTTCCATCATCTCTTTCATCTCTGGCAGCAAAATGTCCTGGATTGTCTCTGTCTTCTGCCACTCAGGGCCCACCTTGCAACTCTTCAATACCTGTGATTTTTCCTGTGCAGCAGAAAAAGCAACTCATTGCACTTGGCTGCCATGAAAGTGTGAAGATGGCTGCCAACTGGGTTGATCTATGGGCCTCCAGAGCAAGGAGAAGGCATTGATCATTGCCATTTATCCTCTAGACTGCAGGGCTGCATTGCAGATCTACCACAAACTCGCATCTGAGCATCAAAAAGTTGCTGGGTGAAAACCTCATGTCCCTAAGTTCTTACAAAAGTGGACATACATAAAGGATTAGACATGCTCACCCATCCTTTGAGAGGTATTAGACATGGTGAGTAGGAAGAATACATGGCCCAAATATTGTGGGAATGCACCCCCGCAGCCCTAGAGGCAGACATGGGAAGTGTTGTTAAACAGCATTTGGAAGAATATACTTTCACAGTCCCTGAATTATGATTGCATGAGACTTGCACTGAATACCAGTGAACAAAAGCAGAAAACTTTACTGTATTCCCTGTTCATATGTTTCCTATTCATGTTGGGACCTGGGTCTGCAGTGAAAACAGGAGGTAGCAACAGAGCATCAGGAGTGAAAAGCAAACCAGAAGGCAGGTTGAAGAACAAGCCAAGAGTCAAGACTAGAGAAGAAAACCACAAAAACAGGGTCAACCTTGTTGCTCAAACAAAATTCCACTGAGAAAAGATACCCTCTTACTCTCCTTCCTGTCCTAGGAAAGCCAAAAACCACCCATCTGGAAAGTTCTTCATTGGGAAGTTATACTGATAACAGTTCACCAAACAGTTACATTTTCTGATGCTTAGCTGAGAAGCTGCAATGAAGCAGCTTGTCACATGGGATAGAGGCCTGTGAAATAAGAGCAGATGGAGTTTAGCTCTAATTCAGGGGTGAGGAACAATGACCCTCCATATGTTTAACATTGGTCATGATGTCTGAGACACCTTGAGATTGAAGTTCAAAACATTTTAAAATCCCAAGGTCCTTCATAGTTGCTACTGTCCAATAGGATTCTTCTACTTCTTCATAAGGAACTCCACAAGTAGGGAAGAAATTTGGATGACAATATTGGACTTTGTTATAATTTTCCTAACCCAGAGCTTGAAGACATTAGTTTTTGAACTACAGCTTCCAGTACCCCACAGCCAGCATTCTGGGAATTATAGCTAAAAAGTAACTTTTTCAAACTCTGACTAAATCTGTCAGAAATCAAGGTAAAAATTTGAGAAAGATTATCTGTTAGCCATCATATTTCCAGGCCCAGGGTCCATTGCCTTCACATCTTGATGGTGTGCTTTCCTCTATTTAGCCATGGTTGGAAAGATGATACCGGGACATTGAACTATTGCTCTGATTCAGGAAGGACTTTATTCCCTTGTTCAAGGTGAAGAAGAGCCTTTCCTTAAATAAGTCCAGAATCCAGAAGACAATATGGAAACCAAATGCACTAGAAGTAAGAGAGAATATATCCTGCAGACCTCTATGAAGTTTTCATTTCCTCTCTCTCCTTAATCCCTAATGAACATCATGTTTTTAAAACTAAATTGGACTCTTTTTCTTCTATATATGGTCTATATGGCTGTTTTTCAAGTCTGAGACCACTTTGCCAGATCTCAGGACAAGTGTTCCTCAGTCAGTTCTTTTACTTCTGGTTGATAGCTGGTGTGGCAGCATTCAATCTTCGTCACTGTCTCTTCCACCCATAGCAACTTCTGTCTGCCACTTTGACTGGGCCACCCTAAAGAGCAGCATGTCCTTTTTGACTCCTTTTTCTGTCCATCCTGTTTCTATAGTAGTTTTGCTGATGCTATTTTTGGGAATTGCTCACTTCTTAGAATACTTAGGAAGAACGATGAGTTGCCCGTATCTCACATGGCCACCACCCAGAAAATACTGTAAATAGATTATAGACCCTCTTTATAAGAACCCTCTTTCTCTGCTGGGCAATGCTTTCTGCAAACGAGAAATCAAATGATTACCTGTTGTGGCAATGGAGACCATCAGCAAACTCATCAATGATACACCATGAGGTCAGACCCTAAGATTCTCAAGGCATCCAATAACTATCTTGTGGTCCATATTTGCTGCTTATTTTTAAAGATGTGCATGGATTTGTGTGTCTCTAATATATGTATTTGCAACTGAGGAAGTCCACATTGGAAAAGTCATCTTTTGGTCTATAACTCCCAGGATCCTCCATCAGCATGCTGAGCATTCTGGGAGTTGTGGTCCAAAAAGTAACTTTTGCAGCTCTGTGCTGAACATAGAAGTACACTGACTCCTAGCAACTGTAGCATCCCGATCAGTCTCCCAGCAAAGACCCCATCCTATCCTGAGTAAGCAGGCTTAAGAAACAACTGTACAGTCATTTGGATTGGCCTAGCAGTGGCTGGTGAAGTGATTTGCTAGTACGAAAAAAAGAAGAAGATTAGTTATGGAGTGACTGGGATTCCTCTTCCAGTCACAAACCAGTATGAGACTGCTGTGACCGCAACAGCCTCCTCCATAAGCACCATGCAAATGTGTGGGTGTTAACTCACTGGTTCTCCTTGCTAAAGCAAGGGGCTTCCAAATAGTCAGCAATCATGCATTTACAGTCTTGCTTGAGATACCCCCTATGCCTGTTCTTACCATCTGCTGGTTTCTAATAAAAGCGGGAATTCCTCCCTCCTTTAGATCAACCTACGGTGGTGGCCAGCAGTTCCTCCCTACCAACAGATCATAGTCAAAATCCTTTTAGTGTCTTCTGCATGTGCAAGTTTTCATAGAGAAGCATTTGGACATTTTTGTCCAGCGGAGAACAATAGCATTCTGTTCAAAGTGGTGGAAGTAATATTGCACCTATAGGCATGGACATGGATGCAGGCACATGTTGTGCATGAAGGTGTGCATGCACAACATGGGTACATGCAGATGCCCTTTTGGCTGTGCATTCTATTGCATCGCATCGTAGTTTACTAATGAGTGTGCAGCTACCATGTATCTTATGATCATGAAATTATGTTCTGCCTCTTTGATGTAGGATATCAGCTGATGTCAATAGTTGTTGTTTAACTGATGAAGACCTTATGTATTCTGCAGGAAGCTTCAGGGAATTCACATTGACAGCAAGATCAGGGGTGGGCCAAATGTGTCCTTGGGGCTGCATTTGGACCCCAAGGCTGTTTCTGCAGCTCTCAAGCCTTCTAGACTCCTTCTATTGTCCCCCTTTTTTGAGGGGTGCTCTTTCATACTACAGAGTTTTAGCACATTGATATCATTTGAACTTCCATGGCTGCATTCTTTAGAATCCAATTATCCATCCATCCACCCATCCATCCATCCATGACTTTATTTATATCTCGCCTTTCTCCCAGACTGGAACTCAAGGCAGCTTACAAAATGACGGAATACAATAAATACGTATAAAATCAGCCCACCACATTTGCAGGTTTCACTTTCACAGATTTGATTATTTGCAAGTTTCTCCAACCGTTGTCCCCCTCCTCCTCAAGTGCTTATTTCCTGAGGGAACCTTCCTTCCCAGGGGCTCCAATTAGGGCCAGTGGTTCTCAACCTATGGGTCCCCAGATGTTTTTGGACTTCAGCTCCCAGAAGCCCCAGCTGCTATGGTCAATGCTCAGGGCTTCTGGGAGCTGAAGTCCAAAAACATCTGGGGACCCACAGGTTGAGAACCACTGAATTAGGCCATACAGTCCTTTAAAAACCTGCCTCTGATCCTTCCGCTTCTCTACCAGCCACTGCCTGGCTAGCTAAGAATAGTTTACAGCCTGATTTCTCAGCACCACAAAACCTTTCCTGGTGTCCCCCCCCACTCCACCCAAGGAAGGAGATGGGTTAGATAGAGTTGCTATAGCACCACAATGCCAACTCGCCCCTTTCTGCTCTCCTTTCCTTGACCCGGGCTGGACTCTGAGTGCTCATCCTTCCAACCATGCCTTGGCCTCCTCCTTCTTCCACATACACACAGTTTGATACTTGCATTTTCCCCACTTTTGTGGGGCTCCTGTGCCACTTATATTGGCAAATATGGAGGGCCAACTGTAGTTAAAAACATACAAACACCAAGATTAGAATAGTATTAAATATTGATACAACTAAAACCAATGAAAATCTTACTTTAAAACAAATGAAAAACAGTGCAGCACCATAGAAGTCATTTTTGTTAAAATCAGTTTGCAAAAGCATGATGGAAAAGAAAGATCTTAACCTGTTGCTGAAAGGAAAATGAAGGAGCCACCCTAACTACCCTACAGAAGGAGTTCCAAAGTGTGGGAGCAGCCACCTAGAAGGCCTTCTTTTGTATTCCTACCAGCTTTTCCTGTGAAGGCAGTGAGATGGAAAGAAATGCTTTCGCTGTAGATCTTAGAGCTCCGGCAGGCACATATGGGAAGACATAGTCTTACAAATAGCCTGGGCCTGAGCCTTCTGTGGCTTTATAGGTTAAAACAAGTACTTTGAATTACGTCCAAAAACAGACCAGCAGCCAATGGAGCTGTTGCAACAAGGGCTGGGATCGGTTGTTTTGTGAAGTGTTTAAAATTCTTGACCAGATGATGATGGTGATGATGATGGTGATGATTAATGTTTATATGTCACCATCATTGTATATGGCACTTTACAGGTAAATGAACAACGAAACAGTTTCCTGACCTCAGACTTACAGTCTAATTAAGATATGACAAAAAGAAAAAGGGGACAGCAATATCAGAAGGGATTAAGTCCAGCAGATACTGCTTCTTCTTCTCCCCCTCCGAGGCCGGGGCAGTGACAGTTGGGACGGAAGGAGGGCCTTTCATCTGCTTCTGGGCCTGGGCAGAATGGAACTGTGCTTGGCCAGAGAGCTCTAGCACCAGCCCAAACTGCAAATGGCCAGACTCCATAGTACAGAGCCAAAGCACTTTAACTGGAATCCAGTCGCGTAGGGACGGGGGCTCAGGGGGGTGGTTCACCCCAGGGCATCAATGTTTTTGGGGTGTTCTGGCCCATAGCCATGCCCCCACGTGCCCTGGCCATGCCCCCATGCACCGCAGCCACACCTTCACGCATAGTGGCCATGCCCCTCACGCCATATCCCCACCTCCCCTCCCTGCACTCCAAGCTCCACCATTGCTGGAATCATAGTGTTAGAATTCTGTAGCATGAAAGGGCCCGTGGAAGCTTGCAGGAAAGGCAATTCTTCTTTTAAATAGGCTGGCAGCCCACCTTACACTATTCAAACATCAAGGAATACCCTTTTTTTTTTTTTTCAAAACCCACATCTATGTTTTGGTTGTTCTTGGGGTTTTGATTGTTTGTTTGTGTTTTGTTGGAATTTTAGCAGTCTGTGATGCCCTTCAGAAGTCCTAGGCAAAAAATAGCCCCCAACCCAATTTAGTTGCTCATTCCAGTCTTAGAGGATAAGGATGGTCTAATCTTTCAGTCCAGTTGTTAATTCCAAATGGAGTAAACCCACTGAATCAGTGGTAAGTCAGTCAATCAATGGTAAATCAATCCGCCAGTCAGTTAATCATTTTATTCATCTTGCATTTTCTCCCCCAAGACTAGGGCTAAAGATGGTTTACAGTATATAGAATCAGAACTGGAAGAGTCTGCAAGGGCCATCTAGCCCACCTGCTGCCATGCAGGAATACACAATCAAAGCACTCCTGACAGATGGCCATCCAGCCTCTATTTAAAGACCTCCAAAGAAGGAGACTCCACCACACTCCCAGGCAGCGTATTCCACTGTCAAACTACTCTTACAATCAGGACGCTCTTCCTAATGTTTAGCTGGAATCTCTTTTCCTGGAATTCAAAGCCATTGCTCTATGTCCTAGTTTCTGGAGTAGCAGGAACAAGCTTGCCCCGTCTTCCGTACGACATCCCTTCAAACATTTAAATATGGCTATCAGGTCACCTCCTCTTCTCCAAGTTAATATCCAGCTTCCTAAGCCACATATCATAGGACATACTTTCCAGGCCTTTTACCATTTTGAGCTCTGCTCTGGACACATTCCAGCTTTTCAATATCCTTCCTGAATTGTGGTTCCCAGAAACGAACACAGTATTCTAAGTAAGGTCTGACCAAAGCAGTTCAAAAGAAATAGAAGTACAACTGCAGGTATATAAAAACATACCCCAAATCAAGATTAAAATTGTATTAAACTGTAAAATGATTGTAAAATTGTATTAAACGATAAAACTTTAAAATAAAAACTTTAATTTAAAAATAATCCAGATATTCTGGATTATTATATCACTGGTTTTTATATCATTTTAAATTCAGACAGCTGAAAAATCACTTTTGGCAGGTCATTCCACAGTCTGGGGGCAGTGGAAGAAATTGTCCCCGTGCCTAGTTTTGAAAGAGCGTATGGGTGGATTATACAAGAGAAGAAAATCTTGTAATCTGAACCCAAAACATGTAGGGCTTTAGAGGTAATGCCCAACACTTTGTACTTTTCTCAGAAACTAACTGGCAGCCAGTAGAGTGATTTAATATTGGTCATGAAGTGTTACTGAGTGGAAATTTTTCTTCCAGTCCAAATAGACTCAGTGCAGCTTGGGACCACAATAGAGGGCAAAGGGTAATTATAATTTTAATTATTTACCTACTTGGGGCATTCTTTCCCCAACTTTAGAAGCACCAAAAGTAGCTCTCACAACAAAACAGCAACAACAACAAGAAGTGCATAAAATGTGGATATTGCCACTTCTGCTAGTACACAGAGGACGAGATATATGTGTAGAGAAGCTCAAGCAGACCAATGGAGGGTGGCTCTTATAAATCCAGCTGAGATGCCAACAGTATCCACCTGTTATGTAAGAAGGAGCTTCTGTTCATTCATCAGTATAGCAGTGTTGCCCTAAAAGGTGGGAGACCTTGAGGTCCACCAGCAGTGCCAAAGTCGCCTTAGGATTTGGGGAATTATTGGCTTAAAGGAGGCCTGCAAGAGGAGAGTAATGGCAGGATCTTTTTACTTGTGCATAGCAGCACAAACTGTAGAAAGGACTTCAGTTAAACGTGAAAAGAGTATTTTTTTGGAAATTAATAGACAGACACAAGAAATCAAGCAATCACTAACTATTCAAGACTATTGAAGCAATAGGTGAGGAAGTTTGGACAGAGAGAGATTTTGAGTGGAAGGATTTACCAGTCCTAAAGCAGAAGATCAAAGTGGAGTGGCTCAAACAAGAGTCTGAGGATAGTAGGGAGAAGCAGAAATCTGGGGACCATGTGTAGCATGATGCCCTACTTACTACATGCTACAAATTACCTGGGCTGAAGCTGGGGTTTTCATACGCTATCTTCTACCCTGAAAGAGGGTGTACTAGTTGCTTTCTGGCACAGCAAACATAGGGCTCCTGAACAGGCTGATTATCTTAACCTGAGTGACAGAGCATTGGTGGGGGTCATGACAGTCTCTTAGTGTCTTGGTTGGGTAGGATGAATAGGAAAAGTCTCTATAGGATATAGATACAGCAGGAGTTATTGAATGCTTCATTTGGGCAGTTTCATCTTCTATTGTATATGGAGGTTGTGTTGTTAAGAGGATTATCCCAAACTGTCAGGTGCTTCCATCTAATCCTTTTGAATGTATGATCTGGCCATGCTGAGGTCATCCTGACCTAGCACATGCTTGCAACCAGTGTCCTTCTACCACATGTTTTCCAGCCGTAAGTGTGTAGTTTTATAAGAAAAGGATATTGCTCACCAATTTTGCTATTCAGCAGGACAGGTGTGTGTGTGTAAGATGCAATACCAGCAGGCTGGTGGCATGACTGTAGAGGTACGCTTGCTTAGCAGCCACAAACAGGCTTCTCCCCAGTCTGCTGACATCTATTCTTCTCAAAACCTGAAAGATTTATTTTTGGACTTCAATTCCCAGAAGCCCTTGGAGATTCTATTTATTTTAAGAAGTAATTTTTCTAAGCTCCTAACTCTTTTTTGGAAAGATACTCTACTTGGATAGAATCAGTTTGACACCAGTCATTAAGCACCACTAGTTTTACCCATCAGTGTTCCAATGCAGATCAGGCCCCTGGGGCCTGCTATTTACTTTTTTAAAAAAAAATCACAGAATTGCTTATCATGTGAAGGACTTCTCATTAGGACCTTTTTTTTGGTCCTTCACTGAAGGACGTTCTGAATCTCGAATACATATTTGTTTATTAATTTATTGAGTAGTCAAAGGACTCAGAACAGGCAACATGGGACAGGAGACTTTGGCCCTTTCCACACGGGGAACGGGGAAACAGGGCAGCGCACACAGGGACGGATCTTACCTGAAAATGGGTTGCTCTGTCCCTGCGGGGAGCGCGCATTCGCCGCTCCACACGCTGGCGAATTTCGGCGGCATTCAGCGGCACCCAAAATGGCGGCCGGCGACTTCCGGCGGCGCTCCGCCAATCAGGGTAGCGCGCCAGCCGGAAGCCCGCCCCCGGGCAGCTCTGCAGGGACGTGCTAGCGCGTCCCTGCAGTTTCAAACGGGGCACTGCAACGGGTTAGCGCGCTCGCGTATTTTAGAAACCACATAAAAAAATAAAATGTGGTTTTTAAAAAACGCACCGCGCCACCCATTGCGGCCGCGCTAGGGCGGTTTGAGGTGTGGAATCTCCACTTTTCAAACCGCTCTAGTGCACCCCACGGTGTGGACGACCTCCGGATGAGGTCTCCCTAAGCCATTTTTTTTACCCCGTGTGGAAAGGGCCTTTGTAAGTTTATCTCATATCTGCTGGAAACTACAGGAGAAATGAATGAGTGCTTTTGAAATACCAAAAAAAGGATTCAAATACCAAGATTTGATAAAATGGAAATAAAGAAAATGCATGACCGACTATTACCACTAGGGGGCAAAAGAGGCAGAGACTCTCCCATTAGGGTTCTCCTGTGGCTTCCATGTCTTGAAGACTGATATTCTTAACATTTATTCCCTCTTGCAGTTCTTCCTCTCTCTTTCCCAGAACTTGTACTATTTATAAAGAAATTTGTTATAATTATAGCCCCACACCCAGACGAGTTGCTTGTTACTTGTGCATTTTGAAAGTGTGTGTTGGCTGAGAGGGAATTTGAACTCTGTTCTCCAAATCACTGCACCATACTGGTTCTCCTCTGATTTAGTTAGACATTCAGTATTTACTTATCCATTCCCTTTTTAAAAAGAAGAATCTGCTTTTATTGATGAAGTATAACCAGGTGCTCTGTTCCCTTCCCATTTTAGTTATGTAGTCAGAAGTATGAGACTCCACCCTTTGGCCCTTTTGGCATGCCAGTCCTGTTGTGAAATGGCCCCAGGAATGTCACGTGATTGCAAGAATCGTTCCACATGATGTCCTTGCAATCGCGCGATGCTCCCGAGGACATTAGGGGGCGATCGCGCATTATATCACTTTGGGCTCGTTGCTGAAAATGATGCACGATCGCACGTCCCTCCCGCGCCCCACACGCACTTCCCTTGTGTTCGGAGGCTCCGGAGGCACGGCCACCGCGCTTTCTCCCCCAGCGCAGCCCGGGAAAGTACCCGGCTGTGCTGCGGAAGGAAAGGGTGGAGCGCTCATGCTTCCAGGCAGTATGGAGCTGGTGCGGAGGGGAAGCAGAAGGGACACGAGTGCCTCCCGGACGAGGCTTTTTGTCTGATCCATGCGCAACGCCAGTGGCATCAGGTAAGGCGTGAAAAGGGCCTTTGTTTCTCTTGTTGTTATGAGCCTTCAGCTTAACTCCAACATATGGCAACACTATCCCAGGTTTCCTTGGCAAGATTTATTCAGAGATTTGCCACTAGTTTTCTCTTAGGTTGCGATGAGGTGATTTGCCCAAGGTCACCCACTGGATTTCTGTGGCTGAGCAGAGATTCAAACCCTGTCCTCCCAGAGTCCTGGTGCAACATTCTAACCAAGGTGGCTCTCCAACTGTTAAGTGACATTACTGTTGTTATGTGCCCTCAAGCATACCCCTCCACTTATGTCAATCTTGCCCTAGGGTTTTCTTAGCAAGTGTTACCCCCAAATGTTGGGGGACCTTGAGGTCCTCCAGCAGTGCCAGCATCCCCTTGGGAAAGTGGGGAATAATAGCTCAAAGGAGGCCTGTGAGAGGGCGGCAACTATGGGACCTTTTCACCTGTTTATACCAGTACTAACTGTAGGGCAGCAGTTGAGAGCCAAAACAATGTTTTTATTGGGAGAATTCACAAACACATAAAAGCAACCAGGCGGTCTCACAAACTGCAGAAGGCTGGGGACAGTACAGAAGAGAAAGGTTGGATAGCGAGAGATTTTGGGGCGAAGTGGATGATAATTATTATTCTAGAAGCAGAAGGAGGTCAAAGAAGAGTGGCTCAGACAGTGGATTTGAGGGTAGCACAGAGGAACAAAGATCTGGGGTGCAGCATGATGCTTAAAGTACTACAAAATATTGGTCTTGGAGTCAGGGTGTAAGTAGTTTCTTAAGTAGTTCCTTTAAGTTTCTCACCCTGAAAGGGAATGTATTAATTGGTCCCTGGCACAGCAAACAAAGGGTTCCTGGGGTAAATAAAAGGGGTTCAGAATGGACTAAGGGCCTTAACTTCAGATGACAAAGAACTGACGGAGATCACGATAGCCCCTTAGGCAGGTGAGGAAACAAAGGGGAATTTCCACAGGAAGAGGTAACAGGACATTAATCATTGGTTGCTTCATCTTGCAGTTTCGTTAGCCATTGTCCTCTAGGTTTTGGGCAGTTGTGAGGATAATATTAAACTCATCAAATCAGGCTCTTTATCTGATCCCCATGAATGTTTATGACCTGGTGATGTTGATAACATCCATCTTAGCAAGAAGCTTCCAGCCAGAGTCCTTTTCCCAATGGCTTTTAGCGATAACTGTGAGATTTTTATATTAGAAAATGTATTGCCAATTAAATGATATTTCTTGCCAATTAGACTGTACCATGCAGTGGAGTGTATGGCATGGCAACACAAGATTGATTCAGAGAAGGTTTGCTATTTCCTTCCTCTTAGGCTGAGAGAGTGTGACTTGCCCAAGATCACTCCATGAATCTCCACAACTGAGCAGAGATTGGAACCCTGGTCTCCATAATCCTAGTTCAGCACTCAAACCACTACACCGAGCTGGCTCCCTTTGTCTACAAAGTATGTATTTCACTTTAATAGTGCTTTCTTTTCACCATAGACAGTTTTTAGTGATTACTCCAAACTCCAGCTTCCACATCCATTAACAATAATGTCCATATATTGTCATTCCATTCTCTACCCCAACAATCTATTCCTGTTAGTACGCATTGAACCTAACCTCAGATGCTGAAAAGAGGTTTCAAAATCACACTCTACTGTGTGAAGTTTGATAAATGATTATTTTTCTGGGCCAGGATGTACATGTTTCCTTAACAGTGACTGAGACCTCTGTTCTGGCAATTCTTTTCCTGACATCTGTCAGGATGAGGTTTCAACAGCAATGGAACTGAGGGTCAAAAAGCAGACGAAATCTTGTTTCAAATCAAAGTTATCCAAGATGACCTTAAGGTAAGGAAGACATTAATGGTCCTCTTTTGACCTATCAAAGAGACCTTACCTCTTTGGTGTTTCTTGTAGAAAATTACCGACTGCTCTTAATGTAGTAATTCTTTTTGCCAGAGAGAGAGAGAGAAGGAGATAAAAGCTTATGAAAGAATGTTCTAAGATAAAATCATTGACCTGGAAAACAGTCATCTACATTTTCTGCAGGTTCGTTAAAAAAGGAAGGGAGCTTAAGCTGGAGCAATTTCTTCATGATTGAAGGACAGATTGCATAGAGATAGATACATAGATATACATACATACAGAGAGAGAGAGAGAGAGAGAGAGAGAGGGAGGGAGAAAGACTCATAGATAAATGTGAAACTTAAATTGCACATAAGTTCAAAATTTAGTGTGATTTTTGAAATCCAACCTGGAAATCTTTCATTTCAGTATATTCAAATTTAAATTGTGATTCCCAAAATCCAACTCCATAGTTTCCATTGATTTTTGACAGCACAATAAAGTTATTGTTTAAATGCCAACCATTCAAATCAGTGGTTCTTTAAAAGCTGGATTGTGCCCTACCTAGTTCTACACAGAAGTAGGTCTCCCAGAGTTCAGTGGGATGTACTCTCAAGAACAATGAGCAAAGAATTTCCACCCAAGTCTTATTGATATCTTTTATGTCAATAATATTAAGCATCAGTTTGCAAAATTAATTTTTGCTCTAAAACCCCTAAATACAGCCATTCTCATGATTAGTAACACTGTAAATCCTTTTTTTAATTAAGAGAATATAAATTGAAATCCTAGCAAACAAATTCAAGGTAGGAGAATTAATGAGAATGTTTTGCTCATATTCATTTTGACTCTACCTCCAGCTGAAGAGCATTTGTGTAACAATGGCAAAAGCAATTACAGTGCTGGGGGAGGAGACGCTAACTCCATTAATTTCCCCCTCAGTGAACCAGCCATAGCATACATAAATGGCAATGGATGAGCATTTTCTTCAGAATTCTTATTGCTTTTATCTAATAGAAAAGTCCTATGCATATTTTTATTGTTGTAAGCTTGCCTTGTGTTCCATGTTTTTGGGGAGCAAGATAGAATCAAGTAAAAAAACAAATGTCTTCACAAAAGTAAGCCCCATTGAATTTTGTGGAATTTAACACTGAGCTGAGTAGGCATAGGATAAGAGCAAGAGACCATAAGAGGAGTCAAGTTAGATCAAACCAAAGGCATATCTAGTCCAGCATTGTGTTCAACCAGTGGTCAGATGCCTTTAGAGAGTCTTTAGCAGAACATGAATGCAACAGCATTCTCCATTCTCCATTGCTATTGATAACTTCATCCACTATGAATATGCCTAGTCTCTTTTCAAACCCGTCTAATATGGCAAGTAACACTACCGCTTGTACCACAAGAGTAGGCAAAGTATACCCCTGTTCCCATACACCATCATCCCTTCTATGAGATATGCAGTTCTCATAAATTGGACTTATTAATGACTGGAGAACACTGACTGGAGACGTCTTCTGGATCATGATGGTGGGAAAGTCCAGATAGGATTATGTGGAAAAGCCCAGCACTAATGGGTTTGCACTAATCTCTTCACCTCTTCAGGCTCTTTGCATTTTCAAACACAATGGAAGGTGAACTGCCCAGATAAAGCAGTTAGAAACCATCCCTTGATCTTATCCTATGGAGATCTTCCTTATGCCCACTACCTGACTGAACATTGAAAGATTGTCACAAATCCCACCCATGTTTTGCCACTCCAGAATTAAAACAATCAGCCTATTCTGGACCCATTTGTCAATCCTGTAGGAAAGCCATTACAACTTTATCAATGCACCCCTTCGGGGTATGAAATAGGGTATAAAAATCCGAGCTTCAACCACAGCCTATTGCAGTAGGTAGTACGTAGTGCGGCCCAGACTGTCCTTCCTCCGTGCCACCCTCAAAGACTGTCTGAGTTCTTCTGCCGCAACCTCCTTCTTCAAGACTAGTAACTATAATCCTTTCCACCCCAACCACTCTCTCTATTCAGCCTTTCCTGCCTCATTTTCCAATAGCCTTGTATGATTCTTAAAGAGTGTCTGATTTCTTGTATGGTTGTCAATTCAAATAAAATATTTTGTTTAACTTTGACAGATAGCATTGGTATACATAAATGAAAAGATCCTCCTCTCACAGGCCTCCTTTGAGCTATAATTCCCTCAAATTCTAAGGAGACACTGGCATTGTGCATGCACCCTCATGTCCCTCAGCTCTTAAGGTAACACCACTGGGTTGGATTATCAATGGCTCCATTGACAAAATTACTCTGGAGCCCTTGGTGGCTGGGACCCAATGCTGTAATTTTTATCATCTTCTTCAGTCTTTTCCTGAATTTTCCAGCATTTCTCTTTTCATCCCCATGATGTATATTACTTGGGTAAGTGAGTAAAAATGCATGGGGTCAGGCTGGTTAATCTTGTCAATGAATAGTTTTCTGTAGAGTTTTGTTTTGCACTCTATTATGCTATTCAGTTTCTGTACAACCACTTCTACAATAATTTACACATGTACAGGAAGGAAGTCCTAATTGGGGAATTGACCCAAGCAGAGATTTTCATTAATTTCCTTCTCAAAGGAAACAAGAAGTAATTTTAGCAATTTTCTTCTCACTGTGAAGACAATTCACTATTCACAGCTCAGGACATATTCTGTACAAAATTCACATGACAGTGCTTTGCGCAGACAACAGCATTTTCTGTGCAGAGAATAATACTTCTGTACAGAACTATTGTTTTTCTGGGCAGAAAAATACTGTTTTCTGTGCAAAATAACCATATACAATTTTTGCATAGAATGCGCCTTGAAGTGTGAGGATTCTCATCGGTCCAGTATTCTCCTAACCACAGTTTTTCAACATTCATGAAACATACTTTTTAAAATCTTTTTTTCAAATCTTTTTGAATATTCTTTTCCTCTCTAGCTAGGGCACTGATCACCTTAATATGGGCTTGGAAACCCTAAGGCTATTTTTATGGCTGTAGAATCATAGAGTTGTAAAGGGCCCCATAGGTCACTGACTCCACCATCCTGCTCAATGTAGCAAGATCATCCCTATTACAGCACCATGCACCCCCTCCCCCAGGATTGGCATGGTTTAATTGGCAAATAATATTAGATTGGAGTTGATGTAAATAATACCTGAGGTGACGGCAAGGTCACACTGGAAGAGGCAAATTGCTGACTGTAAACAGGGCAGGGCAGGGCAGGGCAGGGCAGCCACACCTACCTCGTTGGCAAGAGACCCAATCAGTTCAGTACAATAATGTGACTGCTCTCAATACAAAAGGTGTGAAACACCAAGCTGAACTCTCAGAGCTGAAATAGGGAATATCTCACCAAACTGTGATTTTCTTAATCCTGGTCCCTGTATGCCTGGATGTTTCCCTATTGTTTCCCCATCTCTCCAAAATACCCAGCTATTTTGACAACCATTATCTCCTTGTCACCTTAGCACCATCCAGTCCCCATTGTCTGTGTTGCAACTCTCATTGTCTACTAAGCTGGGAGAGTGATTAACTCACACCCCTTCAGGGTGGGAAGTAGAGTATAAAAGTCCCCAGTCATGAGCAACTAGTTTTGCAGTTCACCAGTTGCTGAATGTCTCTTCATCAGTTTGATTCCCGGCTGTGTACTGCTCTTAGACACACAAGTCTAAGCCACTTTGCTGCTGCTTCACTACTCTTCTGGACTGGTCATTATAATCCCAAACCCTCAGCCTCTCTACCCACAATTTTTTCTCCCTTTATCCTTTGTTTAGCTCTTGTGTGAATGTGTGACTGTTTGCATCTTGTGTTCATGTGTGCGTAATAAAATACATAAAATACTGGTAATAAAATACAATGCAATAAAATACATTTTTATAATAAATATAATAAAATACATTTTTAGTTTACTTTTGAATCTCTGGCTGGTTCTTTCCTGCAAGACCTTGTAAACATTGGTGGAAGGGTCACATTGTTAACCCCCCTCTTGCAGGCCTCCTAATTTTGAGCTAATTAATTTCTTTCTGTCACATGAAGGCACTGGCATTGCAGGTGGACCCCTGAATCACCCACATTTTGGGGTAACATCCCCAGCAGGTGGATGTCCAGCTCCTATTTGAAAAAGTCCAAAGAAAAAGACTGCACTACTTCTCTAGGTAATTGGTTCCATCGCCAAACAACTCTTGCCATCAAAAAGTTTGTTCTAATGTTCAATCAAAAGCTACCCTACTGAGACTTAAAAGTATTAGATCTGGTCTACCCTCAAGGACAATAGAAGACAAACCTGCATCCTCTTTTTTGTGGCAGCCTTTTAGATCTTAAAATAGTCCAGTCATGTCACCTCTGAATCTTCTCTTCATCAGATTGAACCTATCCAGCTCCTTCAATCTTTCTTCATATGTTTTGTTCTCCATATCTCTTATCTCCCTTGAGGCCCTTCTCTGAACCTGCTCCATCTTTATATCCTTCTTGAAATGAGATGACCAGAACTGAACACAATACTTCAGATGAGGCCCGACTAGAATATAGAAGGGCCGTTATGACTCTTGACTTGGAAATTATGCATCAATTAATGCAGCCTAAAATATTATTTGCCTTTTGTGCTGCAGCATCACATCACTCAGACATTTTCAACTTACAGCCAACCTCTTTGAGGTCCCCAGACTTTTTCCTTGCTGCCAAAAATGAAGACACAGTGCCTCTTCTGGAAGCCTTCAGGAACAGCAGTTCACTTTTGAAATGGGTTGCAAGTCTGTCTCCCCAATGCTTAACATTTTTAAAATACTCATTTTCCAAAATCAGGCATGGATTTCTGGCTTCTTGGAGATCTTTTTTCCCTATTTTTGGTTTTTAATATTGTTGACAATCTGTGTGTGACCACTGGAGGGTCTCAGAGCAGAAAATTGGCTCCCATATCTGCTGCAGTTTCCTACTACTGTGGACTCCGTGATTTTAGTAAACCAGAAGCTGAAAGTGAGTCAACAGTGTGATGTGGCAGCTTAAAAAGCCAATGAGATTTTAGGCTGCATCAACAGGAATATAGTGTCTAAAGAAGTAACAGTACCTCTCTATTCTGCTTTGAGCAAACCTCACCTGGAAAACTATGTCAGTTCTGGGAATCACAATTCAATAAGGATATTGACAAGCTGCAATGTGTCCAGTGAAGGGTCATCAAAATGGTAAAAGGCCTGGAATCCATGCTATATGAAGAGTGGCTGAGGGAGCTGGGTACGTTTAGCTCGGGGAAGAGAAGATTAAGAGGTGACATGACAGCCATGTTTAAATATTTGAAGGGATGTCATATGGAAGATGGGGGCAAGCTTGTTTTCTGCTGCTCCAGAGACTAGGACATGGAGCAATGACATCAAACTACAGGAAGAGATTCTACCTAAACATTAGGCAGAACTTCCTGATTATAAGAAGAGCTCAACAGTGGAATATACTGCCTTGGAGTATGGTGGATTCTCCTTCTTTGAAGGTTTTTAAACAGAGGCCATCTTCTGGGACTGCTTTGATTGTATATTCCTGCATAATAGGGGGTGGGCTGAATGGGTTCTTGCAGTTTCTTCCAGCACTATGATTCTATGATACTATGCTGCCTGAATAGTTGGGGTTTTTTTAAAGAAAAAGAAAAGAAAAGAAAAGAAAATTCTTGGTTTCTAAACTCCCACACCTCCAGTCTTACAGTCCAATAAGCTATACTTAACACATCCATGTTATTCTGCTGGAAATTATGTGTAATTATTTCCTTCACTTGTAATTTTGTTCTCCAGAATTACTACTCTTCTTCATTAGCTCTGAGAAATATTTTGTGCTCCATGAATTTATCCAACTGTGTAACACCTAATTTTAACAAACTTCTCTGAAACACTCTTCAAACATAATTAGAAAATAGGTATGTATCCAAGAAAGTACGAATGCATTTTTCCCCAGTCTCACCCCAAAAGCTTCTTGCATCCCCCCACCAGTTCTATCTTCTTCGATTATATTCCTGTCTTTCTTTATAGGTCCTGTTTTCTGTTTCCCCCAATTTCTTATTTTTATTGCTTTACTTCCAAATTTAGTCTACTATCAGAACTTGAAAAACCTGTCCATCCTTCCATACTGAATTCAGTGGGATATATATTTGAATATCAAGTAAATAGTCATGCTGTGAGCTGCAATTGTTCTAGAAGTCACCATACTTGTTCTGGAAACATAATTAGGATTTATTAATGCTTGAATGCATTAAATCTTCCAGGGGTTGGCTGGATACATTGAAAGAGATCCCAGGAAGCCACCAGAAGTAATCAGCAGGAAGTAACCAGAAGCCAAGTGAAGTGGTAGACAGCTAAAGAATAGACCAAAAAAGAGTCTGAGAAGCAGAACTTGTGATACCACCAACAGCTCCAGCACAACAGACTTACTGTCCGAATAAGATTCAAGATCCTATTTTTCAGTGCAAAATGAATAGGGCTTAAGGACAACACTCTGTGTCTGATGCGTTGTGCCTCCCCGGCACTTCGGAGTACCTGGTCAATCTCTTGATTCATTTGGCAAAGATTCACAGAGCCTGGTGCAACCAATAAACTGATTAGGTTTATAAACTGATTAGATTTAGACTGTTCACTCAGGTATTTGAGGTGGTTTCAAAACCTCAGTCTGACACCAGGAGCCCCTTCTCACTACAATAATATAACTGTCATGGTTGCATCCTGAACAGTTCTGAGGTTTGTAGTCCAAGGAGGCACTAGAAGTTCCTGCCTGAGAATTCTAAATATTTCTTCCAAAACTATAAATCTCAGGATTCCATAGGATCGATACACAGCAGTCCAAGTATAATCATGGCATTATAACTGTGTGCTGTCAAAGGTAACATGGTCTTATGCCACCTAGCAGTCATGAGAATATGGGATCACCTTGCTGAGGCAGACCGCTGGTCCCATCTAGCCCACTATTGATTGATTGATTGATTGATTGATTGATTGATTGATTGATTGTTGATATGGCTGGGAAGAAGCTCTCCAGTGTTACCTCACATACCTCCATCTGTACCTGAAGATACCAGAGATTAAGCCAGACACTTTCTGCATGCAAAGTGTGTTCTCTGCTAGTAATTTATGGCCCTTCCACAGAGCTTTATTCCTCTTGGAATATTTCATCATATTTCATGCTAATCTTGTGTCTTCTCTTTTGGTGATGCATTCCCTTTGTTCTTGTTGAAGGTGACAATGACATGTACATGGCATATTTTCAGGATCCGCTTAAAGTTTAAAGGATCTGTTAAGTTTAAACATGCACTGCTCCCCACCATATTAAAATAATTATCTATGGCTAAGATTCTGCAGCTTATAGTTATTCTCCATCTCCCAGTCTGACCCCCTTAAGACCCATCTTAAAAGCCAAGCAGCTGTACTGAGCAAAGGAGTGATGTGGTGCTGGTGAGCAGCGTGCTGAAGAATGACATGTCCAGCCCCCTTCCACCAGCAAGCCGCAGTGCAACAAAAAGAAGGAGGGGACCCAGGGGGTCCAGTAGCAACTCCTTGTCATGCCACAACTTGCTGGTGGAAGGGGACTGAGTGCATCATCCTTTAACACCCCACTTGCCAGTGCCACAAAATTCTTCACTTCATATGGCTGCATGACTTTTAAGGTGAGTTTTAGATGCATGTGCAGTCATGGCAATAGTGCTACAATCATAAATGTGAAGAAAAAGCAGTTATGAGGACATAAGCATAGCTTATGGTATTGTAACTGCCTAACAGGATGCCAGCAAGTGTTTTTCAGATTTTTTCTCCAGCAGTAGGCATCACAGGCAATTTGAACCCATCAAAAATAGCCTTGGGCTACATGAGGTTGACAGGCCACAGTTTACCCTTTCCTATTCTACAGCTAGTTTTCCCAGAGGCAGTAAATCTGTGTTCAGATTAGACTGATGGATGGAATTTCATGTGATAATATGATCTTTTGCATAAAAATCAGTACTGCACATTGAAAGTTGAATATCAGGGAGGGATGTTGTAGCTTAGATTTCTTCTTGGCATACTACTTTTTCATACGTAGGCTTTAGGGGTACGTGTGAATGATTTAATAGGAAGTACATGTGAATGATTCATGTGAGTCCTCATTATACTGAACTTCAATACAGCTCCACCTGTTTTTTTATGATTTCCATTTTGGTGGCAAAACTTAGAGATCTATGCTTTTTCAGAAGGTCAGGGTAAATGGTGAGACAGGCTAATGTGCTTTCCACTTTCTGTTTTGCTTTTCATACGTGCTCAGTAAGTAATTCTGTGAACAGAGAGTGTTGAGGGTGTGTGAGGGGTTCCTAAAATTGAAACTTGTATTGCAGTCTCAGTTCTGGCAAAAACATTGGTCTGTGTGCTGAACCTAATCTCTAATAAAACCTTTCTGATCTCATCCAGGAAGTCTGGTTATTGAGGCAACTGTTTACCTTGCCTGTCATACATAAGCTCACACAGCTACAGTGGGATCGCCTAGACCAGAATCACATTACTTCATAGGCCAAGCTTTATTGCATTGTTTACCACAGAAACTCTACTGTGAGCCAACACTGGTCTTTCTCCAACCCTCTTTCACCATCTTTCCAATGCCAACCTTCCAGCTAAACAGAAGGGAAAAAGGGGGAAAACTGGGCTGGGTTCCCATAGAAAGTCTTTGTAAAAATGAGCTTCTTTGTCAGAGGCTTTGTTAACTGACAAAGTTATGTCTGTATAGTCTTTCAGCTAGTTTGGACCCAAGCCATACAGAGCTTTGTAACCAGTACTTTGATCTGTATCCAGAAACAGACTGGTGGACATTGAAGCTGTTTCACCAAAGGAGTTATACGTTCTCTGTCTGTTCTATAGAAAATTGGGACAGTGGGGAATTGCCCAGCTTATTGGATATGCTTACTTCAAGCTGAACTGTTGTTTGCAAATGGCCATTTTGTTACATGGAGCAGAAACTGATTCGGAGGAAAAAAAATTCTCTGTGCTATTTTAGTTCTAAATTGGCGTTGCTACTTTATTTCAGAAAGTCTCTTCATGGATCTTCTTCATTCTGGGAAATGTGATGGGTATTGGATTTTGGCAGGGCAAATGGCAGACAATTTAATTTGGCTTTCGTTTTGGAAGAATTTACCAGCAAGTTGCAGAGTTCTTCATATCTGAGTTAGAAAAATGTGAAGTTTAAAAACACCAGAGAAACCTAGATTGACAAATTTTCCTATCCTATCCCTGTTATGAAAACTCATTGAATGTCATCCTTCATTATCTCATCACTTTTAACGTGATGACTCAGTCACTGTTGATCAGTGTTGACTAAAGTCTCCCGTGTTGTTAGGGTGGTAAATGCACTCTGGCTTATAGTCCAGACTTTAAAAGGAACTATTCAAAATGCCAAACTTGTTGTTGCCTGACAGCTTGCATAGTTTCTTTAAAGTTCAAATGAAAACCCAGATCAGATTTACTTTTCCCTTGTTGATTTGGGAACCACTAGGCACCTCTGCTGTTGAGGCTACCACTGTAAGAGTGTTTTTTGAGTCCTAGATAGCTGAAGTTTTTCCAGTCCTAGAAGCCTGAAGTTAGTGCCTTCACCTGAAGTGAAACAAAATCATTGCCAGAGCTTGGGAACAACTTTTCAAGGGCTACAACTTTTCATGGGCCTGAGCATGGCTGTTCTGGCTGGTAATTCTGAGAGCTGTAGTTTAAAAATCGAGTTTCTCAAGCTGTGGAGATTGTTTTCTTCACTGAGAAAAGTCAGATGCCCAGATTATTTCTTTTAAAAAAAAACAATGGCCAGCTGGGTCAATGCAGTGGCTTTCTGCTACCTTCCACTGGCATGATCTTATACTGGGCAGCTGTTAGAGGGCCACCAAGTTAGGCTCCTCCGCCATACTAGGCATGTTTAGCTGTGCTGTGGCCATATTGCTGTGATCACCTTGATGCTCAGGTAATGAGAGGGGGAGTCTGGCTGGAACATGAAAACCAAGGTCATCTCAACAGAGGAGTACACTCTGGCGTTGTGTGGGATGGAATGTGAATGGGAGAGTGTTGAGAGCGGTGTGAAAGGTTCTTAAAATGGAAACTTGTATTGCAGCCTCAATTCTGGCAAAACGTTATCTGTGTGCTGAATCTCTAATCTCTAATAAAACCTGTCAGGTCTCATCCATGAAGCCTTGTTATTGAATTAGGTCAAGATAGGACATTACAATACCCTTATTACTTTTTGGGCTGCACAGGGAGCCTGTCTCTCCCAGTTCATAGTAAGTCACTCTGCAAGATCCCAATGTACATTCTAATGCAAGTCCTCAAGTCCCTGGTGATCATGCACAAAGACTGACTTTCAAAGCTACACATCAATTGTGGCTGGTGGCCCCCATTTCACTGTTGGGGAGCTAAATCACTTCTGTGTATTAGTCAATATTTTACAGGAACCCTCCAAGTTTCAGCACCTTGGATAGTTCCTTCTAAGAAGGTCTACAAGGGATGGAGCATGCAACTGATTATGAAATATAGGTTAAACAGCAAAAGTGGCAGTTTATGAGATAAAAAAAATAACAATTTTAGTGAGAGAAATGGGGAAACATCATGAAAAGGTCTCCAGACTAACAAAAGAATACCTTCCAGGCTTACATAGTAACGGTATTTGGTGCAACAGTGGAGTAGTATTTTGCTTGTTCTCTGCAAAAGTAATATGTCTAAGCAATAAGGTCGCAAATCTAGTTCTAAGGGAAATGTTTGCTTTTCCAGCAGTGGAGTGGAATTTTGGATTCTAGAGCCCATTCATTTATTGACTGCAACTACCAGAAAATTTTCAGCCTCTCCTGGGATTCCATTCAGTTGTAACACCATTCTATAAAAAGATAAGCAGTTGTCGCCATCACTCAGTAATATTCCTGGAGTTAGAATGAAAGCATAGAACAAATAAAACAGAACAAAAGCAAACTGTGAAACTTGCTCCCAAAGGAGGTCATCTGTAAAGGCTGAAGGCAATCGTAATGGATGGGTCTATCAAAAAGGTTAGACATTTTTATGACAGTTAATGACATTTATTATTTATTTGCCCACACTTTTTTGCTCTCAGCTAGTCTGGCATGAAATTCAAGACCATAGAACCCTGATTTGGACTGTGTCACCGTAACTTGGGGAATAATTTGAGATGCATATTTATATTTCCTTTTTTTAAAAAAATGGTCTAACCGTATCTTGAACTTCTCTGTCAAAGCTCCATGAAAGCATTAACTAATGACTCTCTAACTAATTAGCTCATAAGCCATGATGAGATAAGAATAATCAGATTTCATGCTAGAAGGGAGTTAGCTGACTGCTGCAGTTGGGCAACAAGTTGTCTCACTAGCTTTCCCCACCCCCACCCCCATCATAAATGAAAGTGCTGCTCAGCCACATCTTTAAAATGAGATGGGATTATGTGGCTTTCACCTTCTCAGGAGCATTCTCCAAGGCATTAAAGATGACTTGTTGGGTGAAAGCTGTCAGAAATAGGAAATGGGATGCGATGAGCAGCCTGTCTGTGCTCATCCTGTGCAAATTTTCATGTGCCCTATTTTAAAGAAGATGGAGGTTGTTTTTATTTTTTATGGGGGTTTTTTTTTAATCTTCCAGGGTCAATCTGTCCTCTTTATTTATGCAGAGGGAATTACTCTCAAGATGTGTCCAACACCTTGTGTAAACTCATGTGGCCACCTAGAACATATTTTTCCTTTCTGACTCCTTCTCCTAAGTATTCTAATGTCTTCTTCACAGTAGACATCAGGCAGCTTCCCAAATGATTGTCAGGTGCCACTGAGTCACCATGTCACCATCTAGCAGAAGTAACACCAGCACAGATAGAACCTCTTCTCAGATTCAAAGAGGAAATTCACATTACGGTCTTTGCTTCAAATATTACATATGTCCCATACCACTCCACAACACCCACCTTCAACTCTCTGTTACTACTCAATTTTAGTTATTGAGGAAAAACTGCAAGGAAGGAGTGTTGCCTTTATGCCCAACTTATAGGCTTCCTAAGAACATCTTTCTGTCCATGGGGGAAAGAGGACTAGGTTAGATAAATATTTGTGTGGGAATTCTATATGTCCTACTTAGTTATGTAAGTGACATTGCTAAGTGTCCCCTGGTCCACCCCCCACCCCATGTATCATTTAGTGGCATCTCTGTACTTAGGTACACTAAGTACTCTCAGATGGTGTACATGCAGTCCATCTTCAAGACTGTACTAGGAGATTTACCAGTCTGGTGGAATCTGCCAGACTTTGTCCTCCACTGGCACAGGGTCATCTCCACATCACAAAAAGGTGAGGACCCAGGGTCACCTCTATATCATAATGAGGTAGGAATCTACGTAAGAAAGATATAATGATACTTTGGGGAAAAAAGTTTGATGAAGACTCAGAAAGTCCTAAGTAGCTTGGGCACATCTCATCAGAAAGACTGGTCTCCATACCTTTCTGCTTCATACGATTTTTAAAATCAAGATGCGACACCATTTCAAGCAGATAGTCTCATTTCCAGAGCAAGTCTGCAAAGCAATGTCCTTGCTGTCTGCTTCCTAGCTTTGGAGTCCTCCTCCTCTGGGAACTCATTAGAGGCTAGGTTTGTATAATTTTAGAAGGTATTTTTATTCATATTGGTGTTTGCAAGCCAGGAAGGAGGTGGGAAGGGATGAAATAATTAATATACAGCTACTAGTCTGATTTGGTTGTATTACCTATCCATCTAATCAATCCATTTAAAAAAAAACCTCAGGAATAGTTTGTTGTAAATTTAAGAGATTTTAAAAATTGATTGCTGTTATACGGGGTTGGCAGGGACAAAACTAGCCAGATAGGAAGGTTTCCCATTCGTCTATAACAGGGTGGGCAACTCACCCATCTGAATGCCATTTTTCTTTTTTTTTCTTTTTTTAAATATTTTTATTAAAATTTAATTACGAAAATAAAAAAAGAAAAATGAGTGGGTTACAACATTGTTAAATGTATCCCATCCACCCACCCATTTCCACACTTATGTTCTCCAGTTGAAACTGTTTTGTGTCTGTTTACATAAAAGAAGAGTGATTACATTTTCATTAACAAAGGAAAAGACAATTACATTGTATCTTGTTCCATTTCTTATACATCTTATAAATTTATATCTTTATCCAATCCAATACTCCTTTCCATTCTTTTTCAAAATTCTGTATAGGTTTATTTTTCAAAGAAAATACTAATTTTTCTATCTCTACCATCTCCATAACTTTTAGTTTCCACTCTTCTAAATTTATATCTCTGTTTTCTTTCCAATGTTGCGCATACAACAACCTCGCTGCTGTTATCAAATATAACAATATCTTCTGGTGACTTCTTATCTGTCTGTGTTGTCCTAACATATTTAACAAATAGAACTGTGGTATCATTTCAAAGTTCAATTTGCAAATTCTTTGAATTTCATCATGTACCCCCTTCCAAAATTTTCTTGCCCTTCTACAAGTCCGTCACATATGAAAAAAGGTTCCAATCTTCTCATCACACTTCCAGCACTTCCCTGACCCAGATTTAGTTATCTTCCGTAATCTTATTGGGGTCATATACCATCTATGGAGCATTTTATAAAAAATTTCTCTTAAATTTAAATTTGGGGTAAATTTTATATCAGTTTTCCATGTTCTCTCCAAAACTTCTAGTTCAATTGGATGTCCCGCATTCTGAGCCCGTTTTATCATTGAGTCTTTAACTACCTCTGTTTCCATTTCTCTTTTCAACAGTAATTTATAGAGTTTGGAGATTCTTTTCTTTTGATCTCCCTTCATCAATAGATCTAATTCATTTTCTCTTCTCTCAAATCCATACAAATTTTTTTTGGGAAGAAGTTGGAAACTTTGACTAAGGATGTCTCCAAGGTAAAGACAGAGACCAAAGAAATAAAGGAGCAAGTTAAACAAGTACAAACTGAAATGACGGAGGTGAAGGGGAAACAACAGGAAGAAGAAAAGAAAACTATTACAAACTATTTCATAGATGGTACATGACACCAGAAAAATTAAAGACAATTTACAAGACGGGTACAGGTCAATGTTGGAAATGTCAAGAGAACTCTGGTACACTATTTCACATGTGGTGGTCATGTCCCAGAGCACAAAAATACTGGAAAGAAATACATAAGAAAATAAGTTCAATTTTGAAGATCCAATTTGGGATGACACCTGAATTCTACTTGTTAAACATGACACATATATTAGATGGAATGTCAGTTAAGAAATACTGGAGAATAATATTGTACGTGGTGACGACGGCCTGCATTGAGTATGCACGACTTTGGAAAAATGAAACTACACCTACAACTGAACAGTGGTGGACAACTTTTATGGAAAATAGAAATGCGGATATACTAACACAAAGACCAAAAGGGAAATGAGACGAAGACATTAATAAAGAGTGGAAGATTGTTACAGATTTGGGTTAGGGGTAGACAGAAGGTAATACATTTTTCATGATATCAATTACTATTCAGGTTAATAGTCAATGAAATATCATGTAACAAGTAAAGTAGAGACATACAGCAGGAACTAACAAATTATGGATTATTAACATTTTATTGCGATACGTGGTATAATAAATAGAGGGAATATTGATAATTGTTATCCAGAAAGGAAAGGAAGAAGGAAAAACATTTCATGTAAACATTGCAGAGATAATTGTTTGTTTTATTTGGTAAAAATTTGAATTAAAATTATTTTAAAAAATCCATACAATTTTTGATCCAGTGAATGCCATTTTTCACAAACTTCTGCACCCCCAGATGTTGTGCTGCTGCACTGAAACCAGAAGAGGTGTGACATCACTTCCTGTTTTGTTTTTAGTTGATTTTTAAGCCAATTTTCTTAGAATTTTGTTGTTGGTAATGTTTTGAGAAAGAGGGTTGGCAGTGGTGAGAGCAAAACCATAGGATTTTGCGGTAGATTTTGCAAAGGTTTCGCAATAGTTTACTGTGGCATTTGTGCCCAAAATTCACTCCAGGGGAAAAAAAATAAAACTGACGGATTTGGGTCTTGGGGATGTCTGGGTGCTTTGGGGGACCACAAAAAGGAGCTGGGGCCACATGCGGTCCACAAATTAGAGTTTAACCACCCCAATCTCTAACCTTTGCACTACATCTTGTAATTCCAACTGTCTTGGCTCCACTGCTCTTCATGGATCCAGCCACCTCTGCTCCCACCCTAGCTGAAATTGTCCAAGGTCATAAAGCCCATTAACAATGAAGTTATAGACAATTACAGACAATTAACTTTCTTCCTCATCCAGGTTGATTGACTGTGTTGTCCATTGTTAATTTATTACCCTGCCCCCTGTTGAGACTAATGGAACAAACCCATTGCTCCTACCTGTGAATGACAGACAGCTGAGCCAACACTCTTGGGAGTGGGAAACTATATGCTGAAGGAGACTAATTATTTCAAATCTGATGCTAAAACCCATATACTATTCCCTCTGGAAACAGATGTACCAGCTGGTAATCCCTCTCTATTCCCGTTTTGCTTCTGGGTTGTCCAAGTTGTGTTGAAAGGCAGTTTCTTCCAGTTGCTTGGAAATATTGAAGTATCATGTCCAAAATGAGGAAGAATTACTATAAATTGAGAGATTTAACCAAGTGTACAGCCCCAGCTGAACTCTGTCTTCCACTGGTAACCCAGATGAGTAGCTTAACAGTAGATGTAAAATATCAGCAAGTAAATGTGCTGTCAGTTTACAATTACTTTATTCACAATTCCTTTTTATACAGCTGAAAGCTGTGTGTATTGGAACCAGATCCTTTTAGAAATCAGTGCCAAATACTACTACTAGAAAATCTATGTACTTAAGGACATTGGAAAAGCACTGCCAAATCAGACAAACTGTTTTTCACATGCTGTTTCCAACTGTGTGTGCATATGTGTCTTCAAGTCACCCTTTGACTTACAGTGACTCCATGAAATTTGAAGGGTTTTCTTAGATAAGAAATATTCAGAGATGGCTTTGTCAGTTCCTTCCTCTGAAGTACAGCCTACAGCACTGAGAGCTTCACAAATATGGCATAAAGGCCATGGGCCTCCCCATTGCCTTTTTCCAAAATCTGACATTTAAAAGTAGGTTGCCATTGAAAGTGGAGGTTCTGCTTATCCATGATGACTTGGAATGTATGAAGCTGTCTTATATCAAGCCAGATGATTGCTCCGTCTAGCTCAGTATTGTCTGCTCTGACTGTCAGAGGCTTTTCAGGTTTTCAGATGTTATTCTTATTTTCTTGTCAGAATGCAAGGTGCTAGTGATGACATCAAAAGTCCTAAATAGCTTGAAGCCTTGATATCTGGAGTACTTCTAAGTATACACATCTTCCCAAGCACTGAGGTCTGGAGGGCTTTTCATTGTTATCCTGTGGAGCTAAGATAGGGTTGGTGAGTGAGGGAGAGGCCCTTCATTTTTGTGGCACCCTAGTGGTAGAATATCTTCCTTACAGCAGTTGTGGTCACCAAGTCCAGCTTCATTCTGGACCCAAGTAAAAATATGCTTGTTTAGTAAAATATCTGTGGCCTGAGAGATTTCATTCAATCTACCCATTTGCATCGTTTTCAATTGTCTTATACTGCTTTAATTGCTTTTAAATCATATTTTTAAAAAGTTGTTATATTATTTAATATGCTTTTGGTCTGTATTATTATTATCACTATTATTGTTGTTGTTGTTATTTAATAATCATTATTACTACTAACTACTACTACCCAAAACCACACCTCTCCTGGTGCAACCCTGTCAAACTTGATGCAGAATGGACCTCTTTCACCCCATGCAGCTTGATGCCCAGTAAAGTAGGCTGGGGTAGGATTATGATTGTGGCAAGTATTGATCATGAATATAAAATAGGTATAGATGAGTACATCTAGGCAATTGTTCCATATTCACAGTTGCTACTCAAATAGGGAGAGCCAAAGTGGTGTAGTAGTTTGAGCTTTGGACTATGACCCCAGAGACATGGGTTTGATTCCTTGCTTAGTCATGGAAACCCACAGGGTGACCTTGGGTATGTAACACACACTCAGACCCAGAAAATCCCATGATAGGATCACCTCAGGGTGGTCATAAGTCAGAAATGACTTGAAGGCACACAACAAATGTCATCTTTTTGACACTATTGCCACAATCATAACTTCCCCCCAACTAAACCTACTTCACTGGGCATCAGCTGCCTGACAAGAAGGAGATCCATTCTGGTGGAAACTAGAGCACAAGCGAAGGACATTTCTATCAGGTTTAGGAGAGGATGGTGGGCCAGGAGAGGTTACTTAGTTGAAAATATTCAGCTAAGTAACTGATACACAATTCATTCTAACTAACAACAGCAACAGCAATGGAATAATGATTCCCATCTTGTGATCTTCCTGATGTTTTAGACTTCAGTTTCCGGATCATGCTAAGTTAGGCTTTTAGGAGTTGAAGTTCAAAACAACTGGAAGACCAAAGACTAACTATTTATCTAGAACACCCACTATTCTACCTGGCAACTGCTAAAAGGCTGTCACTGCAGCACCCTCCATGTTACCTATAATTTGTTGTCTGAGTCCATCATCCTACTCTGCTTAACAATAGGGCCTGCCCTGTTGATAAATTTAAGTTCCAATTGTCTTTTTATAATGGACAGGATTGAAAAGAAAGCTCATTGGAGGAAGCCATTGGAGATAACTACTGCCTAAGCACCCACATCGGCTCAATGACGCTCTGCCCTCACATCAGTTCATTGCAAGGCAGCATCCCAGTTATCCCTGTCTGCCATGATTTTTTGATGTTTCCTGATATGATAACTTGAGTGCTGGTCAATCTGCATCAGCAGGAGCTGTCATATCTCTCTCTCTCTCTCTCTCTCTCTCTCTCTCTCCAGACCCAGAACATTTCTAACAGCCTACATGACAGCTGTGATCACTGAAAAACAGGCATGTGCCTTAGACAGCATCTCCTAAAGCATTTGGAAACTGCTTTTTCTCCCCTGCTTTGTTTGATGGATTCCTCTTTGGAGAGTGTAACATCAAGGATCTGTGATCTACCAGGGTTGAGAATTGGGGAATGGGCTTTTGCTAACATATCTTCCCTGGGGAAGCTTTCTTTCAGCATTTGGACACCAAAAATGGTTTAAAGCTATAGCTAGACAACTAGAAATGTGACTTGGGCTCATGAATTTGCAAAGAGACACCTAGGAAATGAATAGCTGCTTTGAAAATCAAGCTCTGGGCATCATACATTTTCAGCCTTTGTGCTTCATAGCCAGTAAATCTGGGGACAATCTAAGAATGAAGGTCTGTTTTTTTAAAAAAAAAGATTGTAGATAGTTCATGAATAACAAGGAGCACCAATACAAATACATTTCCTTGTAGTGCATCCTAGCTATACACCAGGAGTGGGAAACCACCAGGGATTGAGGGTTACATTAGTTCTCCATGACACCTTGAAGGGCCATACCACCACAGCAACACTCTGCGATACTTCTCACCCCTGGATTTTTTTATGCTTTAGAAATTGTTTTGGCCCAGAATGGTCTTCCACACCTCCTAGCAGGCATGGGAGACCATCTTGCCACATTTTGGGGGGTATCTGGACCAAATTTTGGAATTGAGGAAGGCTTTTTTAAAAAACAGAAAGTTGACATCTGCTCAACATCTTTTTCCAAAAAGCCACCCTAGCCTAAAAGAGCCCAGCAGTGCAAAAACATGTCAAAATTGCTCTCATGTCGAAGGACATTTTAGCCAATTATTTTTCAAAATATTATGATGGCTGGGGCCATGAGAGTCTAAAACTTGCCTTGGGGGCCACATACTGCCCATGGGTTTGAATGACAACAGAATTCAGGCCAATTAAAAGGTTACTTTAAAATAAACAGTTTTGCTATTGTGTGCTTTCAAGTCATTTCGGACTTACTGTAACCCGAAGGACCTATCATGGGTTTTCTAGGGCTGAGAGTGTGTAATGAACCCAAGGTCACCCAATGGATTTCCATGGCAGAGCAGGAAGACTCTGGTCTCCAGGGTTATAGTGTAACACTCAAACCACTAACCATGTTGTTCAGCACCATAAAAGTCATTTTTTTTATTAAAATCAATTTCCAAAAGCTTGCTGGAAAACAAAAGTTTGCTGTTGCTGAAAGGAAAACAAAGAAGGAGCCATCCTAACTAGTGAGAGAGCTCCAAAGTGTGGGAACAGCCACCGAGAAGGCCTTCTTCTGTGTTCACACCAGTTTTTCCTGTGAAGGCAGTGGCATAGAGGGAACTGCCTTCCCTGCAGATCTTAGACTTCAGGAAGGCTCATATGGGAAAATACCATCCTTCAAACAGCCTGGGTCTGAACAATATAGAGCTTTATAGACCAAAACCAGCACTTTGAATAGTGTCCAGAAATAGAATAGCAGCCAGTGGAAATGTTGCAAAAAGGGAGGCGTATGCTTCCTATAACCAGCCCCTGTTAGTAATTGGGATGCAACTCTTTGGACCAACTGTGCCCCATTGTGCCTCACTGCAGTTCATTAGAATAGTTGTGTATCTCAACACTGACATAGTTCCATCACTATAAAGTTAAGCATCATAGGCTCTGATGAGCCTCTTGGCTTGTATTTGTAGCCCAGGCTGTGAAGTGCTTGACATCTGTAAGACAATCCCAGAAGTTTTACTTTCTCTTCTGTTTGATAGGGCAATGGAAAATGCAACAGATTTTCCATTTTCCACAATGAGCACAAGAGAAACAGACCAAGATCAGCAAAATACAACAAAATCCAAAATCCACAAGGCAGTGATACCTTAATTGGGCCAATTTTAAAAACCACAAAATGGATCATGAAGGCTTTTGAAGCTCCATTGACTTCTACATCATTAAAATTAAAATTTTAAAAAAATCATGCAGAAGAAGAATGTTAGAATCAAAGGCTTATATTTTGCCTTAAGATGTTACTTTTGTTGTCAGTTAAGATGGTCCAGAGTGATATCAATGCAGGCAGAGGCCGCTTCCCTCTTTGGCCATGTGGGGACTGGGAAACAAAGAGGAGAAAAATCCAGGTAATCAATTTCAACTCTGTCAGCAACAGAAAAGTAACTTTCCTTGAGGTCCAAATTGCCCTTGTCCTATAGAGGCTACCAGCCCCTTTCTCAGGAAGAGAACATTGAATTTCTCAAGAAGACTCTGTAGTGTTGCATTTGGAAAAACTTTCAGGTGCTGTGTAGGTAAAACTTGCCAATTGTAGTCCCAATGAAAGAGTTTTATCTTTGTTGGAGAGAGAAACCCCAGAGTTAAGTCCTAGTTCTTTGGCTTCCTCTTGTTCAAGATTGAGACCAGAAATCCATCCATCCTAGTAGACTAGGTTTCTGGCTGATAGCCAGGGGACATATGCTTGACCTATTACAGTAAAAGCATACTGGCCTAGGAGAACAAATAGAGCTAATGAGAAATAATGCAGCTTCCAGGTTAGTTTTGCAATGTATTTTAATTCACAAAGTGCATCCTTTGCAAATAAAGAAAACTGGAACGCAAGTGTTGTAAAACTACAATGATCATATCCAGAGCATGGAAGGTTCCTTTCCCCCCTGTTTTCGGACTACTGCTGCCAGAATCCTCCAGGCGATATGACTGCAGCCATGTTGGTTGAAAGATTTGGGGAGTTATGGGCCAGTCTCTGGTCATATTTTGAAGAGAAACCCATGGCTTCTGTGGATTGCTTAGGGAGGCTAGATACAGCATTGTATGTTTTAAAGAACTGCTATCATGAGAATCAACATCCACCCCAATAATGGTTCCTCTGTTTGTAAGTAGGTGACAGTAGGTTGTCAGATATTTATGAGTTAATATTGCTTAAGCCTCAGACAAGGTGTTGACACGCATACCTGATGAAAGCATGGTGCAGCCAACAAATCACCCGCCTGCAGTTGTGAGAGCCCCTTCTCTCGCATGCCTGCAAGCTACTGACAACTTTTATTTATTGTGGTGGAATTGCTTATTTGGGGCTTGGTCATTTGCATATTTAACTAATTGGAATTTCAAGCACAAAAACCAATGCTACTATGTTACCATATTGATAGAACTGCAAAGCTGCAAATGACTAATTAAGCCAAGCAAATTAATCAAAGTCCATTGATGTTTATAGAGTCTTGGAGAGTGCAATTTTGAATTTTGAATCACCAGAAAAGTAACATCCAATTCACAAACATGGATTGTGCAATATGAAGATGTGATTTATGTTTCGAGCCAAGCTGGATCCTGGATTTTGATCATTTTGGCAGCTATTCTAGTATTCTACTGCTCGTCTGGGGGGAGAAATGTGGAGGTATACCTGATCTTTAGCATTAGATGATGCCTTCCTATGGGAAAAATGCTTATGGTACCCATGACAGCTGTACCAGGCTCCTGCTATCTGAACTGGCAAAGATGACCCAACTGAAAGAAAGGAGCACCTAAAGGGAAAATGAACCTTGCTCATACATGTGAGTTAAGATCCAACATCATGTGTGCATAGTGTAAAATCTACACTCATGTAGTTAAGTGCTGGTTATATTACACTACCCTTCTATTGAATACCAGTACTGTGCAACCCATTGCATATCTGTTAACGTGCTCGCTGATTCTATAATCCAGGTGCATGAAGTAATATATTGAAGGCATTGATGACTAGTTATATACCATCCAACATGTGAAACTGATTGTGCAAGAGTGACCCTTGAGGAACTTTGTTTATGCAACTGTGAACTGAATATGGTCATTATACCACAGTCAAAAAAGTACAGTTGCATGTGTAAGGGAATTCAAGTGTGTGCCACACAAAGTATGCCACTCATTTCTCATATGTCTGGTCCCAGATAGGAATCAGGATGTGAAATCTGATCAGTCTCATTTTTGATATTCTCATCTGGTATTCTCATTTCATCCTGGTTCTAGATCATAGAGCCCTTTTTCCCTTCCTGCATGGAAATTCATATGTATTTTGATACACGTTTATCCTGAAGCATATATCTTTATTGAGGTATTCACCAATATACCAATTTTGGGCCATTTCTACCCTACACTGTTATAGTGCTATTATTCAACTTTCAGCCCTATGGAATCCTGGGGTTTGCAGTTTAAGGAGTTGCATTTTGAATTCTCAGCCAGAGAGCTCTTTGGCAGCAGTGCACACTGAATGAAGCACATTCACACACATTTTTTAAAGTGACACCTTTTATTTAGATGCACACATTTGTCCAAATGTAATAGAGTTTTGCAATGACCAAGGCTGTTTATAGGAGTCATATAACTCTCCCTATTGAAAGAGCTTCATTGGCTACCAATTCATTGCCAAGCAGAAGTCAAAGTGCTGATTTTGACCATTAAATCCCTACATGGCTTGAGTTCAGATTATCTCAAAAACCATATCTCCCTATATAAGCCTGGCCACATTTTAAGACCCTTGGTGAAAGATCTCAGGAAGGCTTCTTTCTCTTGGTTCCATCACCATCACAATCATAGGCACAATTGGTGAGGACACAGAAGAGAGGCTTCTCAGTGGCTTCCCCCAGGATGTGGAATTCCCTCCCATGGGAGGTTCAGTTGGTCTCCTCTTTGGGGTCTCTAGTCCCTTCCCACCAGCAGACCTGTGGTTTTTAAATAATATTTATTCAGGCAGGCTCATCATTCTTAAATCATGCGGCAGAAGGGTTTTGTAACATGCGGTGCTGTGCTCTTATCTTTTTAATTATGATCTAAATGTATTTTAAATTGTTCAAACTGTGTGCTTTTTCAACAGAACTATTTATTTAAAAAAAAAACTTTTGGAAAATAACACTTTACCTGAACTTTGTTCTACATTGTTGTAAGCTACCTTGGATCCCATGTCCAGAGAAAGGTGGGAGGTAAACAAACAAACAAACAAATGGAATGCATTGCAGAAATATATGGATTTCCAAGGGATATGTTTACCATTTTGCCAAGCGGTATGAAAGGGATATCTGAACAGGATATAGTAACAGGAAATGGATATTTCTATAGGAAAATGTAAACTTCGTTAATTTATTCAAGCTGGTGCTGCTGGTGTTATGTGCCTTCAAGTTGTTTCCAACTCATGGTAACCCTAAGGTGACCCTATCAAGGAGTTTTCTGGGGCTGAGCGTGTGTGACACCCCCAAGGTCACCCAGTGGGTTTCCATGGCCAAGCAGGGAATTGAACCCCGATCTCCAGAGTCATAGCCCAACACTCAAACCACTATGCCTTTCTGGCTATCTTGAAGCCTTTGGGATCCTGTTTTTCATCTGTTAGTACATTGTTTTAGCTGGTGTAACTTGTTTTAACTTGTTGACTAGCACGTGAGACTGCAAATTAGTTTGTCCTGCTTCATATTTGATATTTCTTTAAATTGTTTGTGTTGATTTTGCTGTATCCCACCCTGAGGTCTTTGGATTATAAATATTTTAACTAAAAAAGTAAAATGTGTTCTCCGTTGCTTTTTAAAAAAATAGTTACCACCTCTGTAGGGAGGGCAACCCAGTGCTGCTTCTCTTTGAAATAAGCCAAAGCAAATACAGCTGCTGTGGTTGTGATTATCTCCCTCCCTTTGATATCTCTCCTCCAGTCGCATGGCACACTGCCCAGTTCGCTGCCATCTGGATCCCCAAAGTGAGGGCTTTGAGGCCTTCCCATTCTTTGCAGATCCTATCCGAGGGTGCTACCCAGGAACTGATACTTTATGAAGCAAATAATGGCATTAGGGGAGTTGGCCCTGTGGGAATTCTCCTATTTTATCTTCACAACAATTCTGTGAGATCTATTGGTGTGAGAAGCTTAATGAGCATCATAGAAGCCTTTGAACCTATTCATCCTGGTCTCCTTTGTTTTCTCATGCCTCAAACGGGGGGGGGGGAATTAACCACATGATGAGTCAGCTAGAGAGGTCTCTGTTTTGGATTTCCTCAAAGAATGCTTGCATGATGGGAGAGACAGTTTCTTTTCACAAACTGGGCTTTAGTGTTTCTCTGCACCCTGAAGGCTTGTTGGACCCCTTGTTACCCTGTTTACTGGGGGTCCCGCGAGGGACACCAAAATGTACTCAACTATAGGTGGGGAAAATTAGTTCAGAGCACTGCTTAGCGTTACGAGAGGCAGGGTAACTTAGCAGGATCTTGTAACCCAATGTTTACGGGGTCAGGCCAAGCCAAGGAGCACACCAAGTTTAAGAATAACTGAGATTTTATTAAATACAGACAAACAGTGTATGCAACACACTCACACAAGTAGCTAAGGAAAATAAAGGTCAGAGTGGTATAGGGGGATTTTGAGAGGGATTGTTGAATTGGGTGATACAACACCTGTCCTGAAGCTTGAGTTCGTTGGTCTGGAGTCTCAGTACGTGGGACTGAGGGAACAGCTCACCAAACAAACCGGTAGCAAGGCTGGATGGAAGTCTGGAGCGATCCGAGGAAGGTCTCAGAATCAGGGGTTTTTGTAGGGAGAAGTGTGACTGCAGGCTATGTGTTACTGCAGTCTAGGCCTACCCGGAGATAGCACCCGATATCACTTTGATATCAAACAATTCGGCTCTCCCCTGCCACCCCGCTCCACGTGTTTGCGAGGCCACCAGACAAGCACGCAAACAGGCACGGCCAAATTGCTGGACATTCCATTCCCCACCCAGGCAGGCCAGACACAGCCGGTTCGTCGCTTCAGAGACCTCTCCGGCAAACATCTCCTTACATATGCACAATGCTAACAAAGGCTTCCTGCCCCAAGCAGGCTACTGGACAAAGATTGTGCTGTCCACTGGTAAGCGCTGTGTATTTGCATACTGGCCACACTATTGTTAATTCGGCTCTGATTCCATCTTGCAAAGTTGTGACCTTTCCGAGACATTGTCTCGCACCCAAAACTCATTGTTTCCCCGAGTAAGGCATAGCCTGCAGTCCCAACTCACCCTATAAAAAACCCTGATTCCGAGACCTTCCTTGGATCACTCCTGAGTTCCATCCCACCTTGCTGCTGCTTTTCTTGGCGAGCTCCCCTCAGTTAATCAAGCTGAGCTTCCTTTCTACACCCCCGGCTTCTCTCCCGAGGTCCAGGATGACAAGACAGGTGTCGTATCACCCATTTTTCCCTGAAAGTCTCTATCCTTAATTCAACCTCTAATCTCTTAGTTAGCTGTGTGACTGTGGTGCCTTTAATATTTGTTTGTATGCAATAAAACATCTTTTTTTATTACTTTAAACCCGACTGGCTGCTTGACTGACCTGACCCGGTAGACGCTGGGTTGCAAGATCCCGCTAAGTTACCCTGCCTCTCGCTAGCTTAAGTGAGTGCTCCAGCTAATTTTCCCCAAAATTGTGTTTCATTGTTTGGCTATTTAGGTGTCCCTCCCAGGTGCCCCAGTAAACAGGGTAACATATGCCTTACTCGGGGACAACAATGAGTTTTGGGTGCGAGACAATGTCTCGAAAGGTCACAATTTTAGCATGATGGAATCAGAGCCGAATTAACAATGGTGTAGCCAGTATGTAAATGCTCAACACTTGACAGTGGATGGTTCAGCCTTTGTCAAGTTGCCTGCTCGGGGCAGGGAGCCTTTTGTAGGTAGTGTGCATACATAATGTGGTGTTTGCTGGGGAGGTCCCTGAAGCTGCAATCTGGCTATTTCTGGCGTGCCTGTATTGTTTAGGAATATTTCAGCAGTTAAGTGCCGAGCCTAGTTTCATGCTTGTCCAGAGGCCTCACAAACACGTGGAGAGGGGTGGTAGAATAAAGCTAAATTATGATATCAAAGTGATATCTTTATGCTATCGCCAGGTAGGCCTAAACTGCAGTAACACTCTTCTTGGACCAATGAACAACAACAGTGCCTGGTATTACAGGACTGCTTTGTTTTCCCTCTAGTAGGATTGGAGAAGAAATGAGAAATTGATCAGGCATGAATCCACAGTACACAATTAACTGTCTCAGCTCCATCCAATGGAATCCTGGGATTTGTAGTTTCTTACAATTTTGGGGAGAGAGCTCTAATGCTCTACCATTAACTTGAAGAAAGTGCCCTAGAGGATTTTAAGTGCTTCACCAAATCCCAGAATTCCCTTGGACAGAGGGTCTTTCTGCACTACACTATTATAATGCTATTATTCCACTTTCAACATCCTGTGGAATTCTGGGGTTTGCTGTTTACTGAGACCAAAATGCTCCCTGGTTGAGAATTCTAAATGCCCCTTCCTCAACTGCAAATCCCAGGATTCCATACAATGTTGAAAGTGGAATAATAGCACTATAACAATGTAATGTGGAAAGGCACAGAGCCATGATAGTTAAAACAGTACCAAACTGCTATAATTCTGCCAAGTGGATACATTCCACATATAATATTAATGTCTAAGGTTTTTTTAACCATTATTGATCCACAAGCCAACTTTGGCTATTTTTTCCAAATATGTTATTTTATACTCAGAAAACTATATGGATGAATTTTATATTGAATCTTGCCATATAAAGAGTGCCTAAATAAAGACCACACCAAGATTCATAGAATCATAGAGCTGGAAGAAACCACAGGGGCTATCAAGTCTAACCCCTGCAATTGAAGCATTCTTGACAGATGGCCCTCCACCCTCTGTTTAAATACTCCCAAAGAAGGAGACTCCACCATACTCTCAGGCAGCGTATTCCACTGTCAAACTGCTCTTACTATCAGGAAGTTCTTCCTAATGTTTAGATGGACTCTCTTTTCCTGAAGTTTGAAGCCATTGCTCCATATCCTATTTTCTGGAGCAGCAGAAAAACAAGCTTGCTCCATCCTCCATATGACATCCCTTCAAACATTTTAACATAGCTATCATGTTGCCTCTTAACCTTCTCTTCTCCAGGCTAAACATATCCAGCTCCCTAAGCTGTTCCTCATATGCCACAGTTTCCATGGTTTCTACCATTTTGGTCGCCCTCCTCTGGACACATTCCAGTTTGTCAGTATCATTCCTAAACTGTAGTGCCAAGAACTGGACACGGTATTCCAGATGGCATCTTACCAAAGCGGAATAGAGTGGTACTGTCACTTCCCTTGACTCTCCTCATAGGGCATGTTGGATTGAGACCTATGTATGTATATATTTTCTGCAAAAAAATTTACCTCACTTTTCAGTCAAAACCTGAACATGAATCCTACAGGTAGTCCCTATTAGAGTAGAGCAATGGAATCAGTTGTTGCATGGTGAGTCAACACTTATGCATTAGTTGCAAAGTGGATCAACATTTGTGTATATTCTAATGAGATAGGGAGTTTATTCTAGTTTGGTCTACCAATAGAATTTAAGCCAGAGGGAACAGCTGTGGGCCTTGCAGAAGTTTTTGACTTCCAGTTCCCATCAGCCCTAGCCAGCACAGTAGATAGTGAAGGATTATGGGAGATAATGCCCACAAAAGTTGCTGGGGCACAGTTGCCCAGCACTATATTAAAGTATTCAAGGTGGTAAAATATCACAAATCCACAGTTAAAACATTTCAAAATAATTTAAAATTCTAGAAACATTTCTGGAAGCCGCTTTGGGTCTTACTCTGAGAGAAAGGTGGCATTAAAATAAAATAAAATAAAATAAAATAGATAGTCATATTGGTCCACAGGAAACAATACAAAAATCAACTGTTTGACAAGAGCATTGTGAGCATCAATCAGACTACCATGAAAGTGTGCAAGATTTGAGTTCTCCAGAATTTGTCATACCATGAGGTGATAGAAAAGGAGGAGGAGGAGGAGGAGGAGGAGGAGGAGAGGAAGAGGAGGAGGAGGAGGAGGAGGGAGGGAGGGAGGGAGGAAGTATGAAATCTAAAAATTAGGCAAGCTCTTGAGGCCATGAGAACTTCAGTTTAGACCCAGTACTAAATGACATCCAATAGCAACATTCCATTGATGAAACTGCCTCTTTCAGTGGAACTGCAACGGGTTATTTTCCCCTTTCCCTTCCAGCCTTCTCTGTAAAACTCTCAGGGTCAAGAAGTGTGAGGAATTTCAAGGTGAGCAAAGTCAAAGGAAATTCCAGCATATTCACAGATAACTGTTAATGCAAGGAAAAGGAATGTAAAGAAGACTGAATTTTTTACTCATTCTCCACAAGAAAGACCCTTTGCAAAGAATAAAATAAAATAAATAATAAAATCTGTTCCAAAAGCAAGCAATGTTTTTTCCCAGAAAAACAGGTTGATTGTGAAACAGAAACTGTTTTCTGGCAAAAAAAAAAAAAGTGCCAAAACAAGTTGATTGTGCACACAAATACATTTTTCTTTAATCTCAAAATGGGGAAAAATCATCAAAAATACCAGACAGTAATCCTGCCCAGCAGCAACAAAGCTTTTGAAATCCTTCATTCTTGTCATCAAGAATTAAAGAAGGTTTGCATTCCTATTAGTACAACATTTCAGCTCAAAATGATTAGTTTCCGGTATGTGTTGCAAGCATCAGATTACATCCAGTAATACATTCTGGTATATTGAAATCAAGGTCGATTTCCATGTGGAAAAGCCAGCTGCAACTCAGATCTGTCCAGAGCTGTGAGTGAAACATAACAAGATTCCCAAGTGAGCACAGAGCAGAAAAAAGAAAGCCAGAAAATTAATATTGCAAAAGCCAGAAATTAATTTTAGGTGGTGTACAGAGTTTTTTTAATGAAAATGAAAGAAAGAAAGAAAGAAAGAAAGAAAGAAAGAAAGAAAGAAAGAAAGAAAGAAAGAAAGAAAGGAAGGAAGGAAGGAAGGAAGGAAGGAAGGAAGGAAGGAAGGAAGGAGGGAAGGAGGGAAGGAAGGAAGGAAGGAAGGAAGGAAGGAAGGAAGGAAGGAGAAAGACAATTAAAGCAATTAAAACAGTAATCTCAAATAAACATGATGAAAAATTAATCTAACATAACACAGTAATCACTAATCAAATTAGCTTTGAGAAGCTAATTCCTTTCCATTTCCTTGGTCATTTCCGCACTAGGCTGTTATAGCGCGATGATTCCACTTTCAACCTTCTATGGAATCCTGGGGTTTGCAGTTTAGGGAGGGGCCGGCTGGCCCCTCCCTAAACTGCAAACTCCAGGATTCCATAGGAGGTTGAAAGTGGAATCATCGCGCTATAACAGCCTAGTGCGGAAATGGTGCTTGAAATGACTGAGTCAAAAAAGAAAGAACTCATGGGGAGGAAATGGCCAAGAGAAACTCCTTCTAAAGAGTTTCGAATCATGACCAAGCCCAGGTTAAGCCCTGAAAGCTTCATGTTGCTTACATGCACACTTCAGGTTGCTTACATGCACCGTTCAGCTGCATTGCTGTCTGATGTATCATACACTTCCTAACATAATGTAGTTGTTCTGTGTGTAGATCTACTCTAGGCTGACCCATATACTACCACCAACCCAGACTTACTGCACAGCCTCTGAAGGCCACACACACACACACACACACACACACACACCATCCATTCTGTGCCTCATGAGGAACATTCAAGATCAGAGAAGTGTCTGGCTGCATCCCTGTAGACAGATGCAAAATGGTTACATCAGCACCGAGATTTGCCAGGGCAATGGTACCTGTCTGTTGCCAAAGGCCAGGGTCCTGGTTTCCTTTCCAGGTTAATTCAAAGTCTTGGTTCGTGACAAAAGGATCTTTTGTCTCCCTCTTTCTCTTTCATGTATCCAGAACCTGCTTCAGGTTCCCCTTCACCCAAAAAATTTCTGAGATGCAGTGCATGCAACAAAAGAAATGCATCATTTAAGATTCATTGTCAGAAGCAGGATTTTTCTATTGTCCGCTCAAACACTATTGTCATACATTCACTTGTCAGAGTGGACTCAAAAGTTCTCTTTGTGGCAAAGAATTTGAAACTGCTCATTTCACAAGCAAAAACATGATGGTATGGTGTGAAAAAGAATAGCATAAAAGCCGCACAGCTAAAAGTGAACACTTTGCAACATAAGAGCAAGGTATGGAGGATTTTAAAGGTCTTTGTATGCATATCATGAACCAGTGTGATTCATAAAAAATACACATTTGCTAGGGTTAGAGGCACAAGACCCACACAAAAATGGAAAAATCATAAATATAAAAAATATGTGTGTGTGTCTGTGTCTGTGGGAAGGGGGCTGAGGCAGGGTGAGGCGAATGGGCGCCCAAGGTCCAAACCAGGTCAGGGAAAAAGGGTGAGTCAGCATGGTGGCCCTATACTTCCTCTGTCTTACCATCCCCTTAGAATCATAGAATCATAGAAATGTAGAGTTGGAAGAGACCACACGGGCCATCCAGTCCAACCCCCTACCATGCAGGAACACCCTCAAAGCACTCTCGACAGATGGCCATCCAGCCTCTGCTTAAAGACCTCCAAAGAAGGAGATTCCACCACACTCTGAAGCAGCATATTCTACTGCCGGGCAGCCCTGACCGTCAGGAAGTTCTTCCTGAGGTTCAGGTAGAATCTCCTTTCCTGCAGCTTGAATCCATTGCTCCTTTCCTGGTCTCTGGAGCAGCAGAAAACAGGCCCTCTCCTTCCTCTACATGGCATCCCTTCAAATATTTAAACACGGCTATCATGTCCCCTCTTAACCTTCTCTTCTGCAGACTAAACATCCCCAGCTCTCTAAGTCTATCCTCATAGGGCATGGCTTCCAGGTTCCTCACCATTTTGGTCGCCCTCCTCTGGACTTGCTCCAGCTTGACCATGTCCTTCTTGAATTGGGGTGCCCAGAACTGGACACAGTATTCAAGATGAGGTCTAACCAAAGCAGAGTAGAGTGGTACCAGTACCTCCCTCGATCTAGACACCATACTCCTATTGATGCAGCCGAGAATTGCATTGGCTGCCGCATCACACTGCTGACTTATGTTCAGCTTGTGGTCTATGAAGACTCCTAGATCCCTTTCACATGTACTGCTATCCAGCCACATGTCCCCCATCCTATATTTCTGTATTCCATTTTTTCTACCTAAGCGTAGGACCTTACACTTCTCTCTGTTGAATTTCATTTTGTTAGCCCCGGTCCAGCTCTCCAATCTTTCCAGGTCATTTTGAATTTTGATCCTGTCCTCTGGCGTATTAGCAACCCCTCCCAATTTGGTGTCATCTGCAAATTTGATGAGCATGCCTTCTATTCCTTTATCCAAGTTGTTGATGAAGATATTGAACAGTGCTGGGCCCAGGACAGAACCCTGTGGCACCCCACTAATCACTTCTCTCCAGGATGAAAAGCAGCCACTGGTGAGCACCCTTTGGGAACGGTCAGTCAACCAATTACAGATCCACCTGACAGTAGCCCTGTCCAGCCCACATTTTACTAGCTTCTTTGCAAGAATGTCATGGGGAACTTGTCAAAGGCCTTAGTGAAAGGCCTTCCTTAGATGTGGGAGGGCATCAGGAAAGGTATGGTGGTACTGAGAAATCGAGTTGCTATCCATCCTTAGCTGGCCAGACAGTGGCTGGTGGAGGAGGAGGAGGATCAGAGGAAGATTTTTAAAGGACTGCATAGCCTGATTGGCTGCCAAGAGGGAAGTTTTGCTCAGAACAGAAGTGCCTGAGGTGGGGGGCCAGGGGTTGGAGAAATTTGTAAATAATCAAATCCATTAAAGTTAAACCTGCAGATGTGGAGTGCTGACTGTATAATGCTTGGAAGGTGGTAGGAAAAGAGGAAGACATCAGTACCGGTGGATTGATTAAGCAGGCCTCAGCCCTGCATTTGCAAAACCCAAGGAGGGCAGCTGATAACAGGGGCTCTTGAAGATCTCTTATTCACAGGGTCACCAGAAATGAGAATTGCTCTAACAGCAAACAAGAAAAAATGGAGATCTCTGTATACAATTGAAATGACATTAAATAGTCACCAGGTAAACATCCTTGAGGAAAGTTTTCCCGGTGTCTCAGTGCTGCTGAACATGCATGATGTGGTCAGAGAGGGAGCCAGGCTTTGGGTGCTAGAGAGGGAGGAAGGGAATATCAACCTCAATAGCATCCATAAAGGCATAGGCAGGCATAAAGGAAACTTACAAGTGTATATTCCACTAAGGGTGCAACAGCCTTGAAGAGGTACTGCTACATCATACATGAACAAAGTAGATCCGCATATGTCATGTGTCACAGAAGCCTATGAGCCACTGTTTCTGATTCTTAGTATTTTAGAAATTACTATGATTTGTGGTTTCTTCAATCAAGTGTGTTGTTAATGCATCACTAGATCTCTCTGTATCGAACTGCGGCTGCTGTGCTGGTAACCACTGTGTATATAAAATGGCTTACCTACCTTGAGGTATTACAGATACACCATAGGTAAAGAGGGCAAAAGATCAGGTATTACTTTTCCAAATTGAGAATAGTGGCATGCACAGTTTGCTGCCCTCAACTATGCTTTCAATCGTTCGTCCCCCTACCAAAGCTGCCTGAACTCATGCAGAGGAGCAGTGCTGTCCAAGGCCCTGAATTAACAATACAGATGTAACATCTCTTCCCCCAGCTGGCTAAACTACTCCTCCGAGCACAGTTACTATTACGCTTCCTAGGGCATAATAATGGGGTATGATCATTCTTTGATGACTTCTTTTCCCAGAAGGTCTCCTTTTGGCTGGATGTAGATAATAATATACATTTTTCACTGCACCGATTCCCAAGGGGCAGAAAAAAGAAAGAATGAAGAAGAAAGAAAACCTTCACACCTAGCTAGTTCCTCACAGCATCCTTTGAAATGTGTGTATATTTTCTGTGTTATTGGCTTGCAGCTGATATATTTCTCTCCTTTATTATAAGGTATATAATTATCCTAATTAGTTTTCTGCTTCCATGTGGAACTTGACCTATTGTGCACACACACCAATCCCTCTCCCTTACATTATTTTCATCTTTGCCTAGGTTAAAGAAGACGTCGGTGATCATTTCTTGGTGCTCCTGGGTGTGATGGACTGCTTTCTTGCTAATGATGTGAGCTTACTTTTTTTTTTTTTTTTGAAACATAGACCTGACAAAGGCATTTAAGTTCCATTGCAAAAGAAGACAAATTGAAATATCTAAGGGGGCATAGAAAATATAAACATCATAAACTATGAACATAAACTCATATAGCTCATGATGAAGTCCGACTGTTCAATTTATGACTATGTTTTATGACTGCAGGTGGAGTTCCGTGGATCTCCGGTGAACTTTATGGGTCTTGATTTATAATTTATCCAACAACACACTAATGGTTTCACCTTATGCATAAATATGGACTTACTCAGAAGTAAGTCCAACTGAGTTCAGTGGGACATAGACTGTAATTCTATGCTCTTTTATGTGGGGCCACATACGCACTAAACTGTTATAGTGCTATTACTCCACTTTCAATATCCAGGATTCCATAGGATGTTGAAAGCGGAGTAATAGCACTATAACAGTCTAGTGCAGAAATGGCCTGGGATTAAATCTCTTTGAACACACTGGCAGATTCTTCTCAGTGCATAGGACTGAACTGTACATTCTGACAATTTAATGCCTTTTAATGAGCAAAGTGCACAGAGTGTTACCTTTATATCCTGCCTTTCTTCTCAAGAGGTCAAAGCAGCTCTATTCCTCTCCACTTTATCTTCATGCCTCTCTTTGAAGGTAGGGGAGGGAGAGAGGGAGAGGTTCTGTCCTAAATTAACTCAGTCATTCACTGGACCCTAAGAACATGTAACTCTACCAAGTCCAACACCTAAACCATTCTCTCCCAGTATAACCTACCTTAAAATGTCGTTGTGAAGACAGAACATCCTATAACCCTCATGAAAATTTGGTTTGAACTTCTTGGAGAGATAGAATCCAATGGGACCACTTATTATAAGGCTGTGATTGATTGATTGATTGATTGATTGATTGATTGATTGATTGAACAATGTCATTGGACTCAGTTACATTAAACTGGTTTACATCTCAGTAATCTAATGTAATTATGTATGGATCATTTTTTTAAAAAATCGCTGGCACGCAGTTAAACAGCTTGGGCAAAAGAATCTAAATCCAACCTGAGATATTTTAAAGCAATTCCATAGCCTTCAGCTGGGTTGGTTTTAGTCAGAAGGCTCAGAAATGCAGTCTCAGGCTGCCTTCCAAAATATTTAACTGGTGTGTATTGTAAAAGCCATCTTTCTGCCCATTAGTAAATAGACTGAACTGATGCCCTCAATTCATTTCATCGAGGCCATTAAATGGCAATAAAGCCATAGCCACTGTAGTCCTAAGATGAATTTGAATCCAACATACAGAGATCAAAGGGCTCTCGATTCACTTTCTTCACCCCGCCATGAGCCATCGCTTCCCATCAACAGAGATATTTTATCCCATATATAACAGCTCTCTTGTGTCACGGCTAATATATTCCATACGGTACCAGTTCCTTTACTATAATATAATCACAATCAGGTCTGTGTTCAGCAACACACCAATAAATAAATACACAGAAAATGATATTAGGGATAGTATTTGGACCATGGGGACTCAAGAGGGGACATTAAAAAAAAAACCAGTGTAATTTCATCCCACAACCCCAAGCAAGCTCCATGATGAGATATGACAGTTAATCTGGTTTCCTATTTCCTGAGTCTTTTAGGCCTAACGTTGGGTGTTTTCTTGGAGGAAAAAAGATGACCAGAGGTGCTGTTAATGCTGCATCAGCAGAATGGCATTTTAGAAAGGGGGGACGATGCGGGGAAAGTGATATTACCCATTAATCCCTTCATACACCACAAATTGGAATTTCTTGGGAAAAGGCCTAACCTGCCCCCAAAGTTATTGATTCCTTCGGATTCCTGAAAAGCTGGCAATAGCTTCAATTTGTGGTCAAAATGACTGCCAGCGCAGGTAGCAGAAATCCAAATAATCCCAGGGAACTATACAGAAATAATGTCAGACTTCCGTCTTTTCTTAGTTTTCATTCATAGTCCTTCCACGCCAGCAAGAACCAGTTGCGGGTTCTGACACCAACACCAAAAAACACATGACCTGGTGCTTTGACTCTTATTTCTTTATTTTCATGTTCATTTTTAAAAAATAATAAAAAAGAAGGAGGGGAAGGTGAAAAGAAAGAGATAGCTTTGATTGCAAAAGTAAAATAGAAAATAAACTGACAACATAGCAGTAATGAGAAATCATACATACATACATTTTAAAAAATGGTGACCAAATGTCCAGATGTTGCCCAAGTACTGATATTTTAATTTAATAGGGTAATGTATTTAATGGGTTTTTGCAAACTTCTTTATTACTAATTTTTAATCCTTGCACCTTGCTTTAATCCACATTGTGAGCTGCCTTAGGTCCCATTCAGGGAGAAGGCAAGATATAAATTAAATACATAGAGAAAAATAGGCATCCATGTGGAGCTGACATCTATAGTCTACCCATTTAAATGCTGAAAGGAGATGAAGTCTTCAGTCCATTGAATAAGACTAGCTGGGCTTTTACAAGCTTCAGCAGAGGTCTTTTAACCACCCAAAGGGCAAAGTGAATCAATTTCTGCTGGATAGATGGTAATTTCCAAGTTATAAGCAGATCAGTTAAGCATACCTGCAGATCTACTAACTTCCAGGATTGCTCCAAAGCAAAATGTAATCTGACTAAAATCTTAATTCCAAAACAGGTATGCAATTCATCAATGATGAATAAATCAGTGCAAATCAACTACATGTGAATTTTGCATGGAATCCCCCCAGTTGCTGCACATTTTGAGCAGGAAACATCTTTTCCTGTGCAGAACATAATATTTCCACACAGAAATATTATTTCCTGCACAGAAAATGCTGGTTTCTATGCAAAATGACCACATCCAAATTTTGCACAGAATAAGTCCACAACTGTGAATATTCAGTCCAGGCTTGAACAATACATTTACACACACACAGGGGGAGAGAGAGAGAGAGATGCATATAAATATACATATTCATTCAAATATTCTTCCTCTTCCCTAGTGGCTGGTGGCTTCCATGCCAGTACAGGTAGGCTTACTTCACTCTGAATATTAGTTTGCACTTTAACAAAGCTATCCAACCTAACAAACCTCAGCCACTTCCACCCCACACTGTTATGGTGCTATTAGTCCACTTTCAACATCCTGTGCAATTCTGGGGTTTGTAGTTTACTGAGGCCAAAAAGCTTTCTGGTTGAGAATTCTAAATGCCTGTCCCTAAGCTGCAAACCCCAGGATTCCATAGGATGTTGAAAGTGGAATAATAGCACTATAACAGTGCAGTGTGGAGATGGCCATATTTTAGAGACACGATTCAGCACTAGACTATTTGCCTACAGCACAGAGTGTGATCATTACCCCATTGATTTGGAAACAGCCAGCTGTCACTGCCTCTAAACGAATATACTTTTTCTTCCCCTGACCTTTGACATAACGGTAACCTCAGCATCCTGATTCAATACATTTATCTTCTTGTCAGTATTTGTTGTTCGCATCTGTTTAGTCACTCAGTATTTTATAATACTTGCAAGATTGTATTTACACCAGTTGCACATTTAGCTTAAAATTCTAATTGTTGCGTTTATATTTAGTTGCTTTGGTTCATTATTTCCTTTTTTCTTCCCTTTTTGCTCTTGTTGAAATTCCTGCCTCTTGTGTTCCACATGATTCTCTGACCAAAAAGAATGCTTCTCAGATGTTTGAGACAACCACTTTAATTTACCTGTAGTTCTCTTTTCCAATCAGCTGCCTTGGTAGGACCAAGGCTTCTAGTTGCCAAGGCTGAACTTAGGGAGGTAAAGAATACTCACAAATATTCTCAGCCTCAATGAGAAATAGTGTCTCAGCACATGGAGGGTCCCACTGAGAAGATGGTCATATTTCACTTCCTGTTGTATTTTTTTTAATATTTTTTTTCGACATGCATTTTGGAATATATTGTGAAACTTTTCTTTGGCATTCTTTGCAAAAAAAATGTAGTTTTGTGTGGAGATTATTCTCTTTTCTGGGCAAAATTATCCTTTTCACAAAAAAATGATGGGGGGGAGATATGAAAAATGTGAAAAACCAACAAAAATGTATAAAACTCTTTTAATCTCACCCCATTGGGAGAAAACTACTGAAAATATTTCTTATTGCATATGAGAATAAACTAAGTGGCAATCTCCATCTTTAGCTGAGCCCCACAGTCTCAGGAAGGAATTGATTCTGGGCTTTCCTACTTGGCTCAAATATTTTAGCTGATGATAGGTTGTACAAAGGTACACTTGACAAGAGAGAGAAATAATGAGCCATTCCTGGAAGCATGATTTCTTTGCATGACATTCTTAATATTTACTTGCATTAACATGATGTTCTCTGCAGAGACGATGCAGCAGTTAGGGTAAACTTGCCTGGGTGGGCTGCCAAGTTCACTTGCAAAAGGATGGAATGTTTCCTTTTCATCAGTGCTGATCTCCGCAATCCTTCAAGGTCCATTTCCATAAGACTTCATCTCTGTTCACAGATTATATGAACTCAATTCATAGGAATTCAAGGAGGATAGGGCACTCAGCCAGGCTTCTCCATTACTTCTCAGTAAAGTGCGTTGAGTGTGAAAACGAGCCCCTCTTCAATGGGGGAGACTCTCCAGCTAGGAGCCCCAATTTTTCATTTTAGTCCAACTTAGATATAATGGCTGGAAAGTTCTAGAATCAAACCACCTGTTGAAAGCCACAAGCAAAATAGGGCATGTTCAGATGCAAACGAAATGTGTTAAGAGGCTCCTTAGCTTCATCATGCTCCACAGTAATTTTCTAAAGCAATTTCTCCTCCTCCTCTACTATTTAATGTTGTCTTTCATTATATTTAAATTCCAAGTTAAAAAATTGAAATGAACTTAATTTCAAGTTCTGTTTTCCATTTGATACCATTTTCAGTGCAACCATTACTACCATCCATTACTTAAATTCATTAACTCAACACACTGAATTCGTCGTAAGCTTGTTTTTGGCTTTTGTCAAAGCTTGCTTTGGCAGCAGCACTAACAGTATGGAGGTAAGTAAAATTCAGAGGATCAGCACATCCGCTGACCTGACCGAGCTTTCTCTGGAAAACAGTTTATCCTTCTGGCTCTCAGTGTTAATGGCCTTTGGGTCCTAGAGCTTCTCCTAGCAGGTACTTTTCTAGAACCAGTCAGAGGTCAGGTCCTAAGACTCAAGGTGGCTAACAACATTTTTAAAACAATGCAGATTTTTAAAAACTTTGATAAAAGTGTGAAAATAAAAGTTAATTAAAAAGGAATTAAGCAATTTATGAAATTAAAACACTAAACATTAAAAACATCATCACTATGTTGTTGTTGTGTGCCTTCAAGACATTTCTGACTTATGGCAACCCCAATCAAACCTATCACAGGGTTTTCTGGGTCTGAGAGTGTGTGAGGCACCCAAGGTCACTCAGTGGGTTTCCATGGCCAAGTGCAGAATCAAACTCTGGTCTCCAGGGCCATAGTCTAACACTCAGACCATGACACCATGATGGCTCTCATGGTTATACAAACCACAAAACTGCATAGCACATCATTAAAAGCCCACCCCATTCAATTTCTAAAAGCCTAGTGGCACAAGAATGTTTTCAGTTGTTGATAGAAGGTGAACAAGTAGGGACCTATCCTAGCCTTCCTAGGGAGGGAGATCCAAAGACTACGAGCAGCCACTGAGAAGGTCCTCTCTCTTGTTCCCACCAAACAAACCTGAGGAGATGGTGGGACAGTGAGAAGGGCCTCTCCTGATGATCTTAGAGCTTTAATGGGCTCATAAAGGGAAATATGGTCCATCAAGTCACTTGGACCCAAGCCATATATACCAAGGCATTCTTGCCTTGTTTAAAGGCTTCAGATTTTGCTGTCAATGGAAAGAAAGTGCTGGACAGATCTGCAGTCCTGACGTCATACTGTAGTAACAACAACCATGGCAGCAATATCAATTTTTTGGGTGGTGGTGCTAGTGGTGATAGTTTTCTGCAAAAATAAAGACCATCCAAGTTCTCTTGTAAATTCTACAATGCTTGGAAGCACAGAACCTCTCACAAACTGTACTCATGGATGTCACAATCACCCTGTAGACAGTGTTATGCACCACCCTCATGCGTGTGAAGTTCAGAGGAGCACCAGGCAGAGCTAGGTTCATATCTCCACATGGCCCTGACAAAAAATCTTACAGGAAAGGTGATATAGACACATAACCAATAAATCCTCTGCAACAGTACATAAACACTAAACATTTCTAGTTTCTCATTCTTTTTTGCCCCAGAAACCTTTCACAGGAAGCACTGGGCAAGCATCAAGCTCTGTAGAAAGGGTGTTTACTCATCTGTCCTCAGAAGGAGTGATCAAGAGCTCATATGTTGTCCCGCTATTGAGCAATCTCATTACTTCCAAACAAGAACGAAAAATTATCCTGCCACTAGAAATGAAATAATGATTATGAAGCAAGAATAAAGTTATGTATGCTGGTACTTCCAGAGGGTAAATACCAAGAATTAATAGAGCATAGGGGCACTGCAGTTTGAATGTTTGAAGCAAAGTCCCTGTTCGAAAAATGATAATGTCCAGCAATAAAGTGGCATCATGGCATTTTTGCCCCCCACCCATTCCAACAGCTTCCAAAGTTGGCTTTCCTTCTCTGAATATCAAATCTATCCTAGGCTTCAGTGCAGCGGGTGGTGCTGCATTGTATATTATCAAGGGGGGCTGGAAGCAAGTGGCATGCACATCTCATTTCTGGAAATGTCACACCATTTGCCATTTATCATGGAGGCTGGAGACATTCTTTTGAGTAACTGACGGAGCCAAGCTCCTCATAGATACTTACCCTGCTGAGACTTCAAGGAGAATGGAGGAAGGGATTTTAAATATGAGCTGGCTTTGTAAAGGACAAAATCTACAAGGAGTGGCTTGGAGTTTGGAAACTTAGTTTAGTTGCAGTAATAGTTCCAAGACCTTGATACAGTGGACCCTCCACTTTTGCAGGGGTTAGGGGGCCAAGACTCCTGCAAAAGTGGGAAAACCATGAATATAAATAAAAATCACAAACTTTTTTGTACCCAAGAGAACACTTCTCTAAGAATCTCTAGGTCCTCTGGGGAAGCTCTATGGTCAACTTCCAGCAGAAGTTGATCACGGAATCATGCTGGAGTGCCTAAAAATTCCTAGAGAGAACATACTAATCAACTCTGCGAATCATCAAATCCATAATAGGGAAACCAACAAATGTGGAGGACCAACTGCAATTTGGAGGCAGTTTGGTATAGCAATTTAAATATTGGACTAGGACTTTGAGAGACCAGGGTCTGAATCTCTGCTTAGCTGTGGGAATCCACTAGGTGACCTTGGGCAAATAACATTCTCTCAGCCTATAAAGAAAGCAATGGCAAATCCCTCTGAATAACTCTTGCAAAAAAGACCCCATGATAGCTCACCATAGCGTCACCAAAAGTTGGGGGAAAAAACTTGAAGGCTCACACCAGCAATATCCCAATAATTACTATGAAAGTTGCATTTAAAAATACGCAACTATTACTTGATTTTCAATGAGGAACTGAATTATTTCTAATTACTTTTTTAAAAAAATTGAATACTAGAAGCTGCATGACTGTGATACAAAACATACTGTCCTATCCACCCTGTCATTCTCCCAACCCCTACAACAAAGCATAAGGCACTTGAACCATGTGATATTTGTCCTCATTTGCATAAATATAATTCATTTTCTATGACATTTTCTAACACATTTTCTTGGGAAATAATTTTAAAAAGTTAAATGTACAGCTCAACAGAAGCAGAGTTATCTCCAGTAACCAAATTAATTACACAGTACCTTTTATTGGATAAAGGAATTAGATACAAAGAACCAGTTATATGTAACTCATCACTAACATGCACTAGAATGGCTAACGCACTTGGAACTTTATACTTCTGGAGAAGGGCCAAAGTCCTTGGGTCCCAGGCATGAGTTTTCTTTGTCTGGGAATCTCCATGTCTGCAGTGATGGCCCAGCCCAGTCCAAATCCAATTCAGGTTTGGAATGGCCTGTCAAAATTGTCAAAAATAAAACCAGAAGAGTCCACTTCTGGTTTTGAAAAAGCGTTGTGTTCTTTTAACATTAAACATTATAGTGGGACACAGTCTCCTATGCTAGCAGCGAGCCAAGGTTCACAGCTCTCCAATTAGAGTCTTTACCATCAGCCTCGAACAAAGTATATAACAGTTCATCAGCCAGTTACCATTTGTTGTTTCTGCAGTCAAAGCCAGTAATAAATTCCGTGTGACAGTCCAAAGGAACATCCAGTAGCAAAGTCAGCACACAAAGTGAAGGTCAAGGTTTCTAGGAACATGTGTCAGAAATACAAACATAGGACTCCATCGTTTCCACCAGTGACACCACTTCCCTGCAATAGTTTTCTCCCCATCCCCTCCCCTGTATTTATGGGCTGACAGCCTCCTCCATAATTTGCCTAATTAATGCATCTTCTCTGTATAAACACTCTGAACCTCCCTTTTTTCCTCTACACCGGGCTGCAGTAATTATTGTCCTGTTATGTCCCTTTTGGCTGTTGGGGAGGGTCCTCTCTGTGTTTTCACCTGAGTCCTGGGACTAGGGCATCACACTCCTGCAAGCTATTTAACATATGAATCACAGCTCCTGGGGATTTCTGAGGAGGCAGTTCAACCTTTTTTCCGGAAAAAGTGAAGTACAGGGTAGTCTATAAAATGCTGGGACATCAAAACCAACCCTCATGGACTAATGCATGAACATAAATGCAGTTATTTCTTTAGTTGCCACACTTCTCTCAATTTTTCAGTACAGTTCTCCTCTTCCCAAAAATGTACCAAAACATTAATCTAAAAGGCTACTTTGTGTTAAAATGAATGTAAAAACTATGCATAACGTTTGGTTTTGCTTCTGATTTCTCTTTTAATGAACTAAAGAGGTGGAGGCTTGAATAGCATGGGACACTGGTACATGTATGAAACTGTTCTAACTCTTATAACTAGAAAGGAGGAAGGCATGCTGGTAAGATGCAGCTTTTCTTGCCACCCAATACTCCTTCCATCTGTTTGGCAATAAGCATCTCAGCCAAAGTAGGCTGTGTTTAAGGAAAGCATTGCTCAGGGTAACAATTGTTCTAGACTGCTTTTAGTTTTCATAGAACAAAGAATGTGTTAAGTATTTTAAATATGTCATGAATGAGAAGTTTCCTTTCTAATTTTCTATTTGGATTTATTTCTTTTCTCATTGGTCCTTCAGAGGACACTTCTGAAGAAATGAGAGGCCATCTTGGAGATTATTATTAGAAGAAAGGGACAGAGAAGAATTGTTGAACAAGCGGAACAGAATGACCACCCCCGAGGAAGTAAGAAATACAGCCTAACTGCTGTAATGTCTGTTTCTCCAAAATATTTCTGACCGAGAAGAAAAGATTGGTCTTCTTGTTGTTCTTTAAAAAATGGCCTAGGTCCTGTTGTTAGTGCCAATTAGAGTAGAGCCAAAGAACTGACTGGATTTGCCTAAGTGGCTCACAATTCAATAATTGGTTTATTGGGTGTAGTGTAACTGGGGCTACTAGAGAGATTCCAGCTAATATCTACCCTAGATTTTATTTTATTTTTATTTTGGGGAGAATCGTTTATGGGTGTTGGGTGGGTCCATATTTTAGTTATATTTATGGATAAAGACCAAGATCCTTCATGGGAGAAGTATCCAGCCCCCAAAACCCACTTTAAAAGCCAGGTAGCCTCACCAACCAAGGGAGTTCTGGGAAACTGGTGAGCAGGACACAGAGAAATGATGCATCCAGCTCCCTCCCTCCAGGGAACCACAGTGTGAAAAGCAGCAGCAGGGAAACTTGTAGTGGAAAAAGCAGCAGCAACAGCAGTGAGAAAGCAAACATAGTCTAGTGTCAAGTCATACTCTCTCAGCCTCAGAGAAAGGCAAAGATAAATCCTCTCTGAACAGATCTTGCCAAGAAAACTCAATGATAGGTTCGCCTTAGGGTCTCCATAAGTCAGAAGTGACTTCAAGGAACAGAATAACAAAAAGCTGTGAAGTCCTGTTGTAGCTGCTTGTCAGGTGTCAGCTTACTGGCATGAAGAGGTTGGAGGTACTATCTTTCAGCACCTCACACACCAGTGCCATGGAACTTTTTGAGTCGGTGTGGTTGCTTGGCTTTTAAGGTGGATTTTAGGAGATATTTGCATGCAATGTGAATAGCAGAATTTACAAGGTCATATATCTAATTTAATGAGATTGTGAATGCTTAACAGGATGCTAGCCAAAGTTTTTGTTGTTGTAATCATTGTTGTTGTTTCCCGCATGCTTCTTACGTTCTTAGTTCTTCTTAAGTAGTTCGGAGGTGGATGAAGAATTGAATTCCCCATCTCTTTCCTTCTTTACCAAACTCAGATCAGGGATGAGGGAGGGAAGGGGTAAAATCACACACATAGTATAAAAATCTCAATATTTAAAAATGCATGCAATTGAAAAATGTGCATAAGCAAGATTATATCAGTGGAAAAATGCACACAAAGAGGCATAGATTAGGAAAAAGACACACACAAATGTATACAAATTTCTGTTCAGGAAATAAGAGCAAAACCTTGCAACTTGATATAAACAAAGAATAGGACAAGAATGCAAGCAGGAGAAATAAGATGGAGGTCAAAATCTTTTGTGAAAGTCTCTATAGAGGTGGCTGGACATTTTTTTGAAATGCAGAATGTCTGCATTCAGTTCAAGGCCACAGAAAAGGAATTGAAGATACAGTGTGCTGTTGCACATTGGATTTCACATTTGGTTGCACATTCACTTATGAGCTAATACAAGGGTTGTGTAGCACAATCAGTGAGAACCTCTGCCAGAGAATATTTACGCCACAGAACTCTGATGTTGGATCTTGATGACAGAGTTTTTCCTATCCCTAGCTTGGTTAGGACAGCATTTGATGGTCCATCTAAGTCCCTAAAATCCCTTGAGCCAGTTCCTACCAGAAGAATGGGAAGAAACCCATAAGAGCATTTACCACCAACACCATCATTCTGCAAAAGGCAGCCTGTTTCCAGTCCCTCTGAAGCAGTAGCCTGCTCTGCTTGTGTATTCAACTGTCTGTCTGTCTATCTATCTTTTCCAACAGTTCAAGACAGATGACTTGGCCATCAAAAAGCTTTTGTGCAGCCAGGCTTGTGAGCGCTCAGTAAGTGTTCAAGCAGCCAGAAAATATCACCAAATTATAAAGTACAGGTTGTGCCCAAACCCAGACTTTCATATCTAGAGACCTCTTGTCCGACAGCTGTGTTTGACTGCAATTCCATAGAGTGTGTGCCAAAGACTTGGTATGAGAACCACATTCCCAGTATGTATTGAATGACATAATCCAAAAAAGGGAAATAAAACCATTCAAACAATCCAACACAGATTTTCTTGTCATCTTCTGTCATGTTCTTTTCCAAGTCTATCTCCACAACAATCCCAAGCATCTGTCTAGTCTGGGATAGAGTAACTAGCCTAAGGTCATTTGCTAAGGATTTGAACCTGTAGCCACCTGGTCCAGCACAGCTGAGAGCTTACATTTTGCTTGAATAGGAAAAACCTGCATTCATATACACACATGATAGTTGTGCCAACAGTAGGATTTAAGTCAATAGTTACTTCCATGTAACTTACACAATTTATATAATCATGAGCTGAGAACAGGCATAGCACAATGCCCAAAAAGTAGAACTTTGGCTGGCATTCTGTTAAATCTGCATAAATAAATCATACTTCAGTCAGCCCTCCACATTTGCAGGTTTTTCTTTTCTGAATTTGATTATTCACGGATTATTTGCTGTCACTTCTGCTGCCTCCCTACACCTCATGAGACTGAGAAACTGCAACTGAGGTTTATAAGTCCCTCTTAAAAATGGTGTGGGGCAGCAGTGGAGGTGGCAGTAAGCCCCACCAGCCACCCACTTCTGCCTTGTGGAGGAACCCCGGTGCCTCAAAGGAATCCATGGTGGGTTCTATATGGTGATCATGCTTTTTTGTGTGTTAAATATGGTTTGGGAAGGCCTAGAGTTATTCATGTTTTTTTCACTTTCACGAGGGTCCTGTGCCTCTAACCCTAGTGAATGTGGAGGGATGATTGTACATATACGGTGCCAAAAAATTACCATTGCACAATAGACACATCCTGCTGAAAGGAGAAGAAGTGGACAGATAGCATGTTCATCTGTGCCTTGTCTTTACTAGTGATGCATTTTGCATTGCATGCTGGGGTAGTGTATTGTGTATCATGGTGCTGCATCCTGTACTTTCATTGCAGTTGTGCGTTTAGTATTGTGAATTCAACAAAGGCACCTATGTGCTATACAGTGTTGCTATTCTGCAAGGCCATTGTATAGTGCTTGAGTAGCATATGTGGATATTTGCTGAAGGAATGTTAGGTTGCAGCCTGTATATGGCCATTTCCGCACTAGCCTGTTATAGCACGATGATTCCACTTTCAACATCCTCTGGAATCCTGGGGTTTGCAGTTTCAGGAGGGGCTGGCCAGCCCCTCCCGAAACTGCAAACCCCAGGATTCCAGAGGATGTTGAAAGTGGAATCATCGTGCTATAACAGGCTAGTGCGGAAATGACACCAACAGGATTCCAGCCCAGGTCAGAGTGCATGCTCCTGGAGCTTCCCAGAATCGTTTGCATGGCTATGAGCAATTTGCTGGGGACTCCTCTGCAGACGAGTGCTTCTCTGAGGAATGATTTTGGAAAACAATGCAGCTGATATGGACCTTTTAAGATCGGAAATGTTCAGAAAACTATTTTAAAGTGGAAGCCCCATCTACTTTCTCATTTTGACTATTGGGTTCTGGAACTGTGGTTTCCTGAGTGATAATCATGAGCAAACTATCGCACCATAGCAGATAGAGCATGTTCATTTTTATTTCTGTTTTATTTTTTAGGCAAAACCAAGTCGGAGGGTTCTGTTACCAGTTTCACTTGGAATGAACATACCAATTAAACTCAACAGGAACCTGACAGAGCTTGTCATCTGCACATTTTGGTTCTTTGCAGGGAAAAGCAGTGGAGGTCAATGAGCGATTCAAAGTCCATGGCCCGCCAACCATAGCTTCATTTGTCACCTCCATAATGAGCTGCGAGGCTTTCTAATATGTGTGACAAGCAGAACCAAAGGTTGCAATATTTAAAATGATGGCTTTTTTTTTTTTTTTTTGGTAATAACTGAGGGCTAAACGGAGGTTTTAAATCAGACTAAATAAGGAGTGTCAAGGTATAAAAATGACTGCAGCGCATGTTAAAGGGGCTAAAGCCAAAAATATACACCAAGTTTGTACAACATCCTGTACACACCTGCAGAGATACACTGGAAGCCACAGTTGCATGGCTGATTGAGTGAAAGATGCTGGCTCATGTGTCATGCAATGGTTGAAGAGTTTCTCATGCATTATCAATAATGAGAAGGAAAGAGATGTTGGCAGAACAATTGGGAAAGTACCATTATGACTCCTCTGAGAAAGTGCAACTACCTGCACGACCATTTATACACTATTGTAGGGCCCCAACAGAATTCTGGCCTTTCTGATGTCCTGTAAGAGTGAAAGGGAGGAGGCCTCTCCAAAAGTTCTTCAAATTTTCCCCAATAAATATTGATGTTTAACTTTCTCCAGATATTCTTCTAATGAGAGCCAGCATAGCACAGTGGTCTGAGCATCAGACTATGATTCTGGAAATCAGGGTTCAAACCCCCGCTCAGCCATGGAACCCTACTGGGTGATACTGGGAAAGTCACACAGTCTCAGCCTCAGAAGAAGGCTAAGGCAAACCCCTACTGAACAAATCTCACCAAGAAAACCCCATGATAGATTTCCTTTAGGGACATCATGAGACAGAAAAGACTTGACGGTATAAACTGCAAAGTCCTTCTCTTTATTCCACTACTCTCCTAGGAATGTTTGGTGGGGACTATGGAGAGGGTCTTCTCAGTGGCTGCTCCCACACTTTGGAACTCTCTCTTTTTGTGGTATTTTGCCTTTTAATGTTTTTAACTCTATAGATTGTTTAGAATGTGTATGGCCATTTCTGCACTACACTGTTATAGTGCTATCATTCTACTTTCAACATCCTGTGGAATCCTAGGGTTTGCAGTTTAGGGAGGGGCATTTAGAATTCTCAGCCAGAGAGCTCTTTGGCCTCAGGAAACTACAAACCCCAGCATTCTGCAGGATGTTGAAAGTAGAATAATAGCACTATAACAGTGTTACTGCAGTTTAGACCTCCTTGGGGACACCCCTAGATATCATTTTGATATCAAACCATTCGGCTTTCTTCCACCACCCCACTCCACGTGCTGCGAGGCCACCGGACGAGCACGCAAACAGGCACAGCCGATAATTGCTGGACATTCCATTATCCACCCAGGCAGGCCAGACACAGCTGGTTCGTTGCTTCAGGGATCTCTCTGGCAAACACCTCCTTACATATGTGCGATACTAACAAAGGCTTCCTGTCCTGAGCAGGCTACTGGACAAAGGTTGTACCGTCCACTGGTAAGCGCTGCGTATTTGCATACTGGCCACACTATTGTTAATTCGGCTCTGATTCCATCATGCAAAGTTGTGACCTTTCCGAGACATTGTCTCGCACCCAAAACTCATTGTTGTCTCCCGAGTAAGGTATAGCCTGCAGTCACAATTCACCCTCTAAAAACCCCTGATTCCGAGACCTTCCTCGGATCGCTCGACCCGCTCCAGAGTTCCATACCGCCTTGCTGCCATTTCAAGCTCCCCTCAGCTAATCGAGCTGAGCTTCTTCTCCACATCCCCAGCTTCTCTCCTAAGGTCCAGGACTACAAGACAGGTGTCGTATCACCCATTTCCCCCCGAAAATCTCTCTCTCTAACTCAGTTTCTGATTCCTTAGTTATCTGTGTGGCTGTGGTGTCTTTAACGTTTGTCTGTATTCAATAAAACATCATTTTTATTACTTTAAACCCGTCTGGCTGCTTGACTGACCTGACCCCGTAGACGCTGGGCTGCAAGATCCTGCTAAGTTACCCTGCCTCTCGCTAGCTTAAGTGAGTGCTCCAGCTAATTTTCCCCAAGGTTGTGTTATATTGTTTGGTTGTTTAGGAGTCCCTCCCGGGACCCCCGGAGAACAGGGTAACACAGTGTAGGACGGAAATGGTCTATATGTGTTGATATATAGATAAATATTATTATGCGTATGTAATTGATGTTCTTGTATGTTTTTAATCTGTACTGGTTTTAATAGTTTGTAAGCCACTTTGAGTTCAAGTATTGGGGGAAAGGTGGGATATAGAGGAGGAGGAGGAGGAGGAGGAGGAGGGGGGAAACAATACTAGCTTCAGCAACAACAACAACAACAACAACAACAACAGCAACAACTTCTTAATACTTCCTGAGTATTTCTGAGGTGGGTTTCCAGTCCAAACATTCCTCTATTTAGTTCTTAATGTTTGGCTTAGATGTTGGACTTCCATATATGAAAATGCTTTGATATACCAGCATCTAGCTATACCAGCATCTAGCTATTGACAGTTTGGGATATTTTCCCTGCGGTGTCATTCAGCATTTAAAGGAGGAACTAACATGTGCTCTACAAGTTCTGGCCAGCATGCTTGATACAGAAGACCTGGCAAGACAAAAATGGAAGCTGTTTGAAGACAGTTCTACAAATGCTGTGACTATATTATGACATAGAAGTTTCACGGCTAGTGTCATGGGTGTGTGTTGACAGGAATCTGACAAGGGCCATGGCCTTTTCTGCAGTACACTGTTATAGTGCTATTATTCCACTTTCAAGGTCCTATGGAATCCTAGGGTTTGCAGTTTAGGGAGGGGCCTTTAGAATTCTCAGCCTGAGAGCTCTTTGGCCTCAGTAAACTACAAAGCCCAGAATTTCACAGGATGTTGAAAGTGGAATAAGAGCACTATAACAGTGTAGTGCCAAAATGGTCCATCGTACAACAGCTTTCATAGAAGTAGCCATGTTAGTCTCCTGCAGCATAAAAAGGAGAAAGGAGAGGGGAAAGAAAGGTGGCAGTATCTTTAAGACCAACGTGCAGCCCTTTTTAAGAGTAACTGGTTTATTTATTTTTGCCTGAGCTTTCATGGATATAAAGCCACTCCTTCAGATGTAGTACCATGTTCCAACAGAGGACACTGCTGAGTTTAACAGTGCCACACCTAAGCTATAACATTTCTTCAATGCTTCTATCTGTTCACTATTTTATTTTAAAATATTGAATACTGAATAAAATATTGAAAGAGTTATATCTCACTTTTCTTCTCAATCTCAGGGTGTCATACAATAAAAGTAGTTTAACCAATTTAAACCAGAGAAAATGATAGCATATGTAGAAAGGGCTTTAATGGGCTATGTATACTACTTTTTTATATATATTTTGTCATAGTTTTAAATCATTTCATATCATTTGAATGTATTGATGCTTTAACAGGGTAGCTTATTTAATTGTTTTAAAATCTTTTTATTGCTAGTTTTTAAATTCATGTACTTTGTTTTAATTTATTTGTGAGCAACCTTGAGTCAAAGGGCCTTTATGCACTACACTGTTATAGTGCCATTATTCCACTTTCAACATCCTGTGGAATTCTGGAGTTTGTAGTCTACTGAGGCCAAAGAGCTCTCTGGTTGAGAATTCTAAATGCTCCTCTCTAAACTGCAAACCCCAGGAGTCCACAGGATGTTGAAACTGGAACAATAGCACTATAACAGTGTAGTATGGAAAGGCCTCTGGGAGAAAGGGGGAATTAATTAGCTAATTGATTGATCAGATTAATTAATTAATCAATGGTAAAGCAAAAACTCACATTACACCATTTGGCAAGCTAAAACCAGACAATTAGAGTAAGTTAGAGCAGTTTAAAACTACAACCTCAGCTCAGGGTCCCAAAAGTTTTAATGAAAAGCCATGCATTCCCTTAGCAGTAGGATGACACCAGCTTTGTCCACGTGAATGAGTGAACAATAACAGGGACCAGTAGATCTCTCTCCCATTCATCTTGCCCTCTGCCTCTGAGTACTGGTGTGAACTGGGCTTACAGGAGGAGAGTGGCAAGGAAATTGGCATCAATGAAAAAGCAAGGAGAAGCTGGGCCTTCCAGACCACTCCCGAGACCAGGAGCTGTCACCAAGAAGCTTATCAGTTCAAAACGTTTGAAAGCCATTACATGCACAAAGCTACCATCACACTGGGGAAGACATGGGGCAGAAAGGACCCTATGTGGTGGGTTACCTAAAGGAGTTATCTCATACAATTACCAGCAGGGGTTGTGAGATAGGAGCCACAGCAGAGGGGAAACTCCATGACTACCATACACCTGGTGAATGACCAACAGCTTTCTGATTTGATGTGGGTGGTTCCAGTTAATCCTTTGTCATCCTACTTTTTCAGCTGCTTTTAAAGTTTCTCTCTACTCATTCTTTGTCTCCATCCAACTCCAGTTGTTGTAAACTGAATTTAAAGTGCAAACATAGTCGACATTCAGTCAACTCAGTGCTGCGGAGAGAGGAGAGGATGGAATCCTGCCTTTTCCAATAGGCTCAGGGAAAAGTAAACTGCTGCAGCCTTTCCTATCAAACGTGTTCTTCCATCAATAACTTTTGCCATCTTGACCACACTCTGATGTTGCTTGACAACATAGGCCCTGGCTTTAAACTGTGAAAAGTTGAGGGGTAGGCAATCTGTAATTGGATGCCTTAACCAGTCCTGAGAGACAGACCTAACCTTGTGAGGTAAAATCACTGGAGGGTCCATCTCTTCTTTGGCTCCCTTTAGCAGTGGTAACTAAAAGGTCATTTTACCAAGCTTGGACAGTACGTTATCGCAATGCAAGAAAGAAAGAAAGAAAGAAAGAAAGAAAGAAAGAAAGAAAGAAAGAAAGAAAGAAAGAAAGATCTCCACATTGCTAATCTAGCCACCCAAGCAAATTATGTGAAAGATAACTACTGTGTTTTTGTCTACCAGTCATGAGAAAACCCCCATCTCCTAGGTAGCTGTTTGCCTGGCTATTCTATAGTCTTGCACGGAAGTTCTTAGACATTTGCACTTGCCTGTCTGCAGTATGTATTTTAATCTCCATACAGTGCCAGGATTCATTTCTCATCCTCCTCAAAATCCAGTGTGATTTCCATTAGCCTAAATACATATCAGGTTATGGTTGGGAATTCTGTATCAAAGAAGCAGTAGGCTTGTGTGCTCCTGTTAACTCAATGTATTTATTCAATATTCGAGTCATGCCAGCTTTAGGCTAAAACTTATCTCCTCAGTCAACAAAGAGAGCAAACGTAGACAGTTACAGGTAATAATTTTCAACTGTGCCTTATTGAAATTCATACAGAGCAGCTATTTACTTGGGATTCTGCAGATAAATATGGGAATGAACCTTGTGGTTTGGATACTTTTGCCTGGGCAGACCTTCTGTTGCAACTAATTCACATCAATTGAAATGATGGATTTCAAAGCAAGAACAAGGAGTGGATTCCCATTGCTTGTCTACAGGAGATGGCTTTGTTTATTGTTGCTGAAGTCTGGCTTGCCATTAAAGTTGTTGCTGTTGCTGTGTACCTTTAAATCATTTCTGACTTTTGGCACCCCAAAGGCAAACCTATTACAGGGTTTTCTTGGAAAGATTTGTTCAGTAGGGGATTGCCTTTGCCTTCCTGTGAGGCCAAGAGAGTGTGACTTGCCCAAAGTCACCCAGTGGGTTTGCATGGTAGGGATACTCATAGTCCAATGCTCATACTGTCTGGAATGTGTCCAGGGGAGGGTGACCAAAATAGTGGAGGGTCTGGAAGCCATGCACTATGAGGAGTGGCTTCGGGAGCTGAGTATGTTTAGTCTGCAGAAGAAAAGGTTGTGAGGGAACATGATAGCTATGTTCAAATATTTGAAAGACTGTCATATCAAAGAGGGAACAGACTTGTTTTCCACTGCTCCAGAAATAAGGACAAGGAGCAACAGATTCAAACTACAAGAAAAGAGATTCTATTGAAACCTCAGGAAGAATTTCCTGGTGGTCAGAGCTGTCCGGCAGTGGAATATGCTGCCTCAGAGTGTGGTGGAGTCTCCTTCTTTGGAGGTTTTTAAACAGAGGCTGGATGGCCATCTGTTGGGAATGCTTTGATGTGTGTTCCTGAATGGCAGGGGGTTGGACTCAATGGCCCCTGCGGTCTCTTCCAACTCCATGATTCTATGATTCTATACCACTAGACCATGCTGGCTCCTGTTCAGAATTGTACTAGTTAAAAAGTGTTTTAGTGTTTTAAGGTTGTTTATAAAAACAGCAAAAAAGGAATTATGAGATCAGTTTGCCAAATCCACCCTATCTAGAGTTACCAGAGTGGTTTTGAGATGAGAGCTCTGTAACTTTAATCCCTAACAAATCTTGGAGAAGGACAAGATATTACCAAACTCTGTCAAGTGACATAAAGGCACATGTTGGGGCAGGAGGAGGCCATTTCCACACGGGGCAAGGGAATCTCCCCATCCCAATATTTACCAGACTTTTGGGCTCAATGCTTGGGCCCAGGCTGGTCCGGAGCAGTGCGTGGCTGCCGCTCCACGCTGCTCCGGGGACGAAAATGGTAGCTTCCGGTTGGTGGAGGCTCTCCACCAACTGCTGAAGCTCACCAACCTAAAGCCCCTCCCTGGCAGATCGCAGGCTCGCACTGGTGCGAGCCTGCAAATCTGCACCGGAGTGCGGGAATGGAGTGGTGCGCTCTGTGCTTTTGAAAGACCTTTTTCAAGTGGTCTTTCAAAAGCTCACTAGATGACCACTTTGGGTCATTCCGGAGCAGGCTGAGGTGTGGATCTACAGTAAGTAGTCCTACCCAGTCCACTCCCAGGTGCAGACGTCCTCTCTGGAGGACACTCTGCACCATTTCTTTCAACTCGTGTGGAAATGGCCTGAGTTATTATAAAGCCCCATCAAGTGGGATAAAAGGTACCTTTCAAACAACAATTTTTACTTGCAGTTGTTTCCTCCCAATACGGCTACTGTTTTGCCAGTGTTGGCAGGGGAAGGGGATGTGGAACCACCAGCGTGTGCTCCTCTATACCCCATCACCTCCACTGGCAAGACAATAGCTATGCTGGGAGGGGATAGCTGCAACTGAAAATTGGGGTTTGACAGGTACCTTCATCCCACTTGATGGATTTTTATGATACCTCATCCTGCTCCAATGCCTGCTAAGGATTATCATTATCATTATTAATTATTTATATCCCACTTTTCTCCCAAAATTGGGAGTCAAAGCAGCTACAATTTAAAAACAATACAGCTAAAAACATACCAAAAAAGGGAATATTAGAGCAGAACTAAACTAAGAGAGTCAGTGTGGTGTAGTTGTTTGAGTGTTGGACTACAACCCTGGAGATGATGGTTGGATTCTCCACTGTCATGGAAAGACACTGGGTGACCTTGGGCACATCACACACTCTCAGCCTGAGAAAACCCCATGATAGGTTCACCTTAGGGTGACTGTATGTTGGAAATGACTTGAAGGCACACAACAACAACAAACTATTGCCAATATTTAAATCATGTCTCTCTGCAACATACTTTATCAAGGATCTGGTTATGGGGAGAGGGAGGTCCATTCTTCCAGCAATTGGAGCATAGGTGAGTGATATTCCTGTCAGGTTTGAGGGTTTTGGGCCAGGAGAGCTTACTTAGTTAAGTATCCTTAACTACAGTGGCCCCTCCACATTTGTGAGAGTTCGGGGTGCAGAACCCTTACTAAAGTGGAGAAACTGCAAATAACTCCCCCCCACAATCACTCTCCCATTCCCCTACAGAGCTCCCCCCATACCCTTGCCTCTAGCCCCAGCACTCCTAGGGGGAAGAAAAAAGACAAATTAAAGGGCTTACCGGTACTTTCCCCTCAGATGGAGAAGAACAGAGTGGTGAGTTCTGGCATTCTAGCTACTTCCGATCACCATTTTGGGAAAGGAGATTCCTCCCAGAGGGGCAGGGTAGGAGCAAAGATGGCACCTGGCCAATCAGCAGCCATTACACAGCAGAATGTGCAGCCAGCCGCAGAGAGGACACACCTCCAACAGTAGAGGGGGTGCTTTCCTCACCCAAAAGGGGAAAAAAATCCATTTTAAACACAAGCTTCACAAGCCAAGGGTGAGGGACTCAAGGGAACGGGAGGAGGATAATGGGGGGTGGGAAAGCAAGTATGTGCCTCACAAATAATTAAATCTGCAAAGGTAAAATCTGCAAATGTGGAGGAAGGACTGTAGTAGCTGATACAGAATTCTGTCTGTTGTACTTCTCTCTCCCTTGGTATTTCAATACTTCCCACTTGTTACTTAGTTTCTTTCTGTTGGTTGCAGCCTTCATAGCACTCAGCCACCAGACATGGCCGTTAAAGGGACTGGTTGCAATAGTTTTAGATTTGCTTATATTTGGCTTCATTTCTTTTCTTTTTCTTTTTTCCTTTGGCAAATTGCTGCATGCAGCTCCTCACAACCCACTGAAGTCCTTCCCCATTATCATTTTCTTTGCTACCTGTGCTTTGCACTCAGTTTTTACCAGCAGTTGATTTCTTGCTTTGTGCTATTTGAGGGAAACACTTTATTTTTAAAGAACAAGGAAGGATGTTCATGTGTACCATCCCCACAATTACAGAAGAACATTATGCAACCTGTATTCTAAAGCATTCACATCAGCGTTAACACTATAGGCATGCGTGTTTGTGTAAATTATTAATTTTCCGTTTTCGATATTGCATTCTTGTGTCATTCTGTCTTGACAAAATCTGAGAGCAGAAAAAGGGAAGACAGACACTTCCTGATTACCACTTGAAATTGAAGAGGCCTCTGATCGAATGCACTGTGATGCTTCATAAAGATGATAATGATTCTGTGCCTCTGCTTTCTGCTCTCACTCCAAAAGATGTGTACCAGAAGACAGAACATAAGATTTGTTTTGCTCTCAATTATACCAAGGTCTGTCTAATCCAATAGTCTCCCTCAAGTGGTGGTCAGCATAGCAGGATGGGGCTGAATGAAAAAGAAAACATGTTTCAATATTTTGGCCCTTTCCATTTTATTCCTTCCAAGCCATTTCTGCAGTCTGTTCTTCCGCCCTATATAAATAAGTGTAGGATCTGAATATTAAATTGGAATTGGGGAGATCTGTGGGAACATTCTTGTCACCAAGAAGCCATGAAATTCTCTGGGTGTCCTGAGGCCATATGCTTTCTCTCAGCCTGACCTACTCACTGGGTTGTTATAAAGAATAAGTAGAGAGGAGGACACAGCAGTTTGCAGATTTTGGCCTTCCGCATGCTTTAGGCTTCCTGTGTCCAAAAGCTCCAGCCAGCTTAGCCAATGTTCAGGGATTGTGGGACCTGAACTCCAAACCTTCCAGCAGGAGGACCAAAGACTACAAGCCAGTTATCTACACCATCTTGATCTCATAGCAGCAAAGTTAGGGTAAATGGTAAGCTGACACTCAGAACTGTTCTGAAAAGGAAAAGTAATACAGTCCTCCCTCTACATTTGTAGGTTTGACCTTCATGAATTTGATTATTCACGAGGCACATGCTTGCTTCCCCCCACCACTTTCCTTCTCCCATCCCTTGCATTCTTCACTCCAGGCTTATGTCTAAAATGGACTTTTTTTTTTCCCGTTTGAGTGAACAATGCCTCCTCCCATTGCTGAAGGTGTGGCCTCTCTGCCATGTGTTTGCACATTCTGTTGTGTATTCGCTGCTGATTGGTCAGGTGCTCCTTTCTCAAGATGGCTACTGGAAGTAATTAGAATTTCAGAACTTTCTTCTTCTCTGTCTGAAGGGAATGTACCAGTAAGCATTTCAGGTTGTCTTTTTTCTCCTCACTTTTTTCTTCCTCTCCCATGTTGGGGCCAGAGGCAAAGGAATGGAAGCAGGCAAGATCTGGAGGGGAATGGGAGGGGAATTGTTGGCAGGGAGTTATTCATGGTTTTTCCACTTTCACAAGGGTTCTGTGCCCCAAACCCTCACAAATGTGGAGGGGCTACTGTACCAATGTGTCCTCCATATTCGCAATTCTATACTCAAGTCAAGCTTATTTAGGAAGAAACCAATTTCAGTCTAATGTTTGGTACCTCCTGGATTGTCTTGATCTCCACCTCCCTGGTTCTCTATGGGACAAACAGGATGTTTATTTTGGAATCATGGAGCTTGATGGATGACTATGTAGATCTGTGGGGAAAAGGTGTTCACACTTTAAAAGAACATATAGAAAAAATTGCAAATGATGCAAATGTTTCTAAAACCCTTCCGAAACACTTTAGGGGTGAATTCTAGCAATGTATGCGATTTTTTAAAAAGGTGCACAGATGTACCAATTTGACAAAAATGCAAGCAAAGAAAGGGACAGATATCATTTGATACAACAACTACTACAATTGAACTGTGCACAGAGAGGAGATAGAGAGGGAAAGGGAGGATGTCAGCAGATTTTTTTTCCCAAGCTGTGTACATCTGCAGCTTGAAATCAGAGCTCCAGTTCTTTGCCGGTCACACAGACAGTCAATAAGCTTCCAAGTGAGTTTAAAGTGGTGGATATACAGAGTTAAATAGCTCTTGGCTGGATTCAAGACAACCATGTTTAAATGTTTGAAAGGATGTCATACAAAAGAGGGAAAACACTAGTTTTCCACTTCTCCAGAGACTAGGACAAGAGCAATGGATAGAACCTACAGGAAAAGGGATTCCACCTGAACCTCAGGAAGAACTTCTGACAGTCAAGAGTTGTTTGGCAGTTGAATATGCTGCCTCAGAGTGTGGAAGAGTCTCCTTCTTTGGAGGTTTTTAAAGAGAGGCTGGATAGCCTTCTGTTGGGAGTACTTTGATGTGTGTTCCTGCATAGCAGGGGGTTGGACTGGAGGGCCCCTATGGTCTCTTCCAACTCTATGATTGTTTGATTCTAAGTCACCTTGTCTAATCCTCAGTTGCTGCATCCTGCAGGCTTTTTGTGAGGGTTACAGTTAGAAAATGCCAGGGAAAGTGCTATCTAACTGCAAAGCATTAATATTTTTCTAGCTCAGGAAACAGGAATGTAGAATGAGAGGGCTTTCCAACAAAGTTGGATGTAGACTGGACCGGATGTAGAAATTATAGGCCATTTCAGGTGGTTAAAAATTATTTTTTCTCCAGGCAATTGAAAGAAGTGTGAATGCAAGGTCAAAGCTTATGATGTATATACTAATCCACTTTTGGCCTGAGGTCAAAACAGCCTTTGCGCCATTACAAAAAGCTATATAACATATCTTGATCACTGGTGACATGGAGAGTGAAGAAGTGATTGTGCATACCAGAGAAAGTTCCGCCTCCCTGAAACTTCCTTCAGTTTTGTACTCTGAGTTCAGCCATAGCATTCAAACAGCTATCAATTACTGTTGCCATTCTCCTAGTTCCCCCCAGTGCAATTTTGCCAATGGTCAAACGTTGGGAGAGGAGATTATTATTAGTGTGATCTCTGTTTGGTGCTTACAGCCTCCTTTGATCTTTTCACCTCCCTTGATGGTATACTTTGCTGAAGGCGTTTGCCCTCTTCCTCTCTCAGTCCCTAGTCTTTGAGTCATCTCCCCTTCGCATGTTTGCACACACCTCTCTTTTGTCATTGCAGTGTGTTGCTTGTCAAGTGAGCAGTGTTTCTGATAAATATTGTGTGCTCTGAGGCCCAACTATTGAAAAGAAAATCTCTGTCATTTTTGATAATGATTGAAAGGCTGAGTTTGCTTTGATGATATGAGTACTCTTGAGCGCTTGTGGGAGCCCTCCCCATCTGGCCCTACCTGTAGGCAAGGTGAAGCAGCTGCCTCACATAGCAAGATTTTACATGTGGCAAAAGGGAAGCAAATCACTTGTTACTGATTTGCTGTATGGTTGTTTAAGACATTTCTGTACCACTTTTCAGTTCAAAAATACCCAGAGTGGTTCACCACATTGCATTGTTAATACCTACAATATAAGATAAATTCTGGTAGTGAAGCAATAATGAGAGAGCCAGTCCAGTGTAGCAGTTTTAAGTATTGGATCTGGACTCTGGGAAACCAGGTTTAGAATCTCCATTAGACCATGGAAATTCTCTCAACCTTAGAAGAAGTCAATGGCAAATGTCCTCTGAATAAATATTGCCAAGAAAACACTAGGATAGGGTCACCATAAGTTGAAGTCAACTAGAAGGCAGTGATGTAGACTCGAGTTGATGGACTCAAGTCAGACTTAAGTAACTTCAGTGACTCGACTCAGACTCAATTCGACCATAAACAATGCACAGACTTGACTCAACTCAAGCCTCATATATTTTTAATGACTAACTTGATGCCCTTGGTTCAGTAACATAAAGCATTCATCCAGAAACCTTACAGCTTTGAACACCTCCATCTCTTTTTGCCTACTAGTCACATGACAATCTCTCTCAAGCCCAGAGTATGAGTGCACTTCTCAGAGGGAAACAGCAAATAGGTTAGGCAGTGGGCTTGAGGCAGGCTTGAGGTCTGCTCAGCAGCCTGTCCCCACTGCATATCAGAGGAGCTTCTTAAAACATTTCCTAACAGCAAAAGACAAGACTCACCCCCAGAGTGCAGAGTGCATTTCTCAGAGGGGAACAGCAAATGTGTTAGGCAACAGGCTTGAGGAAGAAGGATCCTTCCTTCTAAATCTTTTGAATCTTCAGTCATGCGGAGTAAGATAGTATCCTATTCCCCACTTCCAAAGATGCAGATGGCAAAATTGCAAACGTGGAGAGCCGACTCTGCTTAAATTGTTAAAACTGAATTTATTTCTCTCTATCCAATAATTCCGGAATTTTGGTTGGGGTATAACGTTGGCTTCCAGACTTGACTTGAGACTTGACATGAAAGTATCTTCAAGGACTTGAGACTTGACTTGAGACTTGAAGGTAGAGACTTGAGACTTGACTTGAGACTTGGAGTAAAAGACTTAAACACATCACTGCTGGAAGGCACATAACAACAACATTAACAAATTGTTTTGCGTGCAACTTATTTCTCCAAAATTAAAAGAAGTCAGAAATGCCTCAAAAGCACACAGCAAAAACAATGAACCAATAGAACAGTAAGGAATCAGAGTAAACAAGTAACCTTTCAATGTCCTACATTGGGGTTATGGCTGATCAGAACGGGGGACATCATTCCATAAATCCTACATCAGGGAAGGCCTTCCTCTGCTCCATGACAAAATGACACTAGTCTGCAGTACAGTCAACCATCTCTTCCCCATAATGACCAGGCTGCCTGGCCTCTGTTTTTGTCACTGTATTATAAAAATATTAATTTACATTATTATGAAAATGGAAAATTGAAGGACTGATACACTACGATAGCTTGCAAATGCCAGCTGAAGCAAATGCAGTTTGCTTCATTCCTTTCCTCTCTTCTCTTCATAGGGAAGAAGAAGAGAAAGTGAAACCCTACTAGGAGGTATTCACAATCTCCAGCTGAGAAAACGATCACCTTTGCACCTCCACACTCTTGCTTGCTTCAGGGAAGGGAGAAAGAAGGAACAATGCCAACCACACTTTGAGGTAGAATTTGTAACTTCTGGCTGACAGCACTTTGCTCATTCTTCCTCTTCCCTGTGAGGCAAAAGGAAATTCTTTCATTCTGATAGGAAGTGGCTTTGGAGTTCCTGGCTCAGAAATTTCAACAGTTTTGTGGCTTCCTGGATAAGGCTTTAACAGTACCCACAGGCCAATTCGCCTTGAGCTTTTAGCTAAGAAAAAGCTATCTTTTCAGCATCTTGAGACATATCTCCTTTTTCTCTTATGGATTTCACTGGATGCTTCCTTCACTACACTTGCCCACTCCCAGCACAAGGTCTAACTTGCGCCTATGTCTACAAGTTTTGCTGAAACCAGAAGAGGGATCTAGCAGAGGAACACTACTAAGCAAGAGCAAGTCATGCCCAATTAGATTCCATTTGTGTTGATTAAGGCAATGTGGCTCAAAGCAACAAACTTCCTGGTCAGGTGATTTCTGGGCAGTCTGGATGTTCTCTCAGTGACATCTCGGAGCAGAGTCATAACAAATAGGATTCAGATCTCATTCCCACTTAGAGACTGAGGGACTGTCCATGCTTCATCCCTGAAGGTGTTAATTGTCCTTATGAGCAGATGACCATTATGATACTTATAGTTTGGCAATACTTAAAAGACCACCACATCCTACATATGCCTGCTGAAGTTCAGCTGAGGAGCAGCTCCTCTGTGTCCTATCACATGACATAGCATCCATGATGTTACATATGAAAACTGGGACATGTGTGGCCAAGCAATATCAGAAGGTAGTCAAGATTGCAAATGTTATTAATGAGGAAGAACAGACAAGATACAAGAGGCTACAGCAGCTTGCTTTCCCCTGAGCCTACTGGGAAAAATAGATTCTGCCACCTCCTCTCCTCACCCTTTGTTGAGTTAGTTGAGTGCAAATTACCTTTGCATATTGAATTTGGCTTGTACAAATGGAAGTAACCAACAGACAAAGAAGGAAAGTGGGAGAAGGAGAGAGAAACTGGAACATTTTAAAAACAGCTGAAAAAGTGGTGATTATTTGGAACAGGACCAGCTAAATTAGAACAGCTGGAAGGTATGACATCAGTCAAGGCAATATACAGTTGGGGAACTTAGGAGAAGGTTTTCCATGCTGTGGCAGCCCAGTTATGTAATACCTTCCCATTGGAGCCCTGATTAGCACCGACATTGCTGTCATTCTGGTGGGAAGTGAAAACAAAATCCTTAGAGGCCTAACTGGTTTCATACAGATTCACATATGTACATAGTTTTGAATTGTTTTAAAATATTTTAGCTGGTTTTAATTTCTCTTTTTTTAACTTGGTGAACTGTCTAACATATATTTTAGCTCTTTAAAATAATTTTATTGTTTTGATTGTTTTAAACTGAGTGTGTTTATTTCATTGTATGTTAGCCTGAGATCTTGAAATAGAAAGTGGGACTTAAATATTAAGTAAACAAATAAATATTTCATGTTGTGGCTGGAACCTTGAACAGGCACATTTTGGGTTAACCACATACTTGGCTACAAGACTCATTTTTATTCAATTTTAAATCAGGAGCCATACCATTTCTCCCTTTGTGGTTTAGATTCTCATTCTCAGCTATGTGGCTTGGTTAATCCTTATGCCACTAGTTGTCTCCACTTACTGCCAGAAGCCTCCTTCCTCTAATACTTTGCTTAGGATCACCAGTATAGAACGTACCAGCAGTCTTCTGAGATGTATTACTTCTCCCATGTTACCCCAAAACGTGGCTGACTCAGGGGTCCACCCACAATGCCAGTGCCTCCATGAAATAGTGGGGTATATTAGCTCAAAATGAGGTCTGCTAGAGTAGGGCAACCTTACAAGATCATTTACACCTATGTTTGCTGGTAATAATGCAGGGAAGAACCAGCTGGAGATCCAAAAATAAGCATAATTGTTTTATTGGGGGAATTGCAATCACATACACAAGATCCAAGCAGTCAGGCAAACACACAAGGCTAGCTGAAAGAAAAGGGGGGAAAGTTTGGATACCAAGGTTTGCAGGATGATGTAGGTAATATTTCCCAATCCAGAAGAGCAGTGAAGAAGAAATGTGGATTAGACACTAATCTAAAGACAGTACACAAACAGAAATCAGAGCAGCAGAGTAGCAACCAGCAATCAGTGTACTGTGAGTTGACTGGCCAAAATCTGAGCTTTAAATATTCTTTTTCTACCTGGAGGCTAGGGTGTTAATAGCTCTCTGGCAGAGTAAGCAATGAAGTCTGGAGAATGAGCAATGGGGTCTGGAATGAGCTAATGGTCTTAGCATTAGGTGAGAAAGGACTGATGGTAGCCTTAATGGCTCTTTAATTGTTGGAGAGATGTGGGGACAAAATGGAAGTTTTTCTGGTTAGAAGAAGAGAAGTTAAGACAACTAGTCAACTTCTGGGAACATCTCAGACACTACTTTCTCTAAAGATCGAGTTATCAGAGGCCAACCATAACTCCATCATCTTTGGAGTTTCCTGGTGATTTCCTGACTATGACATGGCTATGCCTTGAGGTCGTTGCTGGACTTAATTTGCAGTGCTCATATTCAGCCAGCTTTTCCTCTTAGCCAGCATGGTCTTGCAACCATAGCAGAATATAATTTATATTTATGCCAATTAATCATATTCGCCAATTAAACCAAATCAAAGCATGGTGTGTATGGCCTACTAACACCCAAACCTATAGCAATTTTCTGGTGCAAGTCTCCCTGGTAAAATTATAATTCCCAATGTCCCTGGCACCTGCAACATGTGAACAAATATGTGAAGGTGATCTTGCCTAGTGAGGTGAACAAGGCAATCATTGTCTCTAAACACTAGCCACAAAACCCAAAACTGCCTCCACCAAAGTGTAACTCTCTGCCAGTGGTCAAGAAATGACAGCTTCTCCCTCCTTTCCTGGATATCCAAGGGTAGCTGGAGGCCCCTGGACCCTCCTCCACCCTCTGATTGATCATGAGGCACTGATTGGTCATGGGGTACAGCTGTTCTTGCAGGGAAAGAAGCAACCAACAATCTCTGGACAAGGGCAGAAGCTGCTGCTTCATTCCTGGATGCCTAGGCAGAGTTGAGTGGCTCCGGCACAGAGGAGGACCTGTGCTGGGGAACCTCCAGTTGCCCTTCTACACATCATAGAAAGTATGTCACACAAGGAGACACTGGCTACCCACTTCCATAATCTCTTTAAAAGTATTTGTTGTTTTGTGCAAGTTGATTCCAACATACAGGGTCCCTAAGTAGAACCTATCATAGGGTTTTCTTGACAAGATTTGTTCAGAGGGGAATTTTCATTGCTTTGTTCTGAGGCTGAGAAAGGTTTCCATGGTCACACAAAGATCTGAACCCTGGCTTTCTAGAGTCCTAGCCCAATATTCAAACCATTGTATAACACTGGTTCTAATTAAAAGCACTTACATTGGCATAATCAGTAGCTTACACCAGCAGAAACCACCTCCAAAATTCTGGGCTAAGGCAGGAATGAATAATTGTAGAGATTCCTGGGGGTGTACCTTGAAGGGCACTTTCAGTTTTCTCCAGAATGCTACTTTGTGCCTTCAAAAGATGCAAGACCACCTAAAATAGCATTGAAATGGACAATTGTGCTCTCCAGGAAGCTTCAGGTGGCATGGGTTTCCATTTTTGAGGGGAGGCAATGATAGGATACCTGGAAGAGGGCTAAGGGCCACAGAGAAGGCCTTTAAGGGCCACATGTAAACCAAGTGCCCCACAATTTCTGCCTGCGACTTCAACCATTTCCACACTAGATTGTTATGGTGCTATTATTCCACTTTCAACATCCTATGGAATCCTGGGATTTGCAGTTTATCCTAGTATGCTATCCATACTGTGACAAAACTTTTTCCTAGTTGTGAGTATTTCTTCCCCACACATGCCTTACAAAAAGAATAAAAAGCATCCAGGAAATCTGAGGCCTGTCAGGTCTCTGACTCAAAACAAAAAAAAGTGCAAATGTTTTCATAGCTTTGGTTTATTTCATTTTAAAAAAAAAATCAGGAGTTTTTTTTATAGCTGCAAATGTCATTTTTTAAAAAAAAATGAATAAAAGCAGAATTATGTATAACAGCAGCCATCTGAAAGGTCCCCTACTTTGCAGATGGCAATTTTCTGTTCATGGAGTGGGGCTGAAGCTGCATTTACTATCAGCAGGGGAAGCTTTTATCCATCACTCTACACCTCCCAGAGTATTTCAGCAGTTTTGAGATCCAGATGACAAAGCCAAACTGACAGTGACCAGAACCTTATTGGCATGGGTGGAAATCACATGGTGTTATTGAACATCAAGTCCAACAGGCTTACCCAGCAGAGTCAATGGTGAGAGATGCTTGGATCTGCAGACCAACAACCTGATTCCCACTCCTACTATTAGCAGTAGTATAGGAACGTGAGGGTGGAGGGGGTGATTTTCCCCAGGCGGCAATGTTTCTAGGGCATCCTGGCCTGTAGCCATGCCCTCGTGCACCCTGGCTATCCCCCACGTGTCCTGGCCATGCTCCCATGCACCACAGCCATGCCCCCTGCACAGTGACCATGCCCCTCACGCCATAGCCCTGGCCCCCCTCCACACACTCCAAGCTCCGCCACTGACTATTAGTAGATGCCGCTGGAATGGATCCACTGAATCAGGTGTTGAATGGTGAATCAAAACTTATATAAATTGCCATGATTTAATGGGTCTACTACTATTGGAACTAACAATGGGATTTAAAGGGGAAGGAGACTCTAAAATGGCTTGGGCTAAGTTAGAAAAATACTTGCATTTCTTTAGAACTCTGTGCCTTGGTTTCAGGGACTCTTCAAAAAAAAAAACAATAACACAGCTAGAATTGTACTCAGTATATCTCTCCATCTTTGACAGATAAGGGTTAAATGTCTTTGGATAGCAAGGAGTCTGAAAGAAGTATGTTTTGATGCCTAGGCTGGAAATATAGCGTAAACATCTAGTCAGAAATGTTAGCTGGGCAGAAAAGTACTCCAGCACATGCACAGTATAAGGTGACCTAGCACCTCACATATTATAGTGTACCCATGCTAAACTCAGGTCCTCCCTTTTGTTCAGATGCTTATCTGTCAGAGTGTGGGACAGAAATGTAGTCTGGGGCCATTTCCGCACTAGACTGTTATGACACTATTATTCCACTTTCAACATCCTATGGAATCCTGGGGTTTCCAGTTTAGGGAGGGGCCAGTTGGCCCCTCCCTAAACTGCAAACCCTAGGATTCCATTGGATGTTGAAAGTGGAATAAAAGCGCAATAACAGTCTAGTGAGGAAATGGCCTGAGATTTGAAGGAGCTATCCAAAGTGCTGAAGTTATTTTAGAGATAGGGTTCAGTACCTTGGATTAGCCCCTCTAAGATCTGGCCAAGCACTAAGATTAGATTCTGTATCCCATTGACTTTGGGATGTCTCCAGTCTCCAAAATAATTGAAATAAACCCTGTTGGTACTGAAGAATGAAGAGAGGGAGTCATAGAGAAATTGTAGGTGGGGAGACATAGCTAGGTTGAACAGGTCAGTCTTGGCTGTTCACTTTTTGCTGCCTCAACTACTTTACTAGAGTAGGTATGGTTGGGAAACATCCAGGTATTTGGTGAACTGTATTGTTCCATACAAACCTACCAATGTTTTGAGGTCTTCTGAGAAGGTTCTTCTCTCTGTTCCAATACCCTCACAGGTACATTTGGTGGGAACATGTGAGAGGGTCTTCTTGGTGGCTGCTCCCAGGCTCTGGAACTCCCTTCCCAAAGACGCTAGACTAGGACCTTCCTTACTATCTTTCCACAAGCAGGAAAAAACCTTCTTATTCAGGCAAGCCCTTGAGAACTGTTTTGTTTTGTTTTGTTTTGTTTTTTGTTTTGTTTTGTTTTGTTTTGTTTTTGTAGGGGGGACAGGTCTTGTATGATGCGCTGGACTTTTATTTCTTGTTGTTTAATGCTTTCTGTTTTTAACTAGTTTTATATTTATGGTGCTTTAATTGATTTTAACTTTTGTATGCTATGAATTTTAGCTACTTTTGTTTTAACTGGTGTAAGCTGCCTTGAGTTCCTAACTGGGGAAAAAGCAGAATATAAATAAATATCATTGTAAAGTCGAAGGCTTTCACAGCCTGAATCCATAGGTTGTTGTGGGTTTTCCGGGTTTTGAGGCTGTGTCCTATTAGTATTTTCTCCTGATATTTTGCCTGCATCTGTGGCTGGCATATCCTCTGAAGACGCCAGCCACAGGTGCAGGTGAAGCATCAGGAGAAAATACTAATAGAACACATCCTCAAAACCCAGAAAACCCACATCAACCTATAAATATCATTGTCATCATTGAGGACAGCAAGAACAGCATCTTGTTCCTGTTCTCTCAACTTTGTTTCATGATATTCTCTTCAGACCACTGAGTGGACTAGTGGACAATCACTGGTCCATAAAATGCCAGACACTAGAAAGTTCATGTCACCCATATGAATGAGGCAGTGAATCTGTTCTGAGTTTTTTCATTCAAACTTTAGAAGGAGAACTAATTCAGGGACAGAATTTGTCCAAACTTTAAAAGGAAATTAATTTTGAGCACAGTATTGAAGACCTTGATTAGATCCTTTAAAATTACAAGAATGCACAAATACATGGCTGGAATCTTATGGGTTCACTCCAACTACAGTAGACCCATTCAATCAATTGCTGAGGGAGGAGTCAGCATGTAGGTAAATCCAAAAGAGTTAATGGCTCTGCTTTGGATGGGACTAAGAATAGGGTTTAGACCCGCATAAAATGATGATAACTTGGCAGAAGTCTGTTTATTTTATCCTTTGAAGAAAATTAGTAGCATAGCCACATTTTCAGCTAGTACATTCTTTGATCATGCATTGTGTCTCTGTCTGTCCAAAACTGACTGCCAATCAATTTAATTAGGTGACTTAAAGTTCTAGTATTACTAGAGATAATTAGAGGAACCGCTCTCAAGGTTCAAAATGTTAGCAGTTTACACTAGCATTACTGTTTTGAATCAATGCATCAATCTGCCTCATTTTAATGAAGAATGTAAAATCTGATTTGTCATGTTAAATGTGAATGGCACATTAGTAAAATGGTAGTTCTAAACTTTAAAAACAACAAGGAATTAAAAAAAAACAAATAGAGATGGAATCCTGTGTCAGCTACTTGGTTAGGTATACTTAAGTTAGTTTGGTAACTTAACTAAGAAATTTCTCCTGGCTCTACCCCCACTCAGCCTAACAGAAACGTCATTCAACCTTGCTCTAATCACCAGCGGAATGGAACTCCTTCTCCCCATGCAGCTGATGAATGATAAAATAGGTGAAGGGGTTGAGCTATGATCTTGGCAATAGTGTCAACGTTATGACTAAGTAGCAATCATGAATATGACACAATTACAAGTTAGTAAGTCTAGGTAACTTTTTTGTATTCACGATCACCACTTACATCAGTGGTTCTCAACCTGTGGGTCCCCAGATGTTTGTGGACTTCAGCTCCCAGAAGCCCCAGCCACTATGGTCAATGCTCAGGGCTTCTGGGAGCTAAAGTCTAAAAACATCTGGGGACCCACAGGTTGAGAACCACTGACTTACATCATGATTTTCATACTGTTGTCATGATCGTAACTCCCTGCCCAGTCTGCTTTACTGCTTATCAGATGCACACAAAGAAGGAAGTCTGTCTGCAGTCAGACCACAGATGAATTATATTTCCATCAAGTTTGGGAGGGAGATATACTTAAGTAGACTTAACTAAGCAGCTGATACAGAATTCCAGCCAATGAAAATTGTTTAAAACGACTCTGAAAGTTTAGCCCAAATCCCCAGTTACCACCAAAATGAATGAGTGAAAATAACATGTAATTAATGTTTCGTGTTATTTTTCACTCATTACTTTTGGTGGTAACCTGGGGTTTGGGCTAGACTTTAGGAATCACCTTAAATATTTTCATTGGCCAGAATTCTGTATCAGCCACTTAGTTAAATATAATTGGTTAATAATTAATTACTCAACCTCTTAATGCCATTGTTGCCTAACAAGTTAAATATTTTAAACAACTTTAAAAATCATTTACATTGAAATAATAAATCTCTAAACCATTGCTAAAAATGTTGATGAATTAAGAGCAGCAAATGAATGTTAGCAAATTATATCAAAGGTCTGCCCTCCATGCATTTCCATTCTTGTTTAATTGTAGATTAATGAACTGCCACTGTCACAAGTATTTAGTTGTGAGGAATATTTGATGTGGGGCCTGTCCAAGAGATTTTGCTGCCTGAAGTGAAGGACAGAATGACATGCAAGATGGAGATACACACAGATGACTGCTGCCCTTATACAGAAGCTGACTCATGATGTTCTTAAACGTACTTGAGGGCAGCAGGCTATCTTAGTGCAGAATGGGCCATGCAGCACAGATAGTCCTGTCCTCCAGCATTCATTGACTTCTCCACACACCACAGCATGTGCCATCTACCTAATGATAGGGCTGGCCTAGATTTGATTTACATCATCCATGGCCTTTCAACAGCTAAAATGTAGAGCATGGTTCAATGGCAGCAATTTCTCCTGTGGCTCCTTCAAAAGTACAGCCTTTTCTGCAGCTTACCTTCTTGCAGCAGCATCTGGTGGCAGCAGCTCTGCTGGGAAGGGAGCATGACAACAGCACTTCCCTCCACACAGGACCAGCTCCTTGTGGAAGGGAGTGCGATGGATGTGCTGCTTCCTTCCACAGTTCAGTTGGGTATTTTCCCAAGCTGCACTACAACAGGAAGTGCCGCCATTGTGCTTTCTGCCTTTCCTCAGGACAGGTAAATGCAGGATAGTGGCGCGATCATGAGTCATTGATGGAGAAAGCCTGTCAATGAGTTAACCCACAATTGTGCCACCTGGGGATGAGAGAAGAATGGGACTGTGAAGACATCCTTCTCCCATCCCCATGGTGGAATGAGTGGGTGCTGCGGAAAGGATGTCTGTGTGTGTGGAAGCACACAAGTCTAACCAGAGGAGTTTTTTTTTCTTCTTTTTTTAATTTAATAACTGAGTTAGCAGACATTAAGTGCATGGTTGGAATACTCACTCATCAGGCTCTTGGGCAAAATTGAGATCAATCCTTTCCAAGGCAGAATAATATAGAAAAATGCTTAGAAATGGAGAAATGGATTAATAACTTGCTCATTGAAACTTTCAGGGCTCTAACCTCTGAAGTCAGGTAGGAACCAAATGCAAAGACCGAATAAGGGGCAAGAGACAAGACGAATAAAGCCATCCTGTAAGCCAGCTTGAAATACATCAGCACTCAAAGTCTCATGATGGAGATGCTCTGCCATGATGGCTTTATACTCACTGGTAGTTTTCATGTTGCATTACATCCTCCTACCATTTTGGCTAAAGCAACCATTTTATTCTGGAAAGAACTGCAGGAGGCTTGAAAGTTGCCAAGAAAAAAAAAAGAGTGCCAGATTGCACTGAATTAAGCTTAAAGAGAATTTCAGTTCAGTTCTTTTTTAAAAAAATAGAATTTATTAAAATTTACATTTTTTCATATTCGGGGTGAAAAAAAGGGTGCTTATTTTTAAAAAAGAATGAGGGAGAAAGCAATTTGTAATGGTTCTATATGCGTGCGTTATTGGAGTGTGCTCAGATTTCCTATGAAAAGTTTGGAATTTCTAAATAAATATAAGTCATCAGCTGGCATCCTGCTGAGCAGCTACAAGTATGTAAGCTAGAATTACACATTTGTAACTGTTCAGTATTCATATTTACAACTGTGGCACCCCAGTCACACATTGTCCTATCTTTGGAGCCCTCATTAGCAATGTGGCTGGTTTTATTCTGGCACCAAGTTAAAACTTGGCTTTTTGTTAAAACCCATAAGGTTTAAAGATTTCACCAGATCTGAATACATAGGTGGTGTAAAGCTATTTAAACTTTTTAAAATTATTCAAGTTGTAAATTGTTCAGTTGTTGAATGTATTTCAGAATGCTTCAAATATGTATATTTTAAACTAGTGTATTTACCTGGCATTGCCTGGAATTCTATTTTCCTCTTAAGAACTCACCAAACTGTCTTCTCCAGTACTTGTAACTTTTCCTCATATTTCCCAATGCAATGTGTATTCAGAGTTGTTAGCATACAGAGGTTAGGTTCCTGAGGGAATACAATGTCCTCCTTCTTGCAGCTAGGCCTCATCTCCATAGCAAGTGACCTATTCCAATACCCATAACTTTTCCCCATATCCCCAATCCAATCTGTATTCAGAGTTGTTAATATATGGAGGTTGGGTTCCTCAGGGAATACGCTATCCTCCTCCTTGCTGCTCAGCATCGTCTCCATAGCAACTGGCTTATTCCAGTACCTGTAACTTTTCCCTATAGTCCCCAATCCAATCTGTGTTGTCTGGCAACGTTGATGTACTGGCTTTTGATTTTTTTTGCTTTCTGTTGAATTTGTGCAATGGCTTTCCATTTTTCTGGAAGCAATTTTTTGTTTTGAATTTCAACTTTAAGATTCTTCACATATGGAACCCATACAATCACCTGTGTGAGGCGAGAAGACCTTGTAACTATGTTGTGTATGTTGCTTTAATTTTTCTCACATATGCCTCTCAAAAGTTTTCTGGCATCCTTATTGATGGTAGGCCTCATTTCCATAGCAACCGGCCTGAGGCCCAGGAGTTCTCTGGCTGAGAATTCTAAATGCCCCTCCCTAAATCACCCTCCCAGGATTCCATAGAATCTTCACAGCCAGCCAATCATAAGAAGTTTTCTCACCTCACACGGCCAATCTTATGAGTTCTTCACCTGCCTAACACAGACAAACAGACAAACTCACAGACAAACATTGACTTTTATATAGTAGATTATTTAATTTTACTGCAAGCTGCCCAGAAAAGTAGTGTTTTTGCTGGGTGCCTTACGATGATCCTAAGGCAAACCTATCATGGGGTTTTCTTGGGATGTGAACAGTGGCATAGCAAGAGCTTTTACCACCCGGGGCAAAAGAACCTCTTCTCCCCCCATGCGCCCCACTCCCCTTTCCTGGACTCAGGAGCCAGCCGTCCCTCCCCTCCTCCACTCAGCAAGCCCCACCATGCTCTCGCCTTACCGGGACAGCCAAGTTGCAGGTCCTTCTACGATTTCTGGTCACTTTGGACCAGAAGATGGGTGGCTGCCCAGGCAGCTCGGCCAGGGGCTTGGGGTACCTGCAGATGGCTGTCAGGTTAAAATACATCCCTGCCACAGCAGCGGTGGCAGCCAGTCCATTCAGCTGGGCCAGGCCAGTGGGGAGGTTGCCAGTGGCGGCAGAAGAGGCAGCCACAGTTCAGCTGAGGATGTTGCTGATGCCATGTTGGGGTGCTGAGCAGGAACTGGGTCTTGAGGCCACCAAGGGCGCCAGTCATCTTGAAGCTGGTGGGGCTCTGGACGGCATAGGGGAAGAAGGAGTTCTTCATTTCGCCATGCCGTGGAGGGCTGTTGGCGCCCACAAAAATATGCCAGCTGGGACGGACTGCAGTCCCTGCTCCCCCCGGCTATGCCACTGGATGTGAACCCTGGATTTTAGAGTCCTAGTCCAATGATTAAACCACTACCCTATGCTGGCTCTCACAGAGTAGTAGTATTAGCACCACGAATAAAAATACTGGTCAGTATCAATGATGTCTTGCACAATAATTTACTACAGGTTCTGTCTACTCTTCAACTATTTCACTTGGTGATCATCAATCACTGCTTGGCTTGATTTGGACAGGCTCCGAGTTCCCATCTGCCTGCTGTTACCATGACTACCATGACTTCTTTTGGCACTTACTTTCACATCTGGAAAATGCTACATCCCAACCCCTTCTTTTCATGGAGGAGAAGGAAAACTGCAACGCATAGAAGACTGGCCAAAGGAGGCTGCAGTGACAGTAGAGAGAAAGAGATCAGAGTCAAGTGTTGCGAGACAGCTGTTTAACAACTGGTTTGCCAGAACCAGGGCAAACCAGCTGAATGACACCACTAGCCAGTAGTCTGTATCAGCTGCTTAGTTACATATTCCTACATTTACTCATCTGCAAGTGTTCTGTATTCACAATCACTACTTAGTCATGATTTTGGGATGTGCTATTATCACAATTGGACATATTTTATGGCTGGAACACCTGTTTGACAATGCACTGGCTGTAAGCATATGCCAGGTCAGGATGATCTCAGACATGACCAGGTCATAAGTTCAGAGAGGATTAGGCAGGAAAGCCCGATGCTGATGGGCTTGTGATAATCCTTTCAAAAACTAAGTTGTGAACACTGGACTTCTGCAGTGCACTCTACATTGGGCTACCTTTTTACCAAGTTCAGAAATGTCAACTGGTCCAAAATATGGCAGCCAGATTGATTACAGGTACAGCGAGGAGTGAACATCACACTAATATTAGTATTACACATATTACACCAATGTTAAAATCACTCCATTGGCTGCCTATTAGTTTCCAGGCAAAGTACAAAGTGTTAGTTATTACCTTTAAAGTCCTACATGATTTGAGTTCAAGTTACCTACAGGATCACCTCCTTCCATACAATCCACCCCATGCACTCAGGTCCTCTGGGGGCCATGTATTTAAACTGCTTAGAACTAGACTGGTGATGGTCACCCAAAGAAGCTTCTCATTGGCCACCCCTACACTGTGGAATGGCCTGCCGGAAGAGGTCCTACAGCAAAAGATGATGTCTGAATTTTAAAAAGTGCTAAAGACTTCTCTCTTCCAACAGGCCTACCCAGTCTATTTTTAATTATGACATGTTAATTATGATATATTATGTTTGAATGGTTTTATGTTTTTAGTGTATCTCAGTGTATTTTAATCATAATGTGTTTTAATTGTATTTTAACTTCTGTTGTACCCCACTCAAGCCTTGAAGAGAGGCGAGAAACAAATAAAAAAATTATTATTTATTATTAAGAGATTGTCAGGATTCCCATCAATGTTTTGTCACCTAAAGTTACGCAAATCAGTCCATTCTGGACTTCTCTGTCAGTTTTGTGGGAAAGCTATTACTGCTTTGTCCACACACCCTCCTTCAGGGCAAGAAATAAGGTATAAGAATCCCAAATCCATCACCGATGATTTACAACATTTTGGACGTAAAATATGGCATCCATATCCCTGTTCTGTTGTGTTACCTTCAGATACACTGGCCATTTCCACAGTAGATTTTCAGGCTCCTCTCTAAACTGCAAACCCCAGGATTCCATAGGATGTTCAAAGTGGAATAATAGCACTGTAACAGTCTAGTGCAGAAATGGCCACTGTCTAAGTCACTCCACTTCTGCTTCAGAATTAGTAACTATCATCCTTTCCACCCAATTTTTCTCTTTCCAACCTTTCTTGCCTCACTCTCCAATAAACTCGTGTGGTTCTTAAGAGGGTCTGTTGTATATCTGAGTGTCTGATGTATATCAGTTCAAAAATACTCCCTTTAACCTTTAACTGGAGTCCTCTCTACAGTTAGTACTGGTATACACAGTGAAAAGGTCCTACCATTACTCTCTTCTCACAGGCCGCCTTTAAGCTATAATTCCCCCCATTTCTAAGGAGATGCTGGCATTGTGGGTGGACCTTGAAGTCTCCCACCTCTTAGGGTAGCATACAATCAGAAAAACAACATGGTTTGAAAGATGTCTCACTAATTCCTAGAAAGACTCCAAATTAGTGATGGTCTCAGGACTCCATGTTAGCAACAACTCAATAGTTAAATTATTTCTCTTTCTCACGTAAATACAATTTCATTAGATGGATTAAATTCTTAATAATTAACAAAAATGCATTAACTCTTTCCTACAAAACGTTCCTATCTATGATCTCATCCTGACATGTCTTCATCTATTAATGTTTCTGCCTGTTCTTGTTTGCCAGGAACCAGAATGCTGGAGTATCTGGTAGAGGGACAACACAGCCCTGGCTGCCTGACACTGCAGCCCCCTGGGCTTTTCTCCTCCTGCCCAGGGTTGCCAAAAACACCCAGTTCCTGGAGTCAATTGCCCTCTGTACAGTGCATTACCGTAGCTTAGCCCTGAGATTATGAAGGAAGAAACTACATTTTTAAAAGAATTGGCCCCAGGCAGCTTTTGGAAGACTTTGTGAGAACAAAAGTATCCCCTGCTGGTTATTTAAAACAAACTAACTAACCAGCTAACTAATCAGACAATGCCTGGTGCCATTTAGAGCGGTGAAAATTATTTACTTACTTATTTACTTATATCCTACGTTTTCCCCAGTCTGGGACCCAAGGCAGCTTACAACAATGAAAAGAATATAGCTAAAAAAATACACCAAATACAAAAAATTAAAAATATCATTAGGCTGTCCTTAAAATCAAAATCAGATAAGAAATGTTGGCCGGTATTCTATATCAGCTATTTAGTTAAGCGTACTTTAAAAAAAAAAGAATAGCTAATGGCCAGTGTTCCTTATTAGTTATTTAGTAATTTATCATGGCAATTGTGTCACAATGATGGCAAAGAAGCAATTGTAAATTAGGAACAGTTACAACTGAGTAAATCTTGGTAACTGTTCTCTAGTCACAATAACTGCTTAGTCTCAATTGTGACACTGTTGCCAAAATTGTAACTCCCCCCATGTCCCTCAAACTACTTTACCTGGCATCAGCGGCATGAAGAGAAGAAGTTCCATTCTTCTGGTGACTGTAGCACAGGTGAATGACATTTCCATGAGGCTGGAGCTGCAGTCAGGCCAAGAGAGGTTAATTAATTAAGTATACTTAATTAAATAGCTGATACAGGCCAACCAAGCACAGATAGACAGTAGAGCACAGCACTGCAAGTTCAGTCAGTAAGTTTTCAAAGGCCTGTCGAAATAATAATGATGATAATAATAATAATGATGATAATAATAATAATAATAATAATAATAATAATAATAATGTCTTAACCTATCTGAAAGATATCAAGTTGGGTGCCAGTCTAGCCTCTTTGGGAAGGGATTTCCAGAACCTGCAAGCAGACACTAAAAAGGACCTCTCCCATGTTTCTACCATCACCTCTGATAAAGTCAATAGGAGAAAAGCATGAAACTGTGCATATTAAGGACAATGCATAAACTTTGTACCTGTGGAAGATGGGGATACAAAGAGAATGCTCTTCACAGAGGATCTCAGAGCACAGGCAGCCTACTATGGGAAACTACAGTCTTAGATAACCTCATCCTTCAGACCCAAGCTTTATTGGGCTTTCAGGGTCATAACCAGCACTTTGAATTGCGCCCAGAACAAAATGGCAGCCAATGAAGCTGTTGGAACAAGGGAGAAACAGTGATTCAACCAAAAATCCTAACATTGGCCTAGTATGTCAAGGGGAAATTATTCTATGAAATCTGCCCCCCCCCAAAAAAGAAAAAATTTTCTGGCTCATTTTAATTCACATTTACTTTGAATTAAGCCCCACTGAATTCCGTGAAGCTTCCTTTTGATTAGATGTGCATAGTATTATACTGTTTCTCTCTGATTTTCCCTCCCCTCCTGAAATTATAGCATGGGATACTTTTTAAACCTTTAGGTCTACCTGCAAATAAATCATCTCAGACCCTCAGGTACGGCGTTTATATTTAGTTGGACATTTTGTCAGCAAATGGAAAAGGAAGCAGCTTCGAAATGATCATTGACATTTCAAGGCAGGCTTAAATTAAAGCACATTAGAATTCTTTGCAGTTGGCTTGGCATCTGAGAACACCATGGTCCCCAGTCCAGTTATGCTGAAGCCAGGAAACTCAGGCAGTGCTGAGCTTCATTACATTGGTTGGGATTATCAGGGCAACACACTCTGAAAGCTGAACAGGCTGATGGTGTTTTCTGTGTCAGGCTGAAGTGCAGGTCATTTTGACTCCACAGTGCAGCCTTGGTGGAAGAGGGCATAAACAACTTGCATGAAGCAAGCAGGGCTGAATGCAATCGCCTTTCTAATACAGAACTTCATCTCACCTTAAAATCATGCACATCTGGGAAGGAAGGCTTGAAAAGAAATGCTAAGGTGTTTGGAGGGCAGGGGAAATGGCTGGGATCCTGTTGGTTGTTGCAAGATCACCTACTCAAAGCTCAAGGCAGCCTCCATCAGTAAAAATTCAGTTAAAAATTCAAAGAATGCAAAAGTTAAAAAGTGATCCAATTATCAAGAATACTAACACTAAAACCAGTCAAAAAGTAAGCCATTTTTTAAAAAGTCAGATCAAAATTCAGCACAAAATTCATATCAAAATTCAGGTCTTCACTACAGTGCAGAAAGACAGCAAGGAGGGGACCAGGCTAACCTCTTTGGGGAGGGAGCTCCAGAGCCTGAAGGCAGCCATGGAGAAGGTCCTCTCCTGTGTTCCCATCAGGTGTACCTCTGAGGTTAGTGGGACAGAGAGAAGGGGAACTGCTAGAAGACCTCAAAACATGGATGAGTTCATATTGGAGAATATAGTCCTTCAGTTAACCTGGACCTGAGACAAAGGTTAGATGGTACAATCAATGTGTAATTTAGCATGAGATTTATACTATGCAACCTGACTTAAGATCTTGGCCAATGGGTAAAAATAAGTTACTATGCAAAGAAGTGTGTGTTTTTTAAATTGATCCTATTTTCATCAGCAAATCCCAGGTACAATGTACACCAAGAATGGACAACATTTGGGACTTGGAAGCCTTTTTTCTGGATGTAGGAGCCTTGAAGGCCATTCTATGCATCCCCCAGAGGAAACCCTGTTTTTGTTTTTGTTTTTAAAAAGGTCCTTTTTGAAAAAGCACCTGTGCTTTCTATTAATAAAAGATACAGGTCTTCCCCCAGCATATTCAAAAGACAATTGTGCTCATGGAGGTATGATTCTCTCAATTCTTTTTGGGAGAAAAATACAGCTTTGGGGCTATATACATATTATGTTAAAAGCCTTAACTGGCTTGAAATACAAGTATATAAAAGACATCCTGGCAAACCTCTCTAATAAAGATGGAAAAAATATTCATAATTATTACTTCCCAGGTTAAAAAATTGAGTTCCCAATTTTTGGGAAACCCCAGTAGCAAGAATGATAGACCAGTGAGAAATTTTGCTCAGTATTTTCCCAGTGTTCAAATGTCCCAAAGTGTTGCAGATTAATTTTTCTACAGAGAAAAATGCATGGGTTGTTTGTTTGTTTTTTTATGCAGAAAAACTGTTTTCTGCACAGAAAATGGGTTTCCTCCACAGAAAACACTGTTTCCTGAATAGGAAACCTGTTTTATGTTTCTTGTGCCAAAAGAAACAAACAAAAAATGTACAAGCGTTTTTCTTCACACAATAATTTCTCCACAACAGTTCAGAGTGTTTGAATGCAGAAAGAATACTCTGGATGAATATTCATTTTTCACCCACAGCAGGCAAAAAAAAAAACCACTGCATTTATTCATCCTGATATGTGAAGGCAAATTGGTCAGTGATTTATATTCCTATTCTCTTAATGTTATTATCTTCTTCAGAAGCTCTGTTTTGAGCTCCTTTGTCTTTTGGACATGATGTGGTTTTTTGCTGGGCCACTCTGATGTGGAATGCCATCCCCAAGGTGCCTCACCTGGCATTGAATCTAATATGTATCTTTCTGGAATCCTGTACAGACCTTTCAGCTTTCCCAGGTCTTCCAGAACATTATCTCTCTATTTCTAAGACACTCAGGGCCAGCCCTACCCTCAAGCGGCAAGTAAGATGTCAAATAAGGGCAGCAAACTCTTCATTATTGAATGCATAGTTTCTGGGTTTGTTACTGGCAGAGATATTGAGAAGAAGGATTTTGTGGTTCAGTAGCCAAGATAACTTTGCTGCCTTTGAGTAATATACACCTTCGCCCACGTGGTATGCTGGGGGCACCATTTGCTGTTCTGCCTCAGGCAACAAATATCTTGGGCCAAGCTTGTAGACACTTATTATGGATTTTGTTGTTCTTGTTGCTTAATCTATGTTGGCAGATTTCAGTCTATATTTTGCTTATTTTGTACTTTATAGATTGGTTGTTAGCCAGCCCTGTTTAAAAATGGATGTCCACATATAAATTTTATACAAATATGATAGATGGATAGATCTGGGGTTGCTACTGCAATACACACAGACTCACACACAAACACACACACATCAGAGAGTCAGACTCAATTGCTGTACTGTCAATGAATATATTGCATTCTTGTTCTGGGCCAGAATTTAAAGTAGGGCATTTGGGGATAGGGTATCCAATTAATTAAAATGTCTATATTAGGAGAAGCAGCATTAAAATGGGAGAACGCTTGCAAAAAATGTGTACATTAGGAAGAATGCATATAAAATTCACACTTGTTTAGAGTTCATATGGTACAAATGCTAATGAGTGTGGTGAAAGCACCTGTGTTCCATAGCTTTTGGAGAAAATTAAAGAATAAGTCCGTATCATTCAAAGTTTACGCCTGCCATATTCTATCACTAATGGCCTGTTGTCCACGTGTGAGTCAACAACATGTTTTTGAAGGACTAATGCCACCCGTTTGCTGTCACAGAAGGACATCATTATAAACTGGTATCTCTAAGGAAAGAGATGTCCTCCATCACCATGAAGAACTACCTTTATTAGTTCTGAATTTCAGTGGCGGCAGCAATGGTTCTATGGAGCACGTTGCAGTCCCTGATCCATGGAGGTTGTCCACCCCAGACGTAACCATGTACGAAAGCAGACATAAGGGAGAGCATGTATTCAACCTTGCATTTTCCCCTAAAACTCAGACTGTGTAAATAAAGCCTAACATGAGAGGCAAAGGCAGCTTTTGCTGGAGCTGCTGATTGATTCCATGTCTCAGGTGTGGTGAATCTAATCCAGGTAATGAACCTATTTTGGGAACAGGGTTCAGCACCTAGAATAGAATCTAGAATACAATTTCACCACCATCTCCAACATGGCAGCCACCAGCCACTTTGACTATGGAAGAAAGATGTCCTAACTTAGGAGTTTAATTTCAGGGGCTTCGTCTCCACATTCTTCTAGCAAAATGTAGTTCTATTTTCCAATAAGAATATAGATCAGAGCCTGGAAAAGATACTTCTTTGGAGTACAATGTTCAGAATCTCCCAACTAGCATAACTACCCAGAGTTTCTGGGAAATGGAGTCCAAAGGCAGAATTCTTACCTGGACCTGGGCAATGAATGTTGCCACAGGGGAGGGTAAAAGTTTGATGGTCTCTATGAGAGACCAGCTTGGATTGGTGACTGGCACCTGGTGCCAGATATTGACATGTGTCAGGGGCAAGCCATGAGGCTATTTAAAGCTGGTCTCCTTGACACGTGCCTGGTTGTCTCTTGTCTGTGGCAGGGTGGGGGAGCAGGAGAATAGAAGACTTCAGTGAGCACCTTTTGGCACCCCTTTTGGTGTGGGGTAGGGCTCTGAAGCCTCCCCTCATAGGGTTCTGCAACCTGCGAGGTTGGGGAAGGAAGTTCCTCTGAGGCTAAACTGGGATTCAGGCTCTCACTTACAGAGTGGTGCAACTTGGGTGGGAGTTACCTTCCAATTAGGATGGGCCAGGGAGCAACCTATATTAGTTGGATTGCCCACAGGGCTAAGGTGTTTCACCCAAGGGAAGGCTGGAGAAGTAATCATATGGTGATACCTGGCCTCAGCTGGACCGTCATCAGGTTCCTTTCCAGGCCTACACATCTTAAATAGGTCGGGTCAAATAAAGTAGCCCTTATTTTAACCTAAATTTCTGTGTCTGGTCTCATCATTTCATGGTTGATCATCAGTCCACTCTGTGATGTACTTGAGCCTAACCAGGAATTGCGCGGAAGTGTCCAGTTTCCCCCAGCTGTCCAACAGATTCTGGATGGCATTCATTTCAGCTCTATTTCCAAACCCATATGGCCACTGATCAGTAGGAGGCTAGTTACAGCAGGGGACGGGGGAATGATGGCATTGTTTCCCATAAGAATGCTCCCATTTCCCATGAAATTTTCCTTCAGCCCCCAAATTTCTAGTATTGCAGTACCTTAAAACTTCAATTGAGCATTTAGAAATATAGTTTAAGCATCCAAGAAAGGTAAAGTTAACTGAGGGAATATGAATGCAGAAAATAGAAATGTTCTAAGGGCAGATGAATCTCAGCAGCTCACTTTCTGCAGTGCTAGAAATATGAGGGTGGGATTCTTGCTGGGGAACAATGCCCTCATTTTGACCCTCCCTGTAGCTACAACACTGAATTGATCCATTGAATCCATTTTTAAAGGTGAGAAAACATACAGGTAAATCCAACAGATTCAATGGCACTACTCAATCAGGACTAACCACTAGATTTCAGCCTATTTAAATTAGTGGAACTCTGTTTAGGCAACCTTCCAAAGTTTAGAACTACATGTGTAGGGGAACATACATTTGTGTAAGACACCAACAGGACTCCAGCAAAGTCTGTAGTATCAAACTTTGGAAAGAAAAGTGAATCCTTTGTTGGTTAAGAAAGGTTCATAAGTGCCAAGAAAGCACCATAGAATAAAGTGTTCAGTGCTTCCTCCAGAAGCTCATCAGTGACTGAAATCTTGTATTTTCTCCCCCCCCATTTTCTGTGACTAGGAATATTTGTGTCCCTATGAATACAAAGCCCATCTGCTCCTGCATTCAAAAGCACCATAATCCTGTGTCTGTGACATCACGGATATTTCTTTCTTGTACTCAGACCTCATATCAACATAGAGAGGATTAGGATGTGGAGTGGCTTGCAGGGAATAAACCTTAGAAGCAGATGGACTCTTCAGAAAGACAGATCCTGTTTTCATGCAAATAGAGCAAAGCTCCAGGACTGAAGAAGACTGGAGGGAAAGGCTGATTCAGTTAGGGCATATAATCTCCAAGGGGGCATCATATTTCCTAAGCCTTGAAGAGGGGTCAGAATATTTCTCACAGGATCAGACAGGAGAATAACAATGGGGGATGAAAAGAAAATTTCCAGGCAAAAGAATGAATGTAATGAGATGAAGTAGATTCAGGCCTAATGCTAAAGATGGGATATTCTATTGCTTACACTTTCTCCTGCATTTAAAATGAACAAACTTGTTTCTTCCATTCTGAATATAAAAAACCTTAATTCTTCTGTCCCCCTCCTTACCACCACCACCACCACCTATTTGCCCTGGCCAGATTCACTGCAGATAAGATTATGTACCTGCCTAACATATATCTGTGATGAAAATGATGAAACGAAAAGAGCTGAAAGAAGCAGAAACTGGGGGAACAGTCAATGAAATCAGGATGCTCAAAAGACAGGTTTTTTTATTAGTTAAAAAGTGTGACATGTTTCAGCCAGTGAAGCCTTCTCCAGGGGCTGCATAAAACCATAAAAAGATTACAAAAATACATGATAAATGCATGGTATTACAGTGCATAAAGTAATAATTACATGGGTACATTGTCTATATGCTGCACGTAGGCAAATCTAATTGATTCAGTGGGTCTGCTGTAGTTGAGACGATCAGTGCCTTATGGCAAAACAATATAATATAATGGCCTAAATGCCATTGTTCATTCAAACTAGATTAGACCCAGCGAATCATTTAGATTCATTTAGATCATTTAAATATGTTGATTCACTATTCAAGAACTGATTCAATAGGTAGTATATCAGCGTAATAAATAAATAAAAACTGCCAAAGCAAGGGGAGAGGTTCAGATTCTACAACAGGAAGCTTGTTACATTGTAAATTATGCAAGCCCTTATTCCTCAACTCCAGCTATAGATATATATAAATGTCTAGTTGTGGCAATGTAAGACTGTTCCATGCAAATCTGGACAGTCTTCTCACTTGGTTCTTTGTGCCCTGCTGTTGGCATATGCTGTCATAATGCATACCAGTGCCAAGCTGTTTTGCTAAACAGAAAGCAATCTTGAATATAGGCCAGACCCAGTGAAGACAACCACTAAATTTAACAGAGCTGGACTGGAACTCTTGCGGACGGTGTCCTATTTCACCTCTAGGAACAACAATTTGAATCCTTTGCTCTCTGAAAACCCATTATTCCCTTCTTTGACAGTATCAGTTAAACCTAGTGATATAGCTTGGCACTCACTGAGGCTCTGGAGACCCAGAGGGTGGCTTGGAAGGAGCAGTGGCCTTCTACAAAACAGCCAGTTGGCGTACTGCAATGAGAGCTAGTCATGGAAACATGGGTGGTTTCTGCTTCACTGCACTCCAGCAAACAGGGGCCTAAATGCATTGCCTTGATATGGTAGCATCTAGTTGATGGCTCTGACTCCATTCAGATCTTTAGGAATCAATAGGGAAGACATTTTGGCTTGGCTTGGCTTGGTTTGGCTTGGCTTGGCTTGGCTTGGCTTGGCTTGGCTCTTCACACCAATAGTGGGGAAGGGGCCAGCCTATCTGTTTCAAAGCAGATTGCTCTTCAGTGCCTTATGCATCTGGTTTCTACTCTCTGGTATGTTAGGGCTTTGGAGATTTCCCAAAGATATTTGGCTCACTGAAGGGAGACTTTCACATGATTTTCAGATCTGTGTCTTGTAGAAAGCCTGGCTCGTACTGAATATATAGAGTTATAGAATCATAGAGCTGGAAGAAACCACAAGGGCCATCCAGTCCAAATCCCTACCATGTAGGAATACACAATCAAAGCACTCCCAACAGATGGCCATCCACCCTCTGTTTAGAAGCGTCCAAAGAAGGAGACACCACCACACTGCCAGGCACCATATTCCACTGTCTAACTGATGTTTAGGTGAAGTCTCTTTTCCTGTAGGTTGAATTATTGCTCCATGTCCTAGTCTCTGGAGCTGCAGAAAACAAGATTGCTATACCTTCCAACTGACAACCTTTTAAATATTTAAACATAGCTATCATATCACCTCTTAATCTTCTCTTCTCCAGCCTAAACATATCCAGCTCCATAAGTCACTCTTCACAAAGTATGGTTTCCAGGCCTTTTATCATTTTGTTCACCCTCCTCTTGTCAATATGCTTCTTGAATTGTGGTGCCCAGAACCAGACATAGGCCATTTCCACTCTACACTGTTATAATGCTATTATTCCACTTTCAACATCCTATGGAATCCTGAGTTTTTTTAGAATTCTTGGCCAGAGAGCTCTTTGGCCTCAGTAAACTACAAACCCCAGAAATCCACAGGATGTTGAAAGTGGAATAATAGCGCTATAACAGTGTAGTGAAGAAATGGCCAAAGTTTTCCAGGTGAGGTCTGACCAAAGCAGAATAGAATGGTACTGTTACTTCCCTCAACCTGGACAATATAATCCTATTCATGTAACTTAGAATCTCCTTGGCTTTTTTAGTTATCAGCTTCGGCTGATACGCTAGCTGCGCCCCTTCCTGGACCTGGAACACCTAAAAACAGTGGTGCATGTGCTGGTAACTTCACGACTTGACTTCTGCAATGCGCTCTACATAGGGCTACCCATGTGCTTAGTCCGGAAACTTCAATTAGTTCAGAATATGGCAGCCAGGTTGGCCACCGGAAGATCTAAAACTGACCATATAACACCAATTCTGAAGTCCTTACATTGGCTGCCTATTGGTTTCCGGGCACAGTACAAGGTGTTGGTTCTTACCTTTAAAGCCCTTCATGGCTTGGGGCCAGCCTACCTGCGGGATCGCCTTCTCCCATATAATCCGCCCCGCACATTAAGGTTCTCTGGGAGGAATTTACTGAAGCCGGTCAGAACTAGGTTGGCTGCAGTTACCCAGAGGACCTTCTCTTCTATCGCTCCCAAGTTATGGAATGGCCTGCCGGAAGAGACCCGGCATATTACCAGTCTTGACTGTTTTAAAAAAGCAGTCAAGATTGGTCTCTTCCGACAGGCCTTCCCAGACTAGCAGTCCACCACCTCCCACCAACTGTCTTCTTGTTTTTAATAGTTAATGTGTTTTAGGGGGTTTAGATGGGTTGGTGGGTGGGGAGGATGGGTTAAGTTTTAATTGCTTTTAATGTATTTATATACTGTTGTAGTACCGCCTCGATCCGTTGGGAGAGGCGGGATATAAATAAATTATTATTATTATTATTATTATTATTATTATTATTATTATTATTATTATTATTTGCTGCATGACACTGTTGGCTCATATTCAGCTCGTAGTCTACTAAGCTTCCTAGATCCCTTTCACATGTACTGTGGCCAAGCCAGATATCTCCTATCCTATATCTGTGCATGTGGTTTTTTCTGCCTAAGTGTAGTACCTGACATTTTTCCCTGTTGAAATTTATTTGGCTAGTTTTGGCCCAGCTCAGTAATCTCTCAACAAAGCTGAAAAACAATTATTTTTAGTCTACTACTCCCATTTTCCCCCAGCCAGCACAGACAGTGGTTATGTTGGCTAAAGGATGCTGAGGTTTATAGTACAAAAATGTAATGTTTCCAAATCCTGGATGGTCATGGCAGTGCCACAGAACCTGAACAGTCCTACCATTAGGCAAAGTGAGGCAACTATTTTTGATGACAAATACAAGGGGGAACAATAGGAGCCCTGCAACCATTTCTCCTGAGTCTTTTCTCCTCGAGATTATCCTGCCCTTCTGTCTTCAAGTGTTATGGAAGAAATTCTCTTAATGCCAATCATGAAGTAAGAATCAATGGCCAACCCATTAGGATTCTAAGGCTATAAGGTCAGCAGCATCCTATTCTCTGAGTTTTCAGGACTGAAGTCTGAAACCTAAGGACAGGGACATGTGGACTCACAGGGCTATGGCCTTATGAGATCAAAGAGATGGGGCAAGTGAGTGTTTGGAGGATGCATGACACTGCTTCAGAGACAGCTGATTATGGAAATGAGCATGAGATCATTAATAGGCACAGGGCTTGGGTAAAACATATCTAATCAGGTCACATGGCAACCTAGAGGCAGGCAAAGAAAATAGCACTGGATACAGATCAAGACAAAGGGGAGGAGGAAGGGATAAGGATGAAGAGGGAGAATTCAAGTTTTGTCAGGAGGAGGTCCATAGTAGGCTGGAAGTAGCTTGGGAGGCATGAATACAGGTGCAAACTAGCAAAAGTCACACCATTCAATTACTCTTCTCAGCAGGTTTTCCTGACAATCAAGAAACTTAATTTTTGACCAGGAAGCAAATAACTGAGAATATTCTTTCTGTCACTACTCTCCTCATTCCCTTTCTCTTTTACCTGAGTTTTGGCCACACTGATAGTCACAAGTACAAAACAGATATAAATACCTTGGGTTCAGCCAGAGAACTTTGGAGCTATTACAAATGGCCAGAGATGGATGCTCAGGCCTTATAGCCACCCCACATACAAAAGTTATACTTCATGGCCACTCACTTTGACATTGACCTCAACCACTGGAGAGTCACAGCAATTTCCCCAAAACTTCAGCTGCTGCCTGGAAATCTGGAAATCCTTCTGCTTTTACTTCAGTTAGCAAAATGTCCCTGACTGGTCCTGGCAGATAAGCAGGCAAAAGCAATCTGTAGCAAGCAAGAGACAGTGTGGGGGGAAACTTATGACAGCCATACTATTATAAGGAAGAATGAGATGTTAGCCTAAGGCAGAGACACTTGTTTCCCTGAAAGGGCAGCAAACTGTTAGTTATGTAATTTATCAACATATTTCAACTGTTAGAAAGAAGAGGAAAGGCACTTGTGAGTATCTGCAGCCTCAAATGCTAAAATAACAACTAGCTCTAGCTTCAGTCTGACTTGTAGTCCAAAGTTGTGCTGATCTGTTGGATCAATGGGATTTACACCTGTGTTGACTCAAGTGCTCAATGGTAGTTCAATGACTCCACTCCAGGGGGGACTACATATAGGATTCAGGCCCAAGGTCAGGGTAGAACTGTCTGGCCCTCCGGTTATTGTTGGACTGCAGCTCCTAGCATTCTTTAACATTGGCTATCCAGGTTAGGGCAGTCAGGTCTTGCAGTCTAATAATATCTGAAGGACTGTATGATTTCCATTCCAGCATAAGGTGCTATGGCCTTTTCTGCACAACAACAGTCTCCCACGTCATCCTGTCACAATCCTGGCAGCACCTCTGCCAGGATGGGAGTGTATCCCCAATGCTCCCCTCTGGGCCCGACTAGCTGGCTGTGGAAGGCAGTGCAAAGGACATGCTCCTTCCTTCTGCACTGCAGCTGGCCATCTTCCCATGCTGCAGTGGGGACGGATAAGTGCACGATCGCAGTTCCAGCCCTTCTGCATGGCTGGCTGTGATGGAAGACTTGTGCAATCTGGGGCCATTGATGGAGTTTTTCTGTCAATAATTTACCCTGGCTGGGGATGTCAGAAGGATGGGACTGCAATGACATCATGTGGAAGTATCATCACAGCCCTTCTCCTCTCACGTCCTCATGCCAGCAGGGCACTGGCTTGCAGAAAGGGCCTATGTATCTTGCTTGCCTTTGAGAGGGGAATAATCTCAGGAAGCAAAATGTCTTGGACTAGTTCTCCCACTTGCTCAACCAGAGGGCAAGCCTACAGAGCATCTCCAGACTTCTCGCTTATCTTCCTCTTTCAGGGCTTTCATGTCATACTTGATTGAATCTCAACTGACTGGGCACATACTCAAACACATATAGATAGCCAGAAAAGATAGATAATGAAAGTTTTTTAGTTACTTAATGTGCCATCTTGGGTACTGAGTGTCCAAGTCTACTCTGAACCATGAGAGGCAAGTAAAAGAAATACAAATAGCCTTCGGCCTCAATCCTGTTTGTAATTCTGACTATAATAGACCCATTGAATCAATGAGATTTATCTATCTGTGGATTCACCTTTCAGCAGTTTCTTGAATGGGTCTACTATAGTTGGGACTAATCCACTAATCCAGCTATTGGGCAATTGATGTGTTGGAGGTAAGCAAGCTGGGAAAGCTGATCCTCAAAATAAGGTTAAGACTAAAACCCAAGAATAGATTTACTGCCCCATTGCAATGGAAGCCACCAACCACCACTACAAAACAGCCAGTGATGCAACACAACCCATCAATATCCTTTGGTTTCCCATAGTCCTGGCAAACTTTGCAGAATTTCAACACTTATCTCCATCCCAAATGTGAAAACATTACATTTAGCACTAAGCTGTGAAATGCCTCACAGAATGGCTTAATTGTTTCATTTCCAACATTTGTCTAGCTACAGATTATTCCTGCAGTTCGCAAATATACTGTGCACAGTGACATACATCACTGAAAAAATATTGGTCCGAGTCCAGTGGGGTTTTAATTTCTTCCTTGATTTTCAGTTTAATGGAGCCAACTGATTTGCTATGGTTTGATCAATGACCACCCAATTTTTCTGCAGAGTGATCAATATGCAGCTTAGGTAGACAACCCATGGATGTTTTCCAATCTGAAGAGTCCAACCACTTCCTCTACCTGTGAGGCCTGATGGTACTAAAAGCATTTTAATGCTCAGAGTGGCAGACCCACAAATATGAATGCCATTCATGTGGGCAAATTGTTGTACTGCCTAAGCTGGAGAATAGTAAATGTAACACATCTGACATCCCTCCACAGAGGTGTCTTTGCTTGGATGAGCACATCCTGTATTCTTACTGGATCTTTGGGGGCATGGGCACCCCAAAAAATACTGCCAGAGTGAAATCCTGTGTGTGAAGAAACATGTTGCTATAAGTACCATGTAGAGTGATTTAGGGAAAACAAACCTCATCCATCTCCTACACCTAAAAAGTTAAAACCATTGCCTCCTACCCACCGCCCATGAGAACTTCCTTGGATCCCACTTGGGAGAAAGGCGGAATAGAAATGCAACCTAATATATAAAGTCACAGTTCGTTTGTCTGTGTCAGTTGAAGGTATCATATGATTGGCTGCCTAAGAAGATTCTGTGGAATCCTGGGGTTTGCAGTTTAGAGAGGGGCCTTTAGAGTCTCAGCCAGAGAGCTCTTGGGCCTCAGTCAAATGTGTCTGTCTTGAATAGGCTGGTTGCTATAGTGATGAGGCCTAGCAGCAAGGAGGAAGGCAGTGTATTCTCTCAGGAACCCAGCCTCGGTATGTTAATAACTCTGAATACTGATTGGATTGGGGAATATGGGGAAAAGTTACAGGTACTGGAGAAGACAGTTTGGGAAATTAGACACACAGGATCTCAAATCTTTCTAACAAGTATTACCAATGAGAAAATAACATCCTAGGCAACATTGGGTATATATACGCTGGTAAATAAATAAATAAATAAATATTACCTCATCCTGCAGAGAGTTTGACCCCCTGTCACCAGGCGGGTGGGTTCTAGAATCTTTCTTTGAATGGCCAAACATTAATGGCTTTCCAGTAATAAAGAAAGGGTTAGTTTTATTTAGTAAGCCCTGCTAGAGTTAGTTAGTTTGTTTGTTTGTTTGTTTGTTTGTTTGTTTGTTTGTTTGTTTGTTTGTGGGGAAAAGATTGGTGACTGGGGAGTAAATTTTCCTGTTACCGCCCTGATTGTATTGTTCCCTTAACTATTAGGATGGGAGACAAGTCATTCCTGGGCACTCCAGTTTCTTTTGTTTGGTTCTGCCCAGGGATTCATCTTCCAGTGACCCCAGGGAACTTATTAGTCAGCCACCAGGAAGTGGAGTGTCAACCATGGGGTTGTCTGGGTAGAATCAATTGCTTAGGGACCTAATTATACCACTCACTGCAAGGGGATCCTAGTACCTCTCTTCTAAAAGACTGTGACCATTTCCATACTAGCTAGTTATAGTGCTATTATTCCACAGAAGCCCCTCCCTAAACTGCAAACTCCAGGATTCCATAGGATGTTGAAAGTGGAATAATAGCACTATAACAGGCTAGTGCAGAAATGGGCTGTGATGTTACTTGCCATGTCATTTGCCACAAATAAAGTTTATATTATTGTACTGGTCTGTATCAATTTTTAGCACTAGAGATGGAAATAGTATTCATACTTATTTGTTCCTTGGTCAAAAAAATGTGTTTTCTGACAGTTGGTAATCTGCATTGGGAAGAACAGTAGACCAGCAAGAAGTTTGCACAGTTTTTGTCCAGAATTTTATGTCCAAAAGTGTTGTGTTGATTTCCCATGCAGAAAAATGGTGTCTGCTTCTTATACAGAGGAACAGTGTTTTCTGCTTGCCAGAGAGATTTGCTATTCCATGCATGAGAGGCAAGGCAATGTACAATTTAAAAAGAGCAATATTAAAATACTAAATACATACTAAAAACATACAAAAGATGAACATTAACATGGAATTAAAGTAATCACAGTATTAAAATCATTCAGATCTATACAATTAAAAAGATTAAAAGAGAACTATTTAAGACAATTGAGTCTAAAGCAATATAATACTTCTTGGCCTGTTCTTTTAAAAACTTTCTGTTTTAAAGGCCTGTCAGAATAAAAAGGTGAGGGAAGGATGGTAGGGTGTGGACCATTCTGGCCTTCATGGAAAGGGCATACCAAAGTCGGGGCCATTTCCACACTAGACTGTTATAGCTCTATGATTCCACTTTCAACATCCTATGGAATCCTGGGGTTTGCAGTTTCAGGAGGGCCCGGCCGGAAATGGCTAGAGTAGTCATCTCTCACATCCCCACCAAGCATGCTTGTGATAGTGGTGGGACTAAGAGAGAGGCCACTTTTTATGATCTCAAGGTACAGGCAGATTCAAACTGCCAGATAGCCTGGAGCTGAAGTATATAGGGCTTTATAGGTCATAAGCAAACCAGACCAAACCAAACCATAACCAGTTCCCCAAAGAAAGAAAAGCAGGGCAAGAGAAGTAGGGCAAGAGAAGACATGCTTGTAGGCTAAGCATTTGTATTAATATAAGACAGATGTGTGAATCACATGTCCTCCAATGTTGTTGAAAAATGATTTTATTTTACTTGACAGGGGTTGGGGTAGCTGAGAGCTTAGGGAGACACAAAAACAGTGTTAGGGTCTCTTGCGATTGCATTTTTCACACATTATATTTTAGTGCAGTGCTTCTCAGGCTATTTGATATGGAAGACCAGGAATTATACCTCCATCGTACCTGAGACTGGCACTAAATTTGTGCCATTGGTTACATTTATTTCTCTCTTTCCTGGAAGCTTGCTAGGGACAGATAGCCAATGGTTGAAGGACTAGCACCAATCCAAGGACCACCACTTTGAGCAGCATATACTGCTTTCAACATTTCAAAAATGTATCTGTTGTGTCCAAGATTTTAAGAACATCCAACAGAGTTATTCACCTGCTTGTGGTTGTGTGCCTTCAAGTCATATCCTGCTCTTGACAACCCTACGATGAACCTACCATGAGGGTTTCTGGGGCTGAGAGTATGTGTTGCCACCAAGATCATCCAGTGGATTTCCATGGCCAAGTGGGTAATTGAACTCTGGTCTCCAGGGTTGTTGTCCAACACTCAAATCACAACACAACACTGACTCTCTATTTACTTGCTTACTTACTTTAAATTAAAATTTATAAGTCTCTAAGCAATCTGTTTGGAAGCTCTCAGGCTGGTCAAAGAGGTAATCCATAGCTAATCGACAGCACTCCCAAAAGCACTCCCACTTTGATCACAGAAGTTGTCTCATGCCAAACCATTTGATTCTGATTGTGATTCAGTTATGACCTTGTGAGTATGATCCCTTCTGTTCTTACCTGGGAGCAAGTTCCATGAAACACAAGAGAATTTACTTCTGAGTGAACCTATCGGGATAGATAACAAGGCTTTTGTCTCTCTTCCACCAATGTTGAGAAACTCTCTTTCTCAAACATACCTGTTTCATATGCGCTGTGAAAACACAGAGGGTGTTTGTGCACGAAAGACAGAGAGAGGGACACTGTTTCCCATTATGAGCTCTTAAATATTTATGAGCTCAAATATTTATGAGCTCAAAATAAATAAATAAATAAATAAAAATAAGCCCTGGCAAACTGAATGAAGCAAGGAAGAGAAAAGACAATCTTCTCCCCACTCCCTCCGCCTCCCCAAAATCCAGACATGCAAAGACTGGGCTTTTTAAAATGCATGGTTCCCCTTGACACTTATTATAGGGGGGAAAAGGAGGGTGGCATCTAAGGATGTTGCAACTGAAGCATGGCAGCAAGCTGTGTCAAGCTTAAGCATTAAACATGGGTTTCTTTGAAAGCCTTGATTTGCTTTGGTCGGTGTGGGTGACCCAGGAAAAGGAGATGCATTCCTTTTGACGCCTCCCTTTCAGCATGCGGGTGTTTGCATCGCAAAAATTCATGTCAGAGGCAAATTCACCACAATACAGGGAACAATCTGTTTTCTGCAAGCGTGAGTGGGTGTACTACACTGTGGTGTATTACTTCTTAACTTCTTTTCTCATGACAGTAAGTGATTCTGATGCCAGAAGGAAATCTATGCAGTGTGGTTTGCCCCAAAGAAAGAGAAAAGGAAAGGCAGAGACAGGCAAAGCAAGAATGTCACATTGTTTATTATGATGATCCCTTCATTACAATAAGGTACAAGCCCTTTAAACAAAATCTTTTGCTACTTTTGTTTCTCTCAGCTCACATCTGTATCATTTCTGTCATTTCGATAGGAGCCCCATTTGGGGGAAACCGAGTATGGGCGTTAGCAGCCATAGACTCCCATGCTTTGATATGAATTGACATAAAATATAAATTATACCCTGATATGACTGGATGGTCCTGCTGGATAAAAGAAATGCTGGCCAAATCTAAGGTCAAGAAGAATCCTCCTAGGCACAGCCAGGTCATAGTCAGGAAATCACGAGAAAACTCTGAAGATAATAAGCTGCTGCTAGGTTTAACAATGCTGCTTTCTTAAACAATAGTGACTGGGAGATTCCCACCAGACCACTGATTGTCTCAAGTCCTCTTCCCTTTGTCTTGCAATCTATCCCATTATCCTCAAACCAGTATACAAACACTGAGCTATTGGCCAACCATTAGCTCCTTTTGTCACCTAACACTAAAACCATCAGTACATTCTAGACCTCATTGCCCACTCTGAGAACTCTATTGTTCACTCAGCCAGAAAGCCATCTGCACCAATGACATTTAGGTAGAAAATGTGTATAAAAAACCCAGCTTTGATTAGCTAGCTCACAGTACACTATTTGCTGGTCGCCACTCTTCCACTCTAATTTCCAGTTGTATGCTCCCTTAGACACAAGTCAATGACCATTTCCACAATATACAGTTATAGTGCTATTATTCCACTTTCAACATCCTGTAGAATTCTGGAATTTGTAGTTAACTGAGGCCAAAGAGCTCTTGACTGAGAATTCTAAGTCCCCCACCCTAAACTGCAAACCTCAGGATTCCGTAGGATGTTGAAAGTTGAATAATAGCACTATAACAGTGCAGTGCAGATATGGCCTAAGTCACATCACTACTTCTTCGTTACTCTTCTGGATTGGTAAATGTCACCTGTTTCACCCTGAAATCTCTCTGTCATAAAACCCTCCTTCTTTTTTCCTTTGGTTAGCCTTGTGTGATTGTGTGACTGTTTGAGATCTTGTGTGTGAGTGATTGAATTTCTCTCAATAAAATGTATTTTAGTTTACCATTTGAATCTCTGACTGGTTCTTCCCTGCACGAGACCACATAAACATTGGTGTCAAAGATCTCATCAGGTTACCCCCCTTGTGTATCCCTCCTAAGTGAGCTAAAAATTCTCCACTTTTGCATAGTGGTGCTGGCATTGAAGGTGGACCCCTGAGTAACACACATTTTGGGATAACATGGGAGCATGAATAAAAGAATCAAATCTGGATCCTACTGTTAGACCCAACTAGAGTGGACTTGTTGTATCAACAGGATTTGCTTCTGCCCACTCAGCATTTTATTCAATGGGTCTACTGTAGCTGAAACTAACCATAGGACTCAGGCTTCAGACCTTTTTCAATCCATATCAATTTCACACAAAGGTACGCTTACTCTGTAAGATCCAGTTTCCTTATAAGTCTTCATTTTAAAAAAAACACAAAAATTAGCTTTATTTTTATGCCATTTTTCTTAACAAATTCATAATTTCTCCAAAATGCACATTTGTCTCCAACAAGGGAAACTTTAACCATGTTCTTTCAAATTACAGTAAACCACTTTGAGTCCTCACCAGGAAAAGAGCTGGATATTTAATAATAATAATCATAGTAATAATAATAATAACAACAACAACAGTAGTAGTAGTACTAGTAAGAGAGAATGGATTGGGACTTAAGTCTTTGAGATTTTCTACCTCAAACAAAGGTAAAACTCTTTTATTGGACTAAAATTGTCAAGTTTTACATATATAGCACTTGAAAGTTTTTCCAAATGTACCAGTACAGAGGCTTCTTGAAAAATTCAGCATTCTACGCCTAAGAAAGGAGCAGTTAGCCTCCCACAGGGACAGGGACATCAGATCTCAAGGGAAGTTATCTTCCCATTGCAAATGGGGTTGAAACTTTATTACCTGTCTTTCATTGCCCTCTGTCCCCGGTCCTCATATTGCCAAGAAGAAGTGGTTCCTGCCTGCACTGAAATCTTAACTGACAATAGAGTAACATCTGAAATCGAATATAGGCCTGTGACTTTAACATCTTTACCTTTTTTCTGCTGTATGAGAAAAAATGGGAAGAACACTGTAGACAAATATTTGTGTTGTTTTCCTGCAGCAGGGAAAATGCTAAAGCATGTTAGAATAAACAACTGGAGTACTGACATCCCTAGTCTGAGTTATGTAACTTTAGTCTAGCTTCTGAACAAAGAGGTACTGTTCCTGAAATCCAACATGAATGGATGCTCAAGACTTTTAAGAGACAATCTGAGATGACACAATCATCAGTGTATAATCACTCTGGATTAGTTTCAGGGTAGTTTTTAGCCATCAACACTGATGGTATGCTCGGAAAGGAGTTGGCAGGAACATGCGAGCAAAACTCTTGTTTTCCTAGTGACACCCAACATTCTGATACGGATGATTGAAGCTGTGGGTTTCACTTCCCTCAGTTCCTCTTTTTACCCTTTCTTCAGTTCCATTTGCCCTGAAATTTGAAAATCTTACCAAATTGAAAGTATGATTTGCCCTGAACTTTGGAAGGTGAGAGGGAAATTGTATTCACTTTTTGTGCATTGCTTTTTTAAAAAACTAATGTTTTTATTGTAAATAAGATAAAACATACACAGCACACATAAAAAGAAAAAAGAATGCAACTTACAAACATATTGCAAACTGACAAACTAGACTACAATTGCTACAATTAACAATGTTATAGAATATATACAATATGTTGAATAAGAATATGGTTCTAATGGAATTGGAGAGAAATAACAATGTAAGCTTCTTTTGTTGAAATTTCCTTTTTCCACTCTTATGTGTATCACATGGTGTTTTTCTTTTTTTGTTCTGTTTTTTTCTTTATAATCAATAAATAAATTAAAAAAAATAATGTTATTCTAAAAACTGTTATCTTACCTCTGACTCTTCTGACTTTTCACTAAGAAGGCTATAATTTATGTTATGACATACCACTCCCAAAGTCATCTGTATGTATATAGAAAATGTTAATCAGAGAATAAAGAAAAATAAAACACTAATATAACATCATATCCTAACCTCATTTACAGTAATATACTCATTGAATACAGTTAACTCAATTATGGTAACTTAAGGAAGAAAAAAGTAACAATTACTTTATATTTCTGATATTAATCTAATACAGTGGTTCTCAACCTGTGGGTCCCCAGATGTTTCTAGACTTTAGCTCCCAGAAGCCCTGAGCATTGACCATAGTGGCTGGGGCTTCTGGGAGCTGAAGTCCACAAACATCTGGGGACCCACAGGTTGAGACCACTGATTTAATATATAAAAGTTTGTCTGTTTGTCTGTGTCAGGCAAAGACCTCATATGATTGGCTGAGGAGATTCCATGGAATCCTGGGGTTTGCAGTTTAGGGAAGGACCTTTAGAATTCTCAGTCAGAGAACTCTCCAGCCTCAGTCAACTGTGTCTGTCTTGAACAGGCTGGTTGCTATGGAGATGAGGCCTAGCAGCAAGGAGGAGGGCAGTGTATTCCCTCAGGAACCCAATCCCTGCATGTTAATAACTCTGAATACAGATTGGATTGAGAATATGGACGAAAGTTACAGGTACTGGACAAGATAGTTTGGGAAATTAGAGACACAAGATCTCAAATCTTTCTAACAAGTATTACCCATGAGAAAATAAAATCCAGGCCAATGCCAGGTATATATGATAGTTATTCAGATAAAATATTCATCTATCCTACTAAGGATATCATATTCCTGGTCTTTATTATTAATCAAAACCTCTTGCAGCTTGTTTCTCCACAGCCATTTGCACATTGCTTCTGATAGCCATTTTTGCAGACAATTTGGCCTACTGTTATAAACATTCTTTTCCTAATAAAATGCATTTAAACATTACTTCCACTAATAGACATACTTTTGTGCATACTCTTTCTTAATTTACACATTCTACATTTTTATTTATTTATTTATTTATTTATTTATTTATTGGAGAACATCATGGCATAGTTTAGAAAAGTACAACTTTCAAAGGATAACTAAAGCCATTTCCACACTACACTTTTATAGCGTGATTACTCCACTTTCAACATCCTATGGAATCCTGGGGTTTGCAGTTTCGGGAGGGGCCAGGTGGCCCCTCCCAAAACTGCAAACCCCAGGATTCCATAGGATGTTGAAAGTGGAATAATCACGCTATAAGAGTGTAGTGCGGAAAAATGGCCTAGGTTTGGATTCATGGACTAATTCATAAGTGTGAAATTGGCTCTGTTAACACTTAAGCGTGAACCAAATGATGCCTTCCAGTTTCTTACTTTAAGATCATCAGAATACTACTGATAAAAAAAGACTTGACTTCTTCCCTTCTAATAAACAGCAGGAGCTGGTGGCTTCCACATCAATGGAGTGCTGAATCTGCTTTAGGTTTCAATCCAGATTTTAAAGGAGCTGTTCAAAGGGCTGCAGCCTAGGCCCAAAATAGGTTCAACTCCATGGATATTTCCTCTAAAATACAGAGTAAAACCTGGGGTGGATTTATCACCTCAATGACACTGGAGCCACCAGCTGGCACTGCTAATAAATCATGCATTCACTTCAGCAAGCATCAAAACTCTAAGCTGCTGTTTCTATAAGATTCCTGCATTGGCTTAACAACAAAGTGGCTGAATGCTCTGGCATATTACATTTTCAAGCATTTCAACTTAACCTAATCTTCATGTACGTTTCAGAAGAAGAAGAAGAAAAGTTCTAATAAACCAGATCAGGTGACTGATGTTATCAAAGCAAAAGATTTTTGAAGCTGGGGAAACAAATCTGATCAAAGAGTCAAGTGAAAAGATTTAACGTAAGGGATTTTCTTCTCTTTCATTCATGAATTTACAAGTGCAGCATAACCATCTTACTGACTTTCCCACTTCTGTACTGCTACAGTCAACTCTCCCCATTCTCTAGCATTAGGAGCAAAGGACCCCTGCAAAAGTGGGAAAATCGCAAATACCAAAATGTGTGTGTGTGTGCGTCTACAGGAAGAGGCCGAGGCATGGTGGGCGAACAGATACCCAGGTCAGGGAAAGGAAAGGAAAGGAAAGGGAGTAGGTCAGCACGGTGGCCCTATACGTCCTCTTTCTTGCCCATCTCTTTCCTTGGGTGTGGGGGGCATCAGAAGAGGGTTTGTGGTGCTGAGAAAGTGGGCTGCAAGCCATCCTTAGCTGCCTAGCCAGCAGCTGGTGGTGGTGGAGGCGACAGACCAGAGGTGGGTGTAAGGCCCCACTTTGGGGGGTCCCCAATGTCAGTATGGTTTGGATGGACACCATACCTAATTGGCAACACATTTTATTGGCTCTGATATCAAATTCAAGCCTGAGAGGTGAGAGAGAGGTCAAACTGAGCGAGGGAAAGAATTTGACTGTAAATGTGAGAAGCATAGATCAACTCCAAAATTCCTCCAGGTAAGACTGAGTCACTTGTCAGGCAAATACACATCATTCCTGTGCATAATAGGCTTAAATAGAAGCTGGACTTTTCCAGGGAATCCAACTGTGAGGAGCCCAGCCGGACACTGATTGACAGATATCCATCCCTTGTACACCTGGATTCTTTCCTCTTTCCTCACAGCACTCACAATAGACAGCTATTACAACACCCATCATGTCTTTGTCAATCAAAGCACTAAGCCCATCAACAGGCGAAAGACTCATTGTCCACAACAGGTTTCCTTTGTCTTGCATCTGGAACCTTCACAGCCACAAGCCATTTTCAGGGTACAAATACCCCTGATTTGAGGAGGCCCGGTGCAGTCTCTTCAAGGTCTACCACTCACTCTGTCCATCTGGCTCCTGAATGAGAACTGTCCTTAGGTCCTACCTAAGCCAAAATACATTTCTGCTCTTCACTACCCTTCTGGACTGGGAATTATGAATCCCCCCAAATCCCTCAGCCTCTCTATAATTTTTCCTCCCTTTCTCTTTCAGCTAGCTCTTGTGTGAATGTGTGATTGTGTGTATCTTGTGTACATGCATGAGTGAATTCTCCTCAATAAAATCATTTATTAGACAATTCTGCTTGGTTTTTGGCTTTGCCTGACCCCGTAAACATTGGGTAGAAAGATCTCGCTAGGTTACCCTGCCTCTCGCATTGCTATTGCTTGTGCTCTGGCTAATTCCCATTCCTCATTGTTTGGAGCACATTGAGATGTCCCCCACGGGACCCCAGAAATCAGGGTAACATGGGTTTTTCAAGACTGTACAGACTGATCAGAGCAACCAGGAGATAAGTTGCCCTGGAAAATGAGCGCCTGAGTTGGGCAGCAGGGGTTGGAGAAACTTACAAATAATCATATCTACAAACGTCAAATCTGCAAATATGGAAGGCCAAGTGTATTCACAAGCCTTTCTCCCAAAGCATCTTCTATAACAGGTCATAAAACATTAAATAAAAAATAAAGAAAATTATTTTTGTTTTGGAAATCATAACAAAACAGAGTCAGAAGAGGAGTAGAGATCTTTACATTTAAGTCAGGGGTGGGGAACCTTAGGCTACGTAGCTGAATCTGGCCCTTCTCAGGTCTATATTAAATCCTCTACAGTTCCCCAGATGGCCATATGTACCACCCATGTCACAATTGTCTGACGGTTTTCCAGCTTAGGTATGGTTCTTTCTCCATTTGAAAGCTGAGCTGCCATTCTCACTGCCACATTCAGTTACTGGCAGTACGAACTTCAAAATGAAATATGTTGGTTTTTCAATCCTACTCTTTTGTCCCACCCACCACTAGAATGAGGTCCCTGGCCACTAAGTAGCTGAATTCAGCCCTTAGGCTGAAAAGATTCCCTGCCAGTGATTAAAGCTTCAACACAGTGGGATATTTGTCTCCTTCACTCATAAAACAATAATCTAACCCAGTTTTCACTAAGTTCAAGATGACTTCAGCTAAAACTCTCACCAGCCACAGCCAGTACAAGTAGTCAAGGATAAGTAACTTGGCAGTGTAAAAATAAGGATGCAAGTCATTGTAAATTTTGCTCTATAAGGGTACAACAAAAAAAATTGTTGTTTTTCTCACCAATATGAGAAAGCCTTCTAAAGCCAATTTCTGACAACTACTCAGAGTTCGGTATTGTTGGAAAATTCCAGCATTCTCTTCCCTCCTCCTTGTTCTAAGACAGTGGTTCTCAACCTGTGGGTCCCCAGATGTTCGTGGACTTCAGCTCCCAGAAGCCCAAGCCACTATGGTCAGTGCTCAGGGCTTCTGGGAGCTGAAGTCCATGAACATCTGGGGACCCACAGGTTGAGAACCACTGTTCTAAGACAAATAGGGCTTAACTAGCATATGGTTAATTTTCCTTTGCATGTAAAGCCCTCTGGCCTGAAATCTCACTTGAAGTCTCAACTGTTGCTCTGTGTTATTTAAAATGATTGGCTATGGTATCCAGATCATATGACCCAGGATATACTCTGGAGTCAGTCATTGGCCTTCCACAGAAGACCATGCTTCTCTTTTTTTTTCCCTTTGCAAACTTGCTTCTAGCACTTTCTCTCTGCTATGCAAGCCTCTCCACCAAGAAGTTGGTGAGCTAAAAATGAAGCTACTATCTTCCCTAATCCTTTTGTTAGTTAGTTAGGATCCAGTTTCTCCGGTGCATATGTAATTGTAAAGTTTATTAGTCAATCTTTTAAATTTGGAACTTGAAACTTCCTGCCTTGTTTTCTTTTACGTCAGATTCCAGTTCAGGGAAGCCACACAGAGACTGGGACATGCTTTTTCTGTAACTCTGCCAAAAGAAAGCTAATTCCTAACAGCCTTAGTTTTCATAGAATTTCCCAAAGGGCTAATACCCTAGGAAACTCTAATTCCCAACAGGTATTTGTCTATTGCTACTATTAGCCAGCAAGTCAACTTAGACTTATGATCACCCTATGAATGAGAGAATTCCAAAAGTCTCAGTCATCCACTGCCTTGATCAGGTCTCGAAAACTCAGGACGATGACTTCCTTATGTGACTCAATCCACCCGTAGTGCATTCTCCCTCTTTTTCTACTGCTTTTCATTTTGACAAGCATCATCATTTTTTCTAATGACTCATGTAATTTCATGATATGTCCAAAGTATAACAGCCTCAATTTAGTCGTTTTGGTTTCTAGTGAGAGTTCAGGCTTGATTTCCTCTAAGAACCATTCATTTGTTGTTTCTAGCCATCCACTGTAACCACAGAATTCTCCTCCCACTCTACATTTCAACCCTGTGATAAATTTGGTACTTTAAAAAAAACTACTAATGTTATTTTCGGTACAGAAAATCATGTTTTCTGAGTGGAAAACTTTTTTCCTCTGAAAAGCCAATTTTCTGCAAAAAAACAAAAACAAAACTCAAACACCTTCCATGTTCATTTTTCATGCAAAATAAATTCAAAACTATAAAGATTCCCATCTGCCCAATATCCTCCTCCTTAGGGTTATCCCAACTCTCAGGCAACAGCTATTTAATCTTGTCATTTGAGTAGTTTTGGGTATTCTTCCCATGTTAATCTAAAACATCTGGAAAGACATGGTGGTAGAGGACTGTTTTAGACTCAACTAGAGTGTAGCTACAAGGAGGATCAAAATTAGGACATTGTCCCCCCAAAAAGACATGTAGAATTCTACCCTCCTGTAATTTTTCTTTGGTCCCCAAATTTCTAGCATTACAGTAACTTAAAACATCAGTTGAACATTTAAGAATACAGTTTAAGCATCTAAAGAAAAGAGGCAAGTAAAGTTAAGTTACTGTGAGAATGTGAACACAGCAAACATAAGAGTTGCATGTATGAGTAATTATCAGCATCTCACTTTCTGCAATAAGAGAAATTTGGAGACTTAAGAAAAAATTGTATTTGTGGGCCAGAATTCTTTGTGTTGGGGGCAATGCCTTCATTCCACACCCCATAGCTACAACCCTGGGCTCTCCTGATGAAACTGAGTGTCAGTTTTGTTTAGGGCAGACATGAGAAAGAACACTTTAATTGTGTAGGTCCCTCAAACAGCAGGTGTCTGCTTGTACAACGGTGGAATTCAGCGTAATATGGAGAGAATTTCACCTTCTCAGTGAAATTCCCTAAGCCCCAAAACCATGCTTCAGGGACCAAGGATGCCTTCCAGAACACATTTTCAGGTAGTTCCTAGGGCTACAGAGAGAAAGAAGTGCCACACCTTGACTGGACATTATACTTGATCATAGAGACACAAACATACACATGATTGACTTAATGAAGATGGCACTATTAACAAGAAAAGGATTGACATAAGAGAATAACATCACATTTATAGATCAATACAAGTTCTCCCTGCTCTTTTAAACCCCCTGAGTAGATAGGATATAACTGAAAAAATCCCAGTTTCGGTGATGGACTAGGTAACAAAGTCACTGGGAGATCACGTCACAAGAGGATAGGCCACAGTAAGGACCTGGAACAAGTTTACCCCTCGTCTGGTTGCCCACAGTGTATTGCACAGTTGTATTATATCCTTTCTGTGGCTGTATGTTATCCCAAAAGGTGAGGGACCTTGAGGTTCACTAGCAGTGCCAACATCTCCTTAAAAACTGGGTGAATTACAGCTGAAAGGAGGCCTGCGAGAGGAGGGTAATGGCAGACCTTTTCACCTGTGTATGCCAGTACTAACTGTAGGACTCCAGTTAAAGATTTGAACAGGTATTTTTATTAGAAATTAACACACACAAGAAATCAGGCAGTCTCATGAACCATACAAGGCTAGTGAAGGGAGAGGCAGCAAAGGTTGGATAGAGAGAGATTTCAGGTGTAGGGGATGATATTTACTGGTTCAGAAGTAAGTTGGAGCAGAGCGGCTCAGAATGCAGTCCAAGGATAGCACAAAGTATTGAAATCTGGGGGCCAATGTGCAAAGTAACACATCAAAGTGTGCCCAAAGTACTATGAATTGCCAGGGACAGAGCTAGGGTTTAAATACCTTTTTTCCTACCCTAAAGGGGTAAGTGTTAATGGTTCTCTGCCAGAATAAACAAAAGGGGGTCTGAAACAGGCCAATTGTCCTACCTTAGGTGATAAAAGATTGATGGAAGTCCTGAGAGCCTCTTAATGTCTTGGTTCGGTAATATGAATGGGGAAAGTTTCTGCAGGAAATGCACACAGCAGGGGTGCTTGCCTACCATGCTTGGGCAGTTTCGTTTTCTATTATCTTGATTGCCTATGCTATTGAAAGGATTATTGGGAGCCCATTAACACAGGGCTTTCCTGCCAATATTCTTGAACTTATGCCCTGACCATGCTGAGGCCATCCTGACCTAGCCGTGCTTACAGCCAGTGTCCTGCTTACCACATGTTTCCCAGCCATAAGTGTCCAGTTTTTTATATGAAAATGATATTTCTTGTCAATTTTGCTACCCCACAGGATGGGGTGTGTAAGGGGTGGTAACATGTATTATTTCCTTTCATCACTGTAAGTGCTTCCACGTTTCTTTATTCTAAAAAACTATGGCCCTTCTTTCACCACACTGGCAGTAACTAAAGATTTGATTAAGTTGCAAATGATGATGTGAGCAAATGTCACAGGAAAATTCCATTTTGTCATAGAAGATTGGTGATTGTTTGCTTGTTTTGGTATCTGCACTAAGGCTTCTCCTGGTAATGCACAAAAGATCATGCCAGAATCCTGATGTGAAACAGACACTTTTTAAAAGATTCTCCCCCATTTACTTATTTACATTATATTCCTGGAAGAGCACCAGAAACTACCATTTTAAACAATGCCCTTCACATTTCAATACTCTCACCTATTTTTACCCATTCATTGTAAATATTCCTAGATTGCTTGCTATCTAAGATTTTGACACAATTTACAAGCTATTAAAAAGCAAACTAGATGTCACCAAAATAAAAAAAAAGATATTTCATGAGTTCATGGAAATTAATGCCATAGTTGGTCATCATGATTGTCTCCAGAGTCCTACAGTCTTACACAAGTGTTAAGTCCCCTGACAGAAACAACTGAACATATTACTCCAGTGGAGGATGTCCAAATTCAGTTTAAAATTATGGTAATGAAGTGGTGCATTATGTGCCATTACGCATGCAGATGTACATAGACGCACATTCTTCATTCCACATTGTGTGTAGATGCATTTGGTTGCACATTCAGTTTGAAATTGTGTGTGTATGTGCCTTCAAGTAAGTTGTTGCCTTATGGTGACCCCATACATTTCACAGGGTTTTCTTAGACAAGGAATACTCAGAGGTGGTTTGCCAGTTCTTTCCTCTGAGACAGAGCCTAAAAAACCCCAAAAGCCAAGCAGATTAAAAAAAAAAAGAACCCTTCCAAAAACCATCTAGAACAGGGCTGATTTCCTCTGGCTCAAGAATTAATTCCGGAATTGCTATGTTTTGAATTGCCACCAACTTCTTTTGGTGATGCCATATACAGCAGATATACAATAGATACTCAGAAGAGAAGAGAAGAGAAGAGAAGAGAAGAGAAGAGAAGAGAAGAGAAGAGAAGAGAAGAGAAGAGAAGAGAAGAGAAGAGAAGAGAAGAGGATCACAACTTTTTGGCAAGTTTGTAAGGGCAGATATGGCCTTTCAGAGATCCATTAATGACTAGACCATCTAAGTCTAGGCGGCATACCTGAACAGCAAATATTAGCACAGCAAAAACAGGAGAGCTGAAAGAGTAATCACTAACAAAAAGTCATAGAAGTCTGTGTCCTTCACAGTAGAGTAGGAGCCTGCATGAAGCAGAAGTATATAAAAGCTCTGAGATAAATGTTTAGCACCTCTGAGTATTTCCAGTGAGTGGTTTGACAGGGAAAATATAGCCCTGAAAGCTTTTGATATGTGATTTGTTTCCAAGAGCAAGCAAGCGTGCTCAAAGGCCATCTCCTCCAAAATCCCTTTTGTGGGCTGTGAAGAAAGCCTCACTTCTGCCACAATATCGTCACCTTTCTATTGAACCCATCATTTTGGAGCACAGGCTAATCTGGATGTGTGGAGATTTGTACGTCACTCCCTGCACAAGCAGATGAGAAGAAAATAGATAGATAGATATACAAGATCATTGCATCTCTAAACAGGGAGTGAGATTGATCTCCAAAGGTCTTGGCTGTGTTTAAGCAAATGAACCTTGAAGAGAAAAGGTGGGAAACGATGTCACAAAGAAACATGATTAAAATGTGTGTGCTTTAATGCTTTTTCTCTCTTACACACAGATGCATGTACCGCCCAGCAGAGGCTTTGAGAGTGTAGCATTGCATTGAAACCACATAGAATTTAAGCAATCATCTAAGTCCTAATCTAATCTCCCCTTCAGTGTTCCTTAGATACCATCACATTTTCTATGCAGAGTTTACAGAATTTGCAGAATTTCAAATCAAAAGCATGTTGACTAAGATCCTACACTAGGACTATATAGCATAAATTTCTACATGGGGAGTTACACACTGATTGTGCAAGCCGTGAGCTGAATGTCAAAGTTGTACAACTGAATGCACATCAAATGTGCAATTGAATGTATAGCTGAATGGAAATGAGCATCCACATGTGCACTGCATGTGGATGTACATCTGCAGTGCATCACATGCGCATTACCTGGATGCCACCACATGGAAGCCACAACCTTGAAATGAATGAAAACATTGTGCATTGAACAAAAATGTCCAGGCACTTCAATAGGGGAACTTATGCATGCATAGAGAGCCAGCATGGTGTAGCAGTTTGAGCATTGGACTATAATCCTGGAGAACAGGATTCCATGCTTAGCAGTGGAAACCCACTGTGTGACCTTGGGCACATCGCACACTCTCAGACTCCAGAAAATTCCATGATAGGTTCACTTTTGGGTCACCATAAATCAGAAATGACTTGAAGGCACACAACAACAACAACAACAACGATATGACTGGATGGCCCCTGTGGTTTCTTCCAACTCTGTGATTCTATGAATGCATGCATAAGCTACAGAAGTCTGGTCCATTATTTTAAATGGGGGACCATTCATAGGACAGGGATAGGCAACAATTTAGCTATTCAGAGCCACAGTATTCTTCTTCCGGTGCATTCTTCATTTTGCGCCTCTTTTTTTCCCTCCTAAAATGAGAAAACATCTCATCAGACATAATCAGCCTTCCTTCCTTTATTTTTCCTCTCTATCTTTAACCTTGCTCTGTAGATGGTTCAGAGCAGGAGAGGTTGCTCTTGCCAGAGGTCTGAACAGGTTGCTGATTTCAAAGGATGTTGGAAATTAGTTCAAAGGCTTCATGAAATTAGGTTGAGGGCAACATGCATCTCTAGGTTGGGGTTGCATCATGTCTTAGCATACCCAAATCCACAAATATATTCTATCCTGAACTTCCAAAGTTCTGTTCAGAACTTAGAGGAGTTCCTTCTTTGGACTCCCACTCCCAGAATCCACCAGCCAGCAATGCAAGCTCTCACATGAATTTAATCTCTACTCCTTCATAATAATTGTCTTTTCTAAGTAAGGAAAAGGCATACAGCACAGATTTGGCCCAAGCTTAAGTGCTGTTAAATCCACTTTGATTTCAGATGAATAGTTCCAGTTTTTGCAAAATGCTACAACCCGTCTTTTAGACTGTTGTCAGGACCACATTTACTTTATAGATCTCACATTTCCACAAGCTCCCTATTGCCTTGTAGGCTCAATTCAAGGTCCTATGGTACTCTAAAGAACCCTAAATAGCATCAGGAAGCTTCTGAGGGTAAAGAGCAAGGGTGGATAATTTCCTCTTTAAGATGATACAAAATATTCCTTTCTCAAAACATACAAAGCCTTGGAAAGCAATCTGAAAATACCACCATCCCAAATTGTCTCAGAGGACATCTGGATTCAAAAGGTGACCACTCCTCTCCCATCTATTGAAAGCAGTGTACACTTGTAACATTCAAACAAGGCTGCTGCTTTTAGATATTTTCTGACATCTACTATTAGTAGTTCTAGGCAGGCACAAGGCAGCCTTGACTTTTCTCTGCCATCTGGCTTTTTGTTGTTTGCTATCAAGTCAGCTCCAACTTCTGATGACCCTCTAAATAAGAGACCACAAGAGCCCTGGCCATCAACAACGTTGATCACATCTTGCCGATTCAGAGGCATGGCTTCCTTGATTGAATCAATCCATCCATCACATGGTTTTCCCCTTGTCCTACTGCATTCCACTTTACTGAGTGTTATCTTCTTTTTCATGAACAGTGCCATCTCATGATACATCCAAAATACAACAACCTAAGTTTAGTCATGTTGGCTTCTAGTGAGAGTTCAGGCTTGATTTGCTCTTGGACCCATTTATCCTGCTTTTTGGCAGTTCATGGTATCTGCAGAACTCAACAATACTATATGATTAAAGTTATTTTGAAATTAAGTTGGAGTGTACTCTCACTAAATGGCGGAAGAGAAAAGCAAATGATTCAAATATTGACTTGTGCAATACTTCACACTATTCCCACACACTCACTTGTGAGTGCTAAGCTGATGTCAACATGGACAAAGGGAAAGGGCATGTTACACCACAGATCAGCAGCTTCTAGCATTCAGGTATTTTTTTTAAAATTAACTAACATTTTATTAATTTGAGTGCTTTCAGAAATCAGAAAAAAAAATCTCTTCTTTTCAACTGTAACAGTAATTAACTATTTTGAACTTTGGAACTGTAAACATAACTAATTACTTTTGAAAGTAACTTTCCAAGCTCTTTGTCTGATTCCTTATTCTGAAAAGAAGCCTTTTGAGAACTGGAGTATGTTACATATGCTATTATCACACTTTACACCTCCCATGCCATGGGATAGCAAAATTGGCAAGAAATATTATTTTCATGTAAAAACTGGACAGTTATGGCTGGGAAACACGGAGTAAGCAGGACACTGGCTGTAAGCCTGGACTAGGTCCATATGGCCTCAGCATGGCCAAGTCATAAGGGCAAGAAGAATTAGGTAGGAAAGCCCAGCATTAATGGGCTTCCCAACATCTAATACAATAGTCTTCAGAACTGTCCAGGTGAAGCAGGCAAGCACTCTACAGTTAGTAGTGGTATACACAGGTGAAAAGATCCTGCCATTACCCTTCTCACACAGGCCCTCCTCTCGCAGCTAATAATTCCCCAAATTATAAGGAGATGCTGGCACTGCTGGTGAACCTCAAGAACCCCCAGCTTTTAGGGTAACAATGCTTTCTGAACAGAAATAAAATACAGGATATTATAAGCCTGATATCATACTGCCATTAAAAATGGAAGACTGGTGTTGCACTCTCTCCCTTCTGCCAGCAGATCCACCTGCATGCATCATGATGTCATTGCACTCTGCTTTTCCTGTCCCTTGCCAGCCAAATCAAGGATGCAGGGGAAAAGGAGCAGAAAAATGGATGATGTTATGACATCACAGCATACATTCATGTGCTCATGCTGGGGAATTAGACTTGATATCACACAAAGCTGCTATTTAAGTATAGCCTCATACTGAACATAACAGCTGGTGCCACATATACAGCACTTGAATTGCAGATTGGTTTTAACATCACAAGAAGAATATGAAAAGAATACTTGTTTTAATACAGATCGTATGCAGGTAGACTCATCTGCTAACTAGTCTGGGTTTTTTTTAAGAAGACAAGCCATGAAATAATAGATGACTCCTACTCCCTGTGATATGTGCCTTCCCTAATAGAGTTAAATAATGACCTTTTGCTTGAATGCAAACCAACTTATTCCAACTCTATATCCAAACACTATAGGGAGGAAAAACTAAAATGATATGCACAATACACATGATTCAGTTTTGAATTGTAATTGCCGTAGAGCATTGTCCAGGATTTTATTTTCTCATTGGTAATACTTGTTAGAAAGATTTGAGATCCTGTGGTCTCTAATCCACCAAACTATCTTGTCCAGTACCTGTAACTTTTCCCCATATTCCCCAATTCAGAGTTATTAGCATACAGAGGTTGAGTTCCTGAGGAAATACACTGCCCTCTTCCTTGCTGCTAGGCCTCATCTTCATAGCAACTGGCCTATTCAAGACAGACACAGTTGACTGAGGCCCAAGAGCTCTCTGGCTGAGAATTCTGAAGGCCCCTCTCTAAACTGCAAACCCCAGAATTCTATAGAATCTTCTTAGGAAGCCAATCACATGAGGTCTTTGCCTGACATAGCCAATCATATGAGGTCTTCTCACCTGACACAGACAAAGAAACAAACTTTGACTTTTATATATTAGTAGATAAAGATTTTATATGCAGGAAACCAGGGTCCAAGAGTTGCCACTTCCACTATGAACAGAATTCATTCAGTAGGAGCTCAAAAGATATGCAAGATGTTGTTGATAAAATAGTCACTGCCACCATATTATTTCTATTGTTCTCTGAGGGCAGGGGAATGGAAGTCCAACAGGAAAATGGGGAAGCCAAACTGTTGCCCAGTTTTCCTGCAGACTCAAGAGAACTAGTTAGTAAAATTTGAAAGATAGGGTCTCCCATTCTTACTTCTAGTTCCTGAAGATCAAGATAGGTAAGGTGGAAATTGACTGGATTCACTGAGAAGCCTTTAAGAGTGGAGAGAGAATTGAGTGACCCTAAAGATTCAGATCACAGCAAATCTCAATTGCTCCCCAGTGCTCAACTGGACACTGGCTAGAAACTCTGGAACACAACAGACGTGCATCAAAACTGCCCAGTGGGCATCAAAAGGGTCTTGTTACCACTGCCCAGATGAGATTCTTTACAATTCCTTAACTAGTTTTTTCTGCAACATAGCTACAGATTCATAAAGTTACGAAATGTAGACTGTGGAGTAGGATTTTATACTGATGAGTTAATTTAAATCAAAACTGAGCCCAGCTCAATTTGGAATGTAAGCTGAGAGCACCAGTTCAAATGAGTTACACACACACAAAAAAAAAAGACAGGACAGGACAGGACAGGACAGGACAGGACAGAGGTGGGTTCCTTCATCTTTCTGCCAGTGATGGCTGGTCAAAAGGGTGGTCAATAGGGTGGTGAATCTGCTTTGGGTCTTAATATCAAATTTAAAGGAGTTGCCAAAAGTATTGGGGGATGAGATTCAGTGCTTTACATGACTCCTGCAATGTTGGACTAAAATCTGGTGTGGGTCCTTGACCCTATTGACATGGAAGCTATCAGCGTCACCTTTGACCTCCTTCTTTTTAATGGAGCCATGTTTTCATAGGAAAGAAATATCTATATTATTGCCCTTGTCCTTGCTCTTGCAGTTCCTTCATAGATTGGCATGGTATAGGAAAAGTCATTGAGAACCACCTTCCATGCTTCTAGAAGTAGCTTTGAATCAACTCTAAATCCCTAACTAGACTACAGCAGTGACTTCTCCTCTTTTCCTTGGCAGACAGGGTAAGCAATTATCTTAGGACACCTTCTAAAGTAAACAAGCTCTCAGCTCTCTGGCAAAGAAAAGGGATGAAATCACCCAGTGAGCCCCGGAACAATATCTTTTTGAGGCTGCTAAGTATCTCTGAGACAGGAGATGTGTGGATCCTATGATAATAGGGGTTTCTTTCAGAGACCTTCATTTTGTAAGAATAACATTCCTTGGCAAGGGCTGCTTTAATGAGCTGGTTCCTGGGCTTGTTAAAGTCCAGGTTCTCTAAACTGCTGAGTGTTCCTGATTGTTACAGGAGATAAAGACTGTCGAGGGTGTTGAGAAGCAAGGACCCAAAGGACCGGATCTTGGAGATGCATTCCAGTTCATCTGTATTCTGTATTCCACTAAAACATATCAAGGTGCCAAGGAGCAGATTCAGTGTATCTCATGTAATAACTCTCTTCCCTGAAATAATTTTTTTCCCCAAGCTCTTCAGCTTATCAGCTAAATTAAGCATTACAGAAAAATAATAGAACAATTTGGTTTCCGATTCTCCAGGTTTCTAGTAATAAAGATTACTAATGCTTAATTTTGGGGGCATCGAGTAGCTCATTTCAACTTTTTTTTTCTCATTATGCAGACAACCCATTTAATTTGAAGAGTCCAGGTTCCTTCTTAATTTTATTAGTGTTTGGCCCTCTTCCAGTGCATCTTAATCAACATGCTTGTTATTTGTGCTGGCTGTTAAGGGTAAACCGGTTATTATACAGATAATACAGTAAATTGCAACCAAAAGGGAAAACTGTGATATCACCAAACACCCACAGCAGAGGCTTTTTCCATTCAGTGTCATTAGGTCATTTGTATCTCATACTCATTTAGAGGAACAAATGCTATGCTTTGCTCTAGGTTAAGGCTCAATTAAACTAAAGAAGTAATCTGCCATAGTTTCAGTGAAGAACAATAGGAATTAAGATACCAAGGGACCTACCTTTCTGAAGTTCAAAGCAAGGGAATATGACAAAAAAAAATGCCTGTTAAAAGTGTGATATGAAAATGTATGTGTGTGCGTGACTTTTCAGGTCACCTGTCAATTTATAGTGACCCCATGAATTTCATAGGTTTTTCTTAGGCAAGGAATACTCAGGGGTGTTTTTCCCTGTTCCTTTCTCTGAAATACAGCCTACAGCACCAAATATTGGTTAGCAATCCCCCATCCAAGTACTAACCAAGAACCCCAGACATCAACTGTGCAAGTCAAATCTTGCACATTCAGGGACATGACCTTCTTGATTGAATCAATCTACTAGCAACACTATTTTCCTCTTTTCTTTCTTTTTCCCCACTTTGCTGAGCATTATTGTATTTCCAATGAGTCGCATCATCTCATTGTATTTGCAAAGTACAGCATCTTGACTCCTAGTAAGACTGCAGGCCTGATTTGTTCTAGGACCTATTCATTTATCTTTTAAACAGTGTATGGTATCCATAGAGCTCTCCTCCAACACCACAATTCAAGTCAGTTGATTGCTGAAATCAGAAATACTGTGGTGTGAGTGATTCTGACTTCAGATTTAATGATATCTCTTTATACTCTTACGTAGTTCCTTTATAGCTGATCTTTCAAGGGCTAATTTTCTTCTGATTTCTTGACAGCAGTCTCTATTTTGATTAATAACTGGGCCAAGGTATAGCAAATATATAACTACTTCAGAGTTCAAGCTGAACCCTAGCTCTCCCTTAGAAAGGTTAAGCATCATGGATAGCTCCTTTAAAGTTCGTACCAAAACCTGGGCCTTTTTCACCAGGCATTTTCGATGAGAAAGGGCCCCCTGAGCATCGCACACATGTGAGGAGCAGTCCACACGATGCACTCACATTTGCCTGCTGCTCCAGGGCCCAGCAGGGACCACTCACGCATTTTTTTCATTTTTGGCTTGAAACCGAAACGGTGCACAGTCGCACATTACCTTGCGTGCAGAGCCTCGGGAGCCTGGCCAATCACGCTTCCTGTCCAGTGCAGCCTGGGAAGGTTCCAGGCTATACTGCGAAAAGAAGAGGCAGGGCTCTCGCTCGAGCAGGAAACTTGTGTGGAGCTGAAGAAGCAGGGAAGCGAGAGCCTCTCTCCGGAGGCTGCTCATGCGAGCACCGCACCCCAGTGCCGAAAATAGGTGAGTTGCAGAAAGGGCCGTAGAGTGGATTCACCTCTCCACTGATATAGAAGCCACCAGTCCCCAGTGCAAGTGTACCACATAAGTCTGGCCCTAGTCCCAATGAGTAGCAGAAATGAACTGTGTCCACGTATGTTGTATTGATGGGGATCTATAGAAGATAGAAGGAAGGGAAGTCTATATACACCGTGCTTCAGTTTGGCATTATTGTTCTGATGCAATAGCATCTTGAGAACATCATTATTCCAAAGGCCTAATTTGGACTTAGGACTCTGGTTTTAGAGAAACAGGCTGTAGCATCCTGTTGGCATGTTATGCATGCTTCAGTTCTCCTACAGCAGTGGTATGACTTTTTTGTCCAATGCAAAATGTCCACATTCTGCTCAAAGCTGTGGAAGATGAATTGGGCATCTGGTGCTATTTCACATGCAGAGCCACATGCATGCACACATATTGTGCATGGCTTCAGTTGCTCCTGGGTATCTGGGTTCAGAAGCACACCACTTCCACTCAGTAAAGGGACTCTATAGCTCAGTTAATACATAACTCAGCACATGGGGATTTATTCTATACAGAATCATGGCCTAGGATTCAATGGTCCAAGGGTCCACCCACTGCTCCAAGTGTCTCTATGCATAAATTTCCCTCTTATCCCCATTGTTCCATGAAGCGCTAGGTTCTCCCACAGTTGAAGTCTTCAAGCACTGACAGCTATCTGTCAGGAATGCTACAGTTTGGACTAGAAGGTCTCTGAGACAGCTGGGATGAAAGAATCTCACTATCTTCTTTTCTTTCCATTGCTCACTTTTTCAGTCTTCAGCTTGATTTGTCCTGAACTTTGGAGATTTTTGTAGCTTTAACATTTTAAAAAAAAATATTTGAAGTTCATATGAAAATGTGTAGGAATTTGAGTTACATGTTTCCTAATGTGCACATTTGTATGCAATTCTACCCTATATATCTCCTAATCTGATATGTTTTTCCTAATCTAAATCATTTTCAACATTAATGTACACATTTCGCCACATTTTTTTCTGCATTTTGGTTGTGCTGGTTCTGACCTGTAAAGCCCTATACATCTTAGGCCCAGGGTGCCTGAAAAATTGTATCTTTCTATGTAGAATCATAGACTCATGGAAAACCCTGCAAGGGCCATCAAGTCCAATTCCCTGCCATGCACACAATCAAAACACTCCCCACAGATGATCATCCAGCCTCTTTTTAAAAACCTCCAAAGAAGGGAATTCCACCACATTCGGAGGCAGTGTATTCCACTGTTGAACTGCTCTTACTATCAGAAAGTTCTTCCTCATGTTTAGGTAGAATCTCTTTTCCTGAAGTTTGAAGCCACTGTTTCACATCCTAGCCTCTGGAGCAGCCAAAAACAAGACTGCTGCATCTTCCATATGGCATCCTTTCAGATATGTGAACATGGCTATCGTGTCACCTCTTAACCTTCTCCAGGATAAACATACCCGGCGTCCTAAGCCACTCTTCACTGGGCATGATTTCCAGTCTGTTTATCATTTTGTTCACCCTCCTCTTGTCAATATCATTCCTGAATTGTGGTGCCCAGAACTGGACACAGTATTCCAGATGGGGCCTGACTAAAGCAGAATAGAGTAGAACTATTACTTCCCTTAACCTAGACACTATTTGAACCTGGCAGAGTTTTAAGATCCTTAGGAGAGGACTTTCTCTTGGGCCCTTTCTGCACGAGGCGAGTGAATCACTCCGTGCCATTACTTACCAACTCTTTTGGGTCTGAAGTAATGCACACTGTCCCTTGAGACTTTCCATAGGGCTCCTCAATTGGTGCAGGGCGAACTGGAGCAGTGCGAGGTCTGTAGATCCACACTGCTCCGGCTCAAAATGGCGGCTTCCTGTGGCTTCTGGCTCAATATGGCAGCTTCCGGTGTCTTTGTGGGAGTGAACCAACCGCTGACGCTGGCCATGCCCACAGCCCGCCCTCTGCTGATTGCAGGCTTGCATTGGTGCGAGCCTGCGCATCTGCACAGGTACGTAGGAACGCAATGGCGAGTTCCAGAAAATGTAAAGACTGGAACTTTCTGGTCTTTACTTAGCACAATGGAGGACCACTTGGGGGCGGGTTGGATCGGACTAAGGTGCGGAACTAAGTTAAATAGTTTGCACCTAGTCCGATCCAACGCGTGGACGACCTCTGTGCCAGGATGCCTTGGCCCGTTTTAACTGCCTCGTGCAGAAAGGGCCTACGTCCTACCACTGTCACGCACTTGTCTGGTGAGAAAACAGGAGAGGGCCTTCTCAGTAGCTGTCCTAGGCTATGGAATTCCCTCCCAGGAAGACTTGGTTGCAGGAAGTCTTTTCACATAGCGTTTGTGGTACATTTTAACACTGTTATGTCTTTAAAAGATTTTATACTCTTTCAAATTCCATGGCATTTTAATATGGCAAATTGTGAAATTGGACTTTAACTTTGCAGATGACACCAAATTGGAAGGGGTTGCTAATATGCCAGAGGACAGGATCAAAATTCAAAATGACCTGGATAGATTGGAGAGCTGGGCCAAGGCTAACAAAATGAAATTCAACAAAGAGAGATGTAAGGTCCTACACTTAGGTAGAAAAAATGGAATACAGAAATATAGGATGGGGGACACGTGGCTGGATAGCGGTACGTGTGAAAGAGATCTAGGAGTCTTCATAGACCACAAGCTGAACATGAGTCAGCAATGTGATGCAGCAGCCAAGAAAGCCAATGCAATCTTCGGCTGCATCAATAGGAGTATGGTGTCTAGATCGAGGGAGGTACTGGTACCACTCTACTCTGCTTTGGTTAGACCTCATCTTGAATACTGTGTCCAGTTCTGGGCACCCCAATTCAAGAAGGACATGGTCAAGCTGGAGCAAGTGCAGAGGAGGGCGACCAAAATGGTGAGAGGCCTGGAAGCCATGCCCTATGAGGATAGACTTAGAGAGCTGGGTATGTTTAGTCTGCAGAAGAGAAGGTTAACAGGGGACATGATAGCCATGTTTAAATATATGAAGGGATGCCATGTAGAGGAAGGAGAGGGCTTGTTTCCTGCTGCTGCAGAGACCAGGACAAGGAGCAATGGATTCAAGCTGCAGGAAAGGAGATTCCACCTGAACCTCAGGAAGAACTTCCTGACGGTCAGGGCTGTCCGGCAGTGGAACATGCTGCCTCGGAGTGTAGTGGAGTCTCCTTCCTTGGAGGTTTTTAAGCAGAGGCTGGATGGCCATCTGTTGGGAGTGCTTTGAGGGTGTTCCTGCATGGCAGGGGGTTGGACTGGATGGCCCCAGTGGTCGCTTCCAACTCTACATTTCTATGATTCTATGATTCTATGATTATTTTGTTTTGAAATTTCATCCTGTTTTAGGTTTTTTTATGCCTTGGGTCCCATGCTGGGGAAGAGGTGGGATATAAATAAATAAATACATACATTATTTTTATTGAAGAGCTCCATTGCAAACCTCAGAAAAATGCAAATTCCAGTAGATAACTGGACTTCAGTTCCTATATCAGTTCCAAAATGCAAAATTAGTAAATCGGCATTAAAATGCAAACCAAGTCAACATCTTCTTCATCCCTCCAGTTCTCTGATTTGATCACTCTGTATTTCTTACTTAAAATAAACTGAAAACTCAGAACTTGAAAAAGGTGCCTTTTTTTTTTTTTGGTCCACAACTCCCAGAATCCTCCAGCTAACATAAATAGTGGATACATTTGAGAAGTTACAGTTCAGAAAATAATAATAATAATAGTGGCCAGTTTTCTACATCAGCTGCTTAATTAAGTATACTTAACAAAGAAACCTTTCTTGGTAGAGTTCATTGGGGGAGGGTCATGATCATGACAATAATGTCACAATTGTGACTAAGTCGTGAGCATGAATATGGAATAGTTATGGATGAGTAAATCTAAGTAAATTTTCCAATAAAATGATCATAACTCTATTGTTGTTGTTGTGTGCCTTCAAGTTGTTTCCAACTTTTTGAAACCCTAAAGTGAACCTATCATGGAGTTTTCTGGGGCTGTCTCCCCAAACTAATTTACAAGGCATCAGATCCATGAAGAGAAGGAGGTCTATTCTGCCAGCAGTCGGAGCACAGCTGAATGATGTTTACGTCAGCTCAAGGTGGGGAACAGAACCAGGAGAGGTTACTGAATATCTGATGTAGAATATTGACCAGTAATTTTTCCAGCTAAATCTGCTCACATGATTTAATTTTTTTTATCATTGTTGAAAATCCTCCCCATAACTTCCAGATTTTGAGCTTTATCATACTTCCATATGTAATTGCCCAAATATATTACAATGTGCAAGCGTAAATGCTACATTATGGTTGTTATTCTGACATGCGTCGTTTCCATGCTGGCACACTCTGATATAAGCACCTTATGTGATCTCCAAAGGAGGGAAAAAAATCACACCTTTTCCTACCTCATACCTTATTGTCTGTGTAACCCCATTTGAGGCTTCAGATAAAAAGAAACCATGAGTCAGTTGTTGCAGAAAAAAAATATTAGACAGAAATGCTAAGTACAAGCAAACTAGAATAATATGACCTCAGTGAAACTGGTCAAAAGCCTGCTACAAGTTGAGAATAGTTGCATTAAAAGGATGACATCAAACATTTAAAAAAAAAAATCTGCAAAAATGCAGACAGCATATTCCCAAACTCTTTGAGATGGGAAAAAAATGGAACATTGCAATAAAAGGCCCTGTATTACTTTCTTACTGTTATGTAAAAGTTCACGGATTTTCCCCCCGGCTCAGATCTTTAAAAATGAGGTGGGTTAGAAATCTACATGCACAAAAAAAGGCAAGCAGATAAATAAACCAACAAATCAATAGCCATTTGGATAGTTCAAAAGATAAAGGAAGAAGCAGTCCGATTAAATTCTTACTGTCACCATTTCTGTATTGTTTTCAAGTGACTACCTGTAGTTACTCTCAATTCAGGGAAAATGAGATGGCGCCTGCCAGGCTCATGGAGGATATTAAAAGAAAGCAGCCCAGTTTCAAAGCAATTTGGCATGGTGATTACACCGTTTGTGCTGCCGCCAGGGTCCTCCTGTATCCACCCCTCTCCCGCCCTTACTCCTGCTTTTCGTTTGCAGAAAACAAATTTTCCAAATGACGTTAATTAGAGTTTTCCTTAATAACAAATGTGCAAAATCAGCCAACACGCAAATCCTGGGTCATGAACTCTATTCTTCACGTGCTAGAAAGAATGGTGGCCAATAAACAGCATTCAAATGGAAATGTTTGCCATCCCAGGCCTTAATTGGCTGAATCCATCTACAAGGGAATGAGGATTCTTGTGCAATCAAGATGTCTCCTCTCTGGGTTTCAATGGGGAATTTCTAACAGATGTCTTTAAGGGGTGGGCAACGGAAGAGGGGAGTGAAATTAAAAGGATTTTGCAAATAGGCTAATCTCCTTCTGTGTATGCATACATGCAAAGGGCTGGCACGTTCCCCCTGCTGTTCTGAAGTCTTTTGACCAACACAAGCAAGGCCACAGGTGGCGACTTTGCCAGACATCTTTAAGCTGCCTGAAAAAGAATTCCTGGCCAGGTCTTTTGTGCAAATATGTGTTCTTAAAGGACAAGTAACTGTTGTTTAGTCTTGCATTAGGGGGCCAATCCTGTCCTAGTAGATGACAGCAAAAGCATAGCATTATTTCCAGCCTTATCTGTGTCACAAAATCATAAAATCAGAGGGCTAGAAGGCACTCCATGAAACATCTGGTCCTGTCTCCACTCAATGCAGCATCTCTATACCCCCCAACTGTCCCAATTTGGCAGGGATAATCCTGATTAATCCTCTGTCATACCACTTTTTTCAGTCGCTTTTAAAATGTCCCAGTTTCTCTCTCCTCTTCCCACTTTTCCCCTTTGTTGTCAGCTTACTTCAGTTGGGACAAACTGAGTTCAAAATGCAAAATTAATTTGCACTCAGTTAACTCAGCCAGTGGAAGAGGAAATGAAGGGGCAAAGTCTTGCCCTTCCCCATCAGCTCAGGCAAAAGCAAACTGCTGCAGTCTTTCCTAGCTTGTCTGTTCTTCATTAATAGCATTTGCTCTCTTGACCATACTCTGATGTTGCTTGGCCACATGCATCCAGTTTTCCTCTGATACCTGCTGGAGAGTAAATATCTCAGGCACAAAACCCAGCAAGGAGACTGCATCAGTTAAAGGCATTTATTTTCTTTTTGATGAAGAAGACATATACTTTAAAAAAAAAAAAAGTGAAGCTATGTTTTGTAGCATCTGTAGTTGTTTCCATTATCCTTGATCTTTCCAGCTACTATGAACATAGATATGGTTTTCCTATCATCTTTCTTGCTTCAGATATTATTCATCTCTTTTTAGCAAGTCAGGAATTACTTGGATATGTTTTCCGCCTTCTGTGCAATCTTTGTTGCTTTTGCATGTTGGCATTTCTAAGGCTTAGCAGAGCAGTGCCTAGTCAGTGATCTTTTTTTCAATAAATAGAGAAGTATGATTGCTGATTTTGGTTCAGTGTGCCTCTGAGAGAAAAGAGAGAACGGAGGGGGGGCGAAATTGCTCCTTCCTTCCAGCTCTATCAATCCACTGCCCACTCGGGCTAACATTTCCTCCATCTCCACCATCCTGTTTGTTTCTGACCTCCAGGCTAATTGCATAATCACCAGACATTTGGATCTGGTTGCCAGAATTCATGATCAAAGCAAAGCACTTCAAGTAAACGTTCTCAAGCAATTCCCTTGTGTGATTAAGAATCACATTGCCGTTCTTGTTGTTAACTGCCATAAAGTCAACTTTGACTTATGGCAATCCTATCAGTGAGAGACCTCTGAGTCATCCTATTCTCAACCATCCTGCTCAGGCAGGTCTTGCAGATTCAGGGATGTGTCTTCCCTGATTGAGTCTCTCTATGTGTAATGTGGCCTTCCTCTTTTCCTACTGCATTCTACCTTACCAAGCATTACTATCTGTTCTAGTGAGTCATGTGTTGTCATGAAATGGCCAAACACAACAGCCTCAGTTTAGTCATCTCAACTTCTAGGGAGAGTTCAGGCTTGATTTGCACTAGGATCCATTCATTTGCCTTTTTTAGCAGTCCAAGTATCCATAGAACGCCCCTCCATCACCACATTTGAAAGCAGTTAATTTTCTTCCTATCAATTTACTTAACTGTCCAGCTTTGACTGCCATGAATAGAAACAGGGAATATGTATGTAGAAACTGGAAATATGATGGCATGGACAATCCTGACTTTAGTATTCAATGATATATCTTTACACTTCAGGATCTTGTCTAGTTCCTTCATAAATGCCCTTCCAAATTCTAATGTCTTCTTCTGATTTCTTGACTGCAGTCTCCATTCTGATTAATGGCTGAGCTGAGGTTTGGAAAATCCTGAACTACTTCAATGCATTCATTGTCTATTTTAAGTTTCTGTAAATCATCTGTGGTCATTATTTTTGTTTTCTTAATGCTCATCTGTAAATCTGTCATGGCAATTTCTTCCTTGAATTACTTCTGTAGTCATTTCAAGTCTTTACTATTTTCTGCTAGCAGTATGATATCATCTGTGTACCTTAAACTGTTGATGTTTCTTCCTCCAATTTTCACACCTCATTCCTCCAAATCTGATCCTGATTTACATATGATATGTTCAACATAGTTATGTAGCCACATAAAGTTGTAGGAGCATCCTTTTGTATTAAAGAACCAGGTAACTCATCCCCAGATGTGATTCAGCAATCCTCAGTCCCATTCAGTAATCTGCAGTCTTCATGGTGGACTTCCTCTATTGCAGATGTCACATAAACACACAAGTGAGGAATTTGCATTTCCTGAAGCTTGAATCAGAGACTTCCTTGGAAGAGATGCTCCCATGGACCAGATTATTTGCTGGCAACAGGGGACATGGACCTGATCTCTGTAGTGCACTCTACATGAGGCTCCTCTTGAAGATGACTCAGAAGCTGTAGCTAGCATGAAAGGCAACAGAAAGATTGTTCACTGGAAAGCCATGCAGACATCATGGAATACCAGTCCTAAAAGAACTTCACTGGTCAGCAGTACACTTCTAGCCTGAATTCAAGGTACTTGTGATAACATTTAAGGTCCCAAATGGTTTGGGACCTTGATCCTTGAGCGAATGACTCTAATATTATATAAGTATGTCCAAGGATTGAGGTATGCTGAAGCGGGGCTCCTCTGTGTCCCATCAGTGAGGGCAATACAATATGTCTTTCAGAGCCTTCTCAGCTGCAACCTCCCAGTTCTGGAATGCCCTCCTCTTGAAGATCTAAATGGTGCCAACGCTGGCTTTATATAAGCACCAAGAAAAAAAATAGCTATTTATTAAACGGCATCACAATTTAACTTAACATGTTTTAACTTGTTAAGATTTATTTTACTTTTACAGTGCTCTGAGATCTTTTGATATAGGGTGGGATAGAAGTATCTGAATGCATGAATGAATGACACTCCATTTTTGATGGTGAACTTAGGGGTTTTTGCATACAGTCCTTGCTACACGCCTAGGCTTCTCCCATGCCACGGGACCTCTTACAACAGTGGTTCTCAACCTGTGGGTCCCCAGATGCTTTTGGACTTCAGCTCCCAGAAGCCCCAGCTACTATGGTCAATGCTCAGGGCTTCTGGAAGCTGAAGTCCAAAAACATCTGGGGACCCACAGGCTGAGAACCGCTGTCTTACAATCACCTCCTGGTCCCCAGAAGAAATGACAAATGTAGTAACATGAGCCATTATTGGAAGATGAAGCACACCCCTGGCAGCATAAGACTTCCATTTACCAAACTCTGGTCATGAAGCAAGAGCCAGATTAATCAACAAGTCAAAAACATTATTGCTAGCCCTCTAGCCAGTTCCGTGAAACCTAGGGCCCTTCCACGCTACCCTGCTGCAGTGCTATTATTCCACTTTCAACCTCCTGTGGAATCCTGGAGTTTGCAGTTTAGAGAGGGGCCTTTAGAACTCTCAGCCAGAGAGCTCTTTGGCCTCAGTAAACTACAAACCCCAGAATTCCATAGGATGTTGAAAATGGAATAATAACACTGTAACAGTATTGTGATAATGGGGCTTCCCATTATCTAGGCTTATCAAAGGGAGATACTTCCCTCTTCAGGTAAACCAAGGGTTAATGAGGTGTTGGGATTACATCAAGGGTCACAGGGTGAGAGTTGACCAACCAAAAGGAAAGGGTCAGCATCACAGGTCACAAGGTGAGAACTGACCAACCAAAAGGAAAAGAGGTGGGCATCTTGGAGATGCTTCCAGATCCTTCCAAGGAGGACAATATAAAACTTCTGAGAGGCCATGTGGCCAGAGAGAGAGAGAGAGAGAGAGAGAAAGAGAGGAGGGCTGGGCCAGTCGAGCTGGCAGCATGCCGTGTCTCCTGGACCCCCTCTCTTCTCCTTTAGACCATCTACGCCAGTGGTTCTAAACCTGTGGGTCCCCAGATTGAAAGGGTTAAGTTGAAGAAGCTAATACTAAGGTAGAAAAATATAGAAAAATAAGGTGAGCAGATGCGCCCTTTATCTTATCAAGAGGCTTAGGTATGTGCTTAGCAGTGCCGGGAACCTAGGGAGTTTTGATGTTGGAGAAATACTCCCTTGGTACCAAAATACATCATTTTTGAAAGATGTAACCCAGGTCTGCCTGACCTGTAAACACTTCATATATGGTCATATGTAATCATTTCCTGTAACCTGTTTACAAGAGGGTATAAAAAGAGAGCTAATACCTGGATCGGGGCTCTCAGGCTTTGGAAATCATTCCACTGAGATCCCTGCAGAAAAATAAACTTTTATTTTTGCTTTCTAATCTGGTGGTCTCAATTCTTGGCGAGCTACTTCAATTTGGGGGCTCGTCCGGGATATTGAGGGGCGTTTTGCCCACTTAGGCGGACGCCAGGGCGTCGGGGCCGTCGCCTCTTTCCGACGCGACCCAGGGCGCCCCTGACTTGCTTTTGTCAGAAGGATTGACTCGGAGTGAGGCGGCGGCTCTGGCGGTGGTGATCCAGCCCAGGGACCCGAAGACGGAGCAGAAAGCAGAACCCTCCCACGACTGTTGGTGAGTGCCCTCCCTGCAACTTCAGGGAGAAGAGGGGCCTGATCAACCCCTTACGTCTTGCCTTAGTACCCCACTGTTGTGGGTGAAACCGCGAGGCTTTTTGGAGGTGGAAAAAGAGGTGGGAGGTAGTTTGTTGGCGTGAATGTGGTGTGAAAGGAGGGGCGCAAGGTGTCGCAGTTCCCATTGCATACCGTTGAGAGTCCGGGTGCGTGGGTCGGCACAGAGAGAGTGGTGTCTGTCCCCCTTCGTGTTGGCGCGTGAGACCCCTTACTCACGCGCCAAATCCCTTTCTCCTAGTGTGTCTTGTCCACGTTGGGAGGAAATGGGTGGGGGGGCAAAGCCGGCAAACCCCTTTAGGTTGTATGTTAAAGAATTTCAAGAAAGGATTCAGTGGGGACTATGGGGACCCCCCGATGACGCCAGGGCGTTTACGGAATTTATGTGAAGTGGAGTGGCCTTCTTTCAAGGTGGGGTGGCCTCCGGAAGGGAGCTTAGAACCCGCTCGAATCAAGGCAGTGTATTCAGTAGTGGTGGGTGAGCCTGGCCATCCTGATCAGTATCCATACATAGATTCATGGGACACAGTGGTTACAGAGAACCCCTCTTGGTTGCAGAAGTGTCAGGAACAAATTTGTAAGGCTATGGTGCTGAGGCAGGACAGGGCCAGATGAAAGCTTGGAAAAGCCCAGATTTTGCCTGATTCAGCTCCAGAAGAGCCCACTGCCCCCCCTCCACCGTATGTGGTACAGCCAGCCCCGCCACCACTGGCTTTGGAAGTACCACCGCCTGCTCCACTGCCACCAGTACCTCAGGCAGCCTCACAACAAGAGGGAGTGGCGGGGGGACTGGGGATTTGGCCCCAGTTACCCATGAAGAGGAAATGACAGAGGAGTTGCCAGGTTCCAGTTTGGCTGTCCAGAATAAGATGCACTAGACCCAAACCCGAACAGACTGGACCAAAAGAAAAATCCAAGAGTAAGCAGGTCAAGAGTAAACAGACAAAACCCCAGAAGGAAGTAGAAGAAGTAGATGATTCGGATGAGGAAAGTGGAGATGTGATTGCCCCATTGGACAAATCAGTCAATTGTTCCCAATCCCCCCAAGAGGGTGGTTATCGGCGAGTCCCAAGTTACCAATATACTCCCTTCACCACGTCACCCCCTTTAATTGGAAGACCCATTATGTATTTACACAGATAAGCCACAAGAAGTAATTGAACTTTGTTCCAGTATTATGGCCTCACATGTCCCCAATTCAAATTGTAGCAGTTGCTCCTGACTTTGTTCACTACTGAAGAGCGGAGGAGAATAATTCAGCATGCAGAACGGATAGCTAGAGACAGGGCACCTCCTGGAGAGGCGAACCCTGAGCAGTGGATGGGGGTAGGGTCCCCTTGGCGGACCCAGGATGGGACCCGAACCTCCCAGCACAGTTGGCTATGCTCACTATTATCAAGCTCTACTAGTGGAAGCTATGAGAGAAGGAATGAAGAGGCCTGTTAATATGTCCAAAGTATAAGATACTTCAGGGACCCACTGAACCCCCAGGAAAATATTTGGAAAGATTGCTTGATGCTTATAGGCAGTATACTCCTGTGAACCCAGAAGACCCAGGCAACCAACAGATGGTGAATTTGGCCTTCGTGACCCAAAGTTATCCAGATATAAGGAAGAAACTCCAGAAACAAGAGGGATTTGCAGGTTAATTTGAGCCAATTGTTGGAAATTCCCAGAGAGTATATGTGAAAAGAACCAAGAGGAGAAACGGGAGAGGACAGGCGGATGCATAAAAAAGCGGAATTATTGGCTGCAGCTTTGGCAACAAAGGAAGGGGGGGGAATTGGAAGAGGAAGTGGACCTCCATTGAGACGCAATGAGTGTGCCCTCTGCCGACAGGTTGGGCATTGGAAGAATGAATGTCCCAGACAGAGAGGGATGGCGAACAGAGGAAGAGGAATGGATCAGGAAGAGGAAGGGGAGCAAATCGAGGAAGAGGAAGAGGAAAGTAGTGGATGGGAAAATATGAGCAGGGGATGGACGAAGGGTTCGAGGACTTCATTGGACTAGCTGAAATGGAATTTACGATTAGGGAAAACCCCCCCCTTGCTCTGGCCCCGGGGAGCCTATGGTCATAGCACAAATAGGGGACCGAGCC